>CM060967.1:173543750-173643750 GCA_030765045.1 Tenodera sinensis | reverse complement strand
CACACACACACCACACACACACCATACCATGCCATACACACACACACCACACACACACCACACACACACACCATGCCATACACACACACACACCACACACACACACCATACCATGCCATACACACACACACACCACACACACACCATACCATGCCATACACACACACACACACCATACCATGCCATACACACACCACACACACACCATACCATGCCATACACACACCACACACACACACACCATACCATGCCATACACACATCACACACACACACACCATGCCGTACACACACCACACACACACACACCATACCATGCCATACACACACACACACCACACACACACACACCACACACACACACCACACACACACACCATGCCATACACACACACACCATACCATGCCATACACACACCATGCCATACACACACCACACACACACACACCATACCATGCCATACACACACACACCACGCACACACACACACCATACCATGCCATACACACACACCACACACACACACCATGCCATACACACACCATACCATGCCACACACACACACACACCATGCCATACACACACCACACACACACCACACACACACACACACCATACCATGCCATACACACACCACACACACACACACCATACCATGCCATACACACACCACACACACACACACACCATACCATGCCATACACACACCACACACACACACCATACCATGCCATACACACACCACACACACACACACCATACCATGCCATACACACACCACACACACACACCATGCCATACACACACACACCATACCATGCCACACACACACCATGCCATACACACACCACACACACACACCACACACACACACACCATGCCATACACACACCACACACACACCACACACACACCATACCATGCCATACACACACCACACACACACACACCATACCATGCCATACACACAGCACACACACACACACCATGCCATACACACACACACACACCACACACACACACCACACACACACCATGCCATACACACACCACACACACACCACACACACACCATGCCATACACACACCACACACACACCATACCATGCCATACACACATCACACACACACACACCATACCATGCCATACACACAGCACACACACACACACCATGCCATACACACACCACACACACACACCATACCATGCCATACACACACACACCACACACACACACCACACACCACACACACACACACACTCCATGCCATACACACACCACACACACACCATACCACGCCATACACACACCTTACAGGATGGAAGTGAAATAATCTGCCAGACTAGAGCAGCGAATTTTTCTTATTGTGAATAACAAGAAGGTCTAATACCAAAAAGCTGAAAGATTTATAGCGTTATAGAAAAAATATGTTTATCCAAAAATGTAGCATCACCTGGCTGAGCTATTATTGATCAAACGTTTTACGTTCTTGATTTGTGGCTGTATTCTTAGAGAATTGAATAAACGACAACGTTTTCCTTTGGTGTACTGCAATAGCTTCAACCGTTTTTGTGTAAATTAAAAAAAAAAAAACTCAATTTATTGCTTTCTTAAGTCTTGTAGAACTGGCAACATCTCATTTTTTTATTGTCATTGCATATCCGTGTAAATCGCGGGGATATTTACTTAATCGCATGCAAGTGTTTTTTTTTTTTTTTTTTTTTTTTTTTTTTTTTTTTTGTCGCAGCCAGAAAAGATTAGAAGTCTGATTACAGGTATTTGAATACTCGCTCTAAACTCTTATTTGAAATTAATCCCAATGTTACTGCTAGTAAATGTTAGTTAGTAACCATATGGTCATTTTATTTCTAAAGCTACCACGTAAATAATGTGATTGTGGCCACGAACTGTTTATCTACATTTATCAGATCTGTTTATCTACATTTCTTGAAACATTTTGATATCTTTCGCACATACTCACGCGCATCTTGTCGGAAACTTTGTGTTGCAAATTTCACTAACTAGCTCATATGATTCTTGCTAAAACTTGGAGTGAATGTTCGAAGCGAAAATGCTTCCGAAAGTTTCTGCATCATATTATACAAATGCCTTTGTTTACATGAGGTACGTGCTTGCATAAAGCGTATTAGTCCCACTTTAAATCGGGTATACCAAATATTAAAGCGAATTGCACATTTACCGAGACAAACGTGTAAACAATTGCACATAAATTTTGTTTAAACGTATGGCAGTGGAGCGTAAATTCACATTAAGAATTATGCTATCCTAAAAGTTTAGCAATTATTAGTATCACATTGTTAAATTCAATATGAAATAACGGTATTAATCACGCAAGAGGTGTTTTACGCAAGAGTGACATAACGTTTGTACATCCAATGTAGGTATAACCTAACCTCCAGCCATTAGCCAATATTAATCACAATAATCTTATTTTAAAGTCCCTGATGGTTTAGAACATTATGCCTTAAATCATTTTTGGTCTTCTGCAATTTGTAATAGAATAGGTATAATGACTTCTGCAGTGTGTTATTATGAACCCCGACTCCCTCCATTTTCCACGTGTATGCTGTCACACAATATTTTGTGACAGTCTTTCACGATGTATTCGACAGACGAGTACACTTATATGCTTCTGATCCACGGAGAAGCAAGAGCCAAGTGCAAGCAGCTCAGCATCTATACCAAGAGATATATCCTCATATACGAGTACAACAATACAATAAAATGGAACAAAAACAATTAGGAATTAAAATGATATCAGCTTTAAACATAACATTCTCATTCGAGAAAAGTGCAAGTATTGCAAAATTCAGCCAAATAACAAGGAATATGTTGGAAATATTTCTCCAGAAAAAAATTATTGACATAATTTTTTTTTTCCTTTGTGTGTATGTGTGTGTGTGTGTGGTAAGATTTTGTCTACTTACACTTTACCAGTTATACAAGGCATTGAGAATGAAGAGGTCTTCAGAGACTGTTCCAGAAAATTCAAGATATACATTTTTTCTTCTTCTTTACCTGATTACCCTCCCCTTATGTAGGACTTACAAGCCAGTGTCTAGAGTCAGACCTCTGTCGGGGAACACAGGAACCTATGTACCAGACAAGTATGAGCCAGTGTCTAGAGTCAGACGTCTGTCAGGGAACACAGGAACCTATGTACCAGACAGAGTGAACACCTGCAGGTATGAGAGTGAGGAAGTGATTGCCCTCCTCTTATGTAGGACTTACAAGACAGTGTCTAGAGTCAGATGTCTGTCAGGGAACACAGGAACCTATGTACCAGACAGAGTGAACACCTGCAAGTATGAGAGTGAGGAAGTGATTACCCTCCCCTTATGTAGGACTTACAAGACAGTGTCTAGAATCACACGTCAATCAGGGAACACAGGAACCTATGTACCAGACAGAGTGAACACCTGCAAGTATGAGAGTGAGGAAGTGATTACCCTCCCCTTATGTAGGATTTACAAGTCAGTGTCTAGAGTCAGACGTCTGTCAGGGAACACAGGAATCTATGTACCAGACAGAGTGAACACCTGCAAGTATGAGAGTGAGGAAGTGATTACCCTCCTCTTATGTAGGACTTACAAGACAGTGCCTAGTATCAGATGTCTGTCAGGGAACACAGGAACCTATGTACCAGACAGAGTGAACACCTGCAAGTATGAGAGTGAGGAAGTGATTACCCTCCCCTTATGTAGGACTTACAAGCCAGTGTCTAGAATCACACGTCAATCAGGGAACACAGGAACCTATGTACCAGACAGAGTGAACACCTGCAAGTATGAGAGTGAGGAAGTGATTACCCTCCCCTTATGTAGGACTTACAAGCCAGTGTCTAGAATCACACGTCAATCAGGGAACACAGGAACCTATGTACCAGACAGAGTGAACACCTGCAAGTATGAGAGTGAGAAAGTGATTACTCTCCCCTTATGTAGGACTTACAAGTCAGTGTCTAGAATCACACGTCAATCAGGGAACACAGGAACCTACGTACCAGACAGAGTGAACACCTGCAGGTATGAGAGTGAGGAAGTGATTGCCCTGCTCTTATGTAGGACTTACAAGACAGTGTCTAGAGTCAGATGTCTGTCAGGGAACACAGGAACCTATGTACCAGACAGAGTGAACACCTGCAAGTATGAGAGTGAGGAAGTGATTACCCTCCCCTTATGTAGCACTTACAAGTCAGTGTCTAGAGTCAGACGTCTGTCAGGGAACACAGGAACCTGTGTACCAGACAGAGTGAACACCTGCAAGTATGAGAGTGAGGAAGTGATTACCCTCCCCTTATGTAGGAGTTACAAGTCAGTGCCTAGGGTCAGTCGTCTGTCGGGGAACACAGGAACCTATGTACCAGTGAGAGCGAAGTGGTCAGTATGAGAGTGAGGAAGAGGATGATATGAAATGTAGGCGAAATCGATGAATGGAAAGATGATGATGGTGCAATTCGTGGAATCAATGGCGGGGAAAACCGGAGAATCCGGTGAAAACCTGCCCAGGTTGCGTTTCAATACATTTATTTGGTACAAAAGTATATCAAACGCATGGTATTTTAATCAAAACTTTAGAGCTGTCTTTGAGAAAATCGAAATTTTCTAAAAATATTAGCTCTTAAATACATCAGCGGGGAATTAAATTTACCGTCTTTCAAGGACTAGCCAAAAAGAATAAAAAATTGCATGCGATTTTCAGAAAGGTGCAAGGAGAAATATGACTGCTCGAGCCACAAATTGGCATCCCTGCTTTAAGCGATAATCAACTCTTTTATGAGGCAGTCGCTGTTTCATGACTCTGACATTCCATTCTCTTGACATGGCCGAGACATAGAAAGAGACTTCATATTAGAGAATGGCAATTCAAACAAATAACAAGGAATATCTCGGAAACGGTTCACTCTATAAAAAATGTATTTCAACTAAATTGCATGCTTTACGAATTTTAAATTTTTGTGCATAAGATTTTGTCTATCTCTTATGGTTTATTAGGTATGCAGAAGTCATTCAGAATAAGCAGGGATACACAGGCTTTAGCCAGAAAATTCAAAATATACATTTTATTTGTCATAAACATATAAACAAGTAAAATTTTAATCAAAATAGATCCATTTTCGAGAAAATGAACATTCTTGAAAAGTTTTCCATGTAAAGGGCAGTTTAGGGTGGAGGAATTTTCTTCAAAATCTTTGTGTCACATGCTTGAAGAATATTAAACTTAAATGCTAACTTTGGATTTTAACAGCCTATTGTATTTTAGTTATGCTGTTCACACACACACATGCGCGCGCGCACACACACACACACACTCACGCGCGCAAACACTTTTCTAAAAATGTTTTATATATTCAGGGTGTCTCAAAACATATTTCCGGTGAAGTCTCGAATAAAATTTTGTTTTGAAATACAATATATTTTGTTCTACTTACTATACGTACAGAAAAAGTAAACATCCTATATCATAATAATTAAATATTTAAATGTTATCCGAGAAATTTCGTATATAAACATGGGTAGTGTTATTCGGATGGCGATATTATTTTTAACAATGAATGGTAAATAAAGTACTATTATTTTGGTATTTATCATGAAAAAGCATGTGAAGTAGGTAATCAATCAGTGTTGTAGGGAGGTTGTGCGCAGGGGACGACGGACGGATCCGGCCTAGTATTGATCGGCCGACCCTCACGAGAGCTACTCACCCACCCACCCACCCACCTAGACTACCGTCCTACCAACCCCTGCCTGTCCTCCTCACTCACACTCACACTCATGTTTTCATAGTCTTTAAACTTGTGATCTACTCAGATCTCGTATATTAGCTGCAGGTGCCTCCGCTCCTGCCCCAAGTACGTGCCAGCTGAACACATGACGTCACTTAAAGGGAACATATTCAATACGTCACTCCTGAAACAATTAACAAAATTGTCTCCGTTTTAATAACTAATTACAAGATATCGTTTGGTACTTTGGGTCAAAAGGTAAACAATGATTGAAAACAAATCGATGCCTCATTTCATGTTAACTTTTGTATTCTGACCAAAAATTCGATGTGGTAATTAAACCGGAAATAGGCGTATTGCATTGAATTTGATCGCATTTCAAACACGACATTTACTTTTTAAGCAAACAGAGACAGAGAGTGAGAGAGAGAGAGAGAGAGAGATACGTGAGAAGGAGAGAACGTGGCACAAGAGGGAGGTAGACAAATAGGTAGCCGTGCGTTTCTAATACTGAGCTTCCAAAACATACAGAAGTATAATCTGGACCTCCAAAGAATGACTGACCCCTGACGTCACATTGTGTGATTAACGAGCCAGCATCTAGTGTGACGTCACGAGTATCGTGTCAATCAATCTACTAGCTCTTCTGACAAATACTCATCAATTTGTTCCACGTCATAAACAACACAGGTAAGACAAGATGGAACCTTCGACCGACCTCTGATAGGCACTACAAGACCAGATGCACAACACACTCAAATATTGTAACTTGCCGTTTCTTGGTTCGTAAGAAAGTAGCCTATGTGCAGCTGTTTCACTGCACTTCAATCCTGTTGTACACTCCCACGCAACAGCTTTGTCCGGTATAGTAAAGGCGTTTTGGAACACATTTTGAATGAAACATTTCTATGTTTGCATTCTCACGACTTCTTATACTCATTCTTGCACAAGTTATTGTTAAACCCACTCCTCTTATATCTACTTGATGTTAATCGACGTAGACGTTATTAAAAGGATTTTATTACACATTACGTTTTAACCGACAGTAAAAAGTTTAACAGCTGCTTGCTATGTGATGGGTTTGAACAACCATTCACTTTGTATGCAGTATGTGTATCTTAGAGAAGTAAGAGGAAATTTCCAGAAAATTCAAGATATATATTTAGTTAATCATAAAATGATCTTAAACATATTGTATTTTAATCAAGGTTGTCAAATCCATTTTCAAGAAAAATAGAATTTTTGAAAAATAAAATTAGAAAGTTGAAAACGGGCAAAAATATGTGAAAAGGAGAAAAATGAAAAAGGTTGTCGAATTTAAGAAGTTGAATAATGTAATTAGGTATTTTATATCGCCTATGTAGGGAACTAGTGGCCGGGGTCACTCCCATTAGATCTCCAAGTGGAAATTACGTACTTAGCACAAATAAAATAATCACATGACTTTCTCTACTCTTGTACTAACCATTCTCACAAACTCTTATTCCTATATCTTCTTCGTGTTAGTTGAGATAAAGATTTGCAGAAATTATCTATTGCTTATTTCCTTGTAGGTACAAGGGGAATATGGGAATACACTAGGCTTAGAGCGATAGTCAAATATTTTAAAGCTTTCAAATTCCGTTCTATTTGCACGGCTAACATTAAAAATGAATAACGATGTTTCATTTAACAGAAGTATAAGTTCTTCAAAACTCGCGCAAATTACAAGGAATATCTCCGAAATGGTTTACTGTATAACAAAATTTATTTGGACATAAATTATGTGTTTTAGCATGATCTATATTTTTGTAAAAAAAAAACTGAAAACTGAACTCTGGTTCTTTCATGCTGGCCGTTTGAACTTAAGACAATAACAAAAGATATCTTGGAAAGGTTTGATGCCACACAAAAGTTATTTGCAATAAATTGTGGTTTATGGAGATCTACATTCTCTGTGTTGTACGTGTTTATGTTTCTCACATGCTTTATCCTGTAATTAATGGGCTATCAGTCGTTAAGTTTTCGCAGATGACGCTTTAAAATTATCGATTGATTTCGATTCCGATTAGCAAATGGGACGATACGTTGGCTGAAATGCGCTCGGGTATAATTATCGCGTATTCTTCTTAAATAGAAAAAGGTGTGTATGTGTGTATGTGTGTGAGAGAGACAGAGAAGGAGAGAACAATATTACTCAAAAACAGAAAGTCGGTTAAATGCCAAGTTCTTCAAAGGGGGGGAGGGGCCCTAATGACCAAGTTGTCGACGGGCCCTTAAACCCAACACACTCACTCACTCACTCTTCAAAGGGTGAACACAAAGTAAAAAATGGTTCAGCTCCCTTAAGGATGAACAGAAGATTTTAAAACAAAGTTACAACAAAGTACGCAAGAAAATGTATTAATGTAGGTGAAGCAAAGAGAACTTTAAACTTTCGTAAGAACGGTGTTTAGAGGAATGGATACCCAAAGTCATGAACATGAGGCATATCGCATTTTTACTCTCTCTTTGTCTCTCTCTGTCTCTCTCTCCCTCTCTCTCTCTCTGGTATACACAGGAAGAAAGGCAATTATTAATTTCCAACCAAAAATTCAATACCAAGATTTCAATGGAAATAAATATATTGGGACTCCTAAATCTTAAATAGAAAAAGGTGTGTATGTGTGTATGTGTGTGAGAGAGACAGAGAAGGAGAGAACAATATTACTCAAAAACAGAAAGTCGGTTAAATGCCAAGTTCTTCAAAGGGGGGGAGGGGCCCTAATGACCAAGTTGTCGACGGGCCCTTAAACCCAACACACTCACTCACTCACTCTTCAAAGGGTGAACACAAAGTAAAAAATGGTTCAGCTCCCTTAAGGATGAACAGAAGATTTTAAAACAATTTCCTGTTCCAAGCTCAGCATGCTTTAAAGATGGACACAAGATTTTAAAGAAACAAATTCCCCTATTCCGAAGTTCAGTAGGTAGGTATCCTTCAAGGATGGACAATAGATTGTCAAGAAAATTCTCCTTCTCCGAAGTAGAGCATCCTTCCAGGGCGGACCTAGATTTTCAAGAAAATTCCCCCATTCCAAACCATCCTTTACTAAGAGAAAGTTTTGTAAGGGTGAAAGGAATAAATTACGATGTACATACTTGATATTTTTATGACAAATGAAATGTACATTTTGAATTTTCTAGGACTAGCCTCTGGAGTTGTGTTCTGGATGTCTTTTGTGTAACTGGTAAACTGCAGGAGATACATAAAAGCTTATAAAAATTAGAGTTAGTTAAGCAGACAATTCATATAGATTAACATTTTTGTGGAGCTAAACCTGTTGAGATATTGCTTGTTATTGGATTGAAATTTCATAAACTTATACTCTTCTCAAACACGAAGGTTTTATTCGTTTTTACTTTTTCTGGCGCGTACAGAGTAAGTAGAGAAAGTGTTGAATTCAGCCAAAAAATTCAATGCCAGATTTCAGTGAAAATACACTGATATCCCCTGAATAAAATACTTATTTTTAGAAAAAGGTGCTGGACATTCAAAGAGAATGGAATATCAAAGCCATCACATAGCGACAAAGACTTGAATGCATAGCTGACGCGTGACAATCAAATCCATAACATGCAGTATGGCGTTTAAAAATGGCATAGGATAGGAATTATGTCCTTTTCGCATTGATAAATGTCTCATTATTTTATAGAATTAAAATTTAAGGGTATGTTTTTCACGATTTTCATGAAATTTCAGTTACACATATCCTTAAGCCTATTGCCGGCCCACGGCAGCGGCAACACAACAAAGAATTGTAGGAGCCGGGCTGCCCCACCACACTGGTTCAGCGCGTAATAAAAGCGCTCTAGGTCAAGCTTCCCCGCACCACTCACGCGAGTGAACATGTGACTAGCAGTTATCAAACGGCAACACAAAGGGTTTTCCAGAGGAATCGCGAAGTGTCCGGCGGTCGGCTTGTGTGAAAGAGTTCGAGAAAAATCTGGCTACATCATAACTGCTATAAAAGGTTACGCAGTGCGTGAAGGCAGGCAGTGTTTGAGTTGGTCAGTGTGTCAATGAGTGTGAGAACTGTGAAAGATATGTCGTATGAACTGTTTGAGAGACAAAGGAATTGAAGAGATAGTGAAAGGACTGAGTCAAAGCTACGAGAAGAAAACACTTGTGAGTTGTAATATCACGAAAAACTGTAGACTGTGTTAATTTCAGTGGAACATAAATATGTATTTGCACAAAAAATTTAGAAGAAAATCAAGTGACAAAAAATTAATTGTGCTTTTGCCACAATTGTACCTATTAGAAAATATGTAATATTACAATTTCCACAAATGTTTATCTTGGTTAACAGGAAGTAGAGAGAAGAATAACTTTTTCAAACAGTAGTTTTCGAAAATGGGTAGAGAAAATCACAGGAGTGTTACACGAGATATTATTTACTTTCTCTAATACCTATAGCAAGTAGCAGTATTACACTCCACTAAAAATTCTATGTCCACATTTCACCAGAAATATATGTTGTGAGACTCCCTGAATAATATATAAAAAAAAAAAAAAAAAAAAAAAAAAAACTTTGTGTGTGTGTGTTAGTTTGTGAACAACATAACTCGAAAACGAAAAGTCCGGTAAAAACCATATTTAGTACGTAAGTTTAATGTCTTTCAAGGATGCGACTCGATTTTGAAGAAGAATTCTCCGACTTAAAACTACCCTTTATAGGGAAAATATTTCGAAAATTTTGATTCTCTCAGAAATGGTTCTAATAATTTTTATTAAAATGCCAAATGTTTAAGATATTTTTTCTATTTTCTATTTTAGTCCTGTTTACTCTGGATGACCCTTGCATGAATTGTAAATTGCAAGAGATAGAACTGTACAAAAATACAGACCTCATCACAAGTTGTAGCCTAATGTATATTTTTGTAGAGTGAGCCATTTCAGAGATATGCCTTGTTATTCGTATGAGTATTGCAATCAACATGAAGTAGTGTTAAATGTTTGTGGAAGAATGAGTTGAGAAATCACGTGGGTGTAACACGTCTTTTGTTATGTTTTTTTTTTTTTTTTTTTTTTTTCATTAATTGTGCCGTGTTACTAGGTATATGAGAGTGGGTATGTAATTTCGGAGGTGTACAAGTAGACTAAACGTAACATCTTAAAGGATGAGTGGTGTGTAGATGGGGAGGTAGGCAGGTAATGAACACGTGGGAAAGTTTGCATCGTGCCTGTGCGACCCCTGTACAGTAGTTTTACTGTTGCAGCTACGGACGGCCGGACGGCCGGCTCACAGGTTAAACCCCCGGTGTTAGGGCGCCTGTCATCACCCCCCCCCCCTTCCCCCACAGGCCGGCGGTAATTGCTGTTGCACTGTTAACATGGCGGACATAGAAATATCCAGTACTATGCCCTAAAGAACTATTCTCTCGTAGCTTACACAGTGTTCTCGCATAATACAAAACCTCCCAGGCGCACAGAGCACGGCGCGCGAGTGGATTATGTCGAACCATTAATGCCTGAGCACAGAGAGCACTTCCCTATAAAAATTGCTAAAAAGAACAAAAAGAGTATGCGCTTTACGGGTACACTAAACTGGTTATTTAGTCTGCTTGCTCAAAAAAATAAAATCGATTTTGGATTCTTATTACAAAAAATGCACTATATCTTAAAGAATATAAAGAATATATGTATTATATTTTTAATTTTATGGCTATAGCCTAAGTAGCCTTGTTTACTCTGGATGACTTTTGCATAACTGGTAAACTGTAAGATACAGACCAAATCTTACTATAAAAACTGTAGATCTTGCTAAAACACAAATTACGTTGCAATACATTTTTTTTGCAGAGTGAATCATTCCACAGATATTGATTGTTCTTTCTGAAAGTTTGGGAAGCTTAAACTGTCCTCAAATGGAACATCGTTATTCATTTTTTATATATTAGCCGTGCGAAGAGAGCGGAATTTGAAAACTTTAAAAGATTTGACTATCGCTCAAAGCCTGTTGTCCCATATTCCCCTTGTACCTACAAGGAAATAAACAATAAGATAATTTGTACAACTGTATATCTCAACTAAAGTGAAGAAGATATAGGAATAAGAGTTTGTTAGAATGATAAGAACAAGAGTAGAGAAAGTCATGTGAGTGTAACACATACTTTCTCTTACCATGTCATTTCGCCAATAAATATCGCAATAAATTATTAATTTCGTTGTAAATCGTAATTAAAAGCTAATTGAGCTACGTTAAAATTCTCGTTTAATCGCGGGAGTAAACGTTGCTAACTATACAAACACTCGTTATACAATTAACTTTGAAACGTTTTTATTGCGTATTAACAAATTCCATGTTATCGCGATTCACCAAAAAGTTTTGTCCGTAACCGTAGGTGCTGTGTATTCATTACTTCTTGAAAACATTAGTAAGAATGTGGAAGTCGTATTATGGGCGTGAGAGAATGGTAAACAGACAGACAGACACACAGTCAGACAGACAGACACACAGACAGACAGAGAGAGACAGACAGAGACACACACAGACACACAGACAGACACACAGTCAGACAGACAGACACACACAGACAGACAGACACACAGACAGACACACAGACAGACACAGACAGAGAGAGACAGACAGACATGGAGAGACAGACAGAGACACACACAGACAGACACACAGACACACAGTCAGACAGACACACACAGTCAGACAGACACACACAGACACACAGACAGACACACACAGACAGACACACAGACAGACACACAGACAGACACAGACAGAGAGAGACAGACAGACAGACATGGAGAGACAGACAGAGACACACACAGACAGACACACAGACACACAGTCAGACAGACACACACAGTCAGACAGACACACACAGACACACAGACAGACAGACACACACAGACAGACAGACAGACAGACACACACAGACAGACAGACAGAGAGACAGACACACAGTCAGATACACAGACAGACACACAGACAGAGAGAGAGACAGACACACAGACAGACAGAGAGACAGACACACAGTCAGATAGACAGACAGACACACAGACAGAGAGAGACAGACAGACACAGACAGACAGACAGAGAGAGACAGAGACAGACACAGAGACAGAGAGACAGACAGAGACAGACACACACAGACACAGACACAGACACAGAAAGACACACAGACAGACACAGACGCGATAAACGAAGGGAAACATCGAACTGAAATGCTGACAGCAAGTGGGTTAACAGCTTCAACCTTATATACAACCAAAGTTCTTTTCTTATGCCTCGACTTCAAGATATTTATGTTCTGCAAAGTTTCAAACTGCAGTTCTAGAAAAACCTCGCTGTTTCTCAAATAACACCACTGTCCACGAATGTCTGGCAAGTTGTGACAACATTTCGTTCAAATCTGCGGACTTCCATTCAACAAGACTTTGTGTATCGCATTTCCGAGGTCCATGTTTCGATTCCCGTCACACCCTCATCTTAGTTTTTTTCGCGGTTTTTCTAGGTCGATAATCAAATGCTAGGATGTCTATTGCTGTCATACGTCTGATATAATCCGTAAGGGTTTCAGGGAGGAAGGTATCGAAGCGATCGGTATGTATGCTCAAACAAGAAACGTTAGGGACCTAGCGGCGTTTTTCTTGCTGCTATCCGGTCATGCCTCCTAGAGTAGACTATCATAAGTAAGTGTAGACTACGGTAGTTTTCCTAGTAGAATTGGACAGTTCAGAACATACCCACATTACCTGTATGTTAGGTGTGTTGTATGTCTATCATAAGTAAGTGTAGACTACGGTAGTTTTCCTAGTAGAATTGGACAGTTAAGAACCTAGCCACAATTACCTGTATGTTAGGTGTGTTGTATATCTGTCATAAGTAAGTGTAGACTAGGGTAGTTTTCCTAGTAGAATTGATCAGTTAAGAACATACCCACATTACCTGTATGTTAGGTGTGTTGTATATCTATCATAAGTAAGTGTAGACTACGGTAGTTTTCCTAGTAGAATTGGTCAGTTAAGAACATACCCACATTACCTGTATGTTAGGTGTGTTGTATATCTATCATAAGTAAGTGTAGACTACGGTAGTTTTCCTAGTAGAATTGGTCAGTTAAGAACATACCCACATTACCTGTATGTTAGGTGTGTTGTATATCAATCATAAGTAAGTGTAGACTACGGTAGTTTTCCTAGTAGAATTGATCAGTTAAGGACATACCCACATTACCTGTATGTTAGGTGTGTTGTATATCTATCATAAGTAAGTGTAGACTACGGTAGTTTTCCTAGTAGAATTGATCAGTTAAGAACATACCCACATTACCTGTATGTTAGGTGTGTTGTATATCTATCATAAGTAAGTGTAGACTACGGTAGTTTTCCTAGTAGAATTGGTCAGTTAAGGACATACCCACATTACCTGTATGTTAGGTGTGTTGTATATCTATCATAAGTAAGTGTAGACTATGGTAGTTTTCCTAGTAGAATTGATCAGTTAAGAACATACCCACATTACCTGTATGTTAGGTGTGTTGTACATCTATCATAAGTAAGTGTAGACTACGGTAGTTTTCCTAGTAGAATTGGACAGTTAAGAACATACCCACATTACCTGTATGTTAGGTGTGCTGTATGTATATCATAAGTAAGTGTAGACTACGGTAGTTTTCCTAGTAGAATTGGTCAGTTAAGAACATACCCACATTACCTGTATGTTAGGTGTGTTGTATGTCTATCATAAGTGAGTGTAAACTACGGTAGTTTTCCTAGTAGAATTGGTCAGTTAAGAACATACCCACATTACCTGTATGTTAGGTGTGTTGTATGTGTATCATAAGTAAGTGTAGACTACGGTAGTTTTCCTAGTAGAATTGGTCAGTTAAGAACATACCCACATTACCTGTATGGTAGGTGTGTTGTATGTCTGTCATAAGTAAGTGTAGACTACGGTAGTTTTCCTAGTAGAATTGGTCAGTTAAGAACCTACCCACATTACCTGTATGTTAGGTGTGTTGTATATCTATCATAAGTAAGCTGTTGTAGTGTTTAACGCCCGCTTTTACTACTATGGCACCGCAGGCGGTGACACTGATGATACATGAAGATGGAGCACCGGTGGAATGAGATGGCGGGGGAAACTGGAGCACCCGGAGAAAACCCGCCCTGACGCCGCTTCGTCCACCACGAATACCACATGCGGGTCCCTGGGATCGAACCCGGGCCGCCTAGGTGGTAGGCGAACGCGCTAACCGCTCGGCCACGGCGCCGCCCATAAGTAAGTGTAGACTACGGTAGTTTTCCTAGTAGAATTGGTCAGTTAAAAACATACCCACATTACTGTATGTTAGGTGTGTTGTATGTCTATCATAAGTAAATGTAGACTACGGTAGTTTTCCTAGTAGAATTGGACAGTTATGAACATACCCACATTACCTGTATGTGAGGTGTGTTGTATATCTATCATAAGTGTAGACTACGGTAGTTTTCCTAGTAGAATTGGTCAGTTAAGAACATACCCACATTACCTGTATGTTAGGTGTGTTGTATATCTATCATAAGTAAGTGTAGACTACGGTAGTTTTTCTAGTAGAATTGATCAGTTAAGAACATACCCACATTACCTGTATGTTAGGTGTGTTGTATATCTAACATAAGTAAGTGTAGACTACGGTAGTTTTCCTAGTAGAATTGGTCAGTTAAGAACATACCCACATTACCTGTATGTTAGGTGTGTTGTATATCTATCATAAGTAAGTGTAGACTACGGTAGTTTTCCTAGTAGAATTGGTCAGTTAAGAACATACCCACATTACCTGTATGTTAGGTGTGTTGTATGTCTATCATAAGTAAGTGTAGCCTACGGTAGTTTTCCTAGTAGAATTGGTCAGTTAAGAACATACCCACATTACCTGTATGTTAGGTGTGTTGTATATCTATCATAAGTAAATGTAGACTACGGTAGTTTTCCTAGTAAAATTGGTCAGTTAAGAACATACCCACATTACCTGTATGTTAGGTGTGTTGTATGTCTATCATAAGTAAGTGTAGACTACGGTAGTTTTCCTAGTAGAATTGGTCAGTTAAGAACATACCCACATTACCTGTATGTTAGGTGTGTTGTATGTTTATCATAAGTAAGTGTAGACTACGGTAGTTTTCCTAGTAGAATTGGTCAGTTAAGAACATACCCACATTACCTGTATGTGAGGTGTGTTGTATATCTATCATAAGTGTAGACTACGGTAGTTTTCCTAGTAGAATTGGTCAGTTAAGAACATACCCACATTACTGTATGTTAGGTGTGTTGTATGTCTATCATAAGTAAATGTAGACTACGGTAGTTTTCCTAGTAGAATTGGTCAGTTAAGAACATACCCACATTACCTGTATGTTAGGTGTGTTGTATGTCTATCATAAGTAAGTGTAGACTACGGTAGTTTTCCTAGTAGAATTGGTCAGTTAAGAACATACCCACATTACCTGTATGTTAGGTGTGTTGTATGTTTATCATAAGTAAGTGTAGACTACGGTAGTTTTCCTAGTAGAATTGGTCAGTTAAGAACATACCCACATTACCTGTATGTGAGGTGTGTTGTATATCTATCATAAGTGTAGACTACGGTAGTTTTCCTAGTAGAATTGGTCAGTTAAGAACATACCCACATTACCTGTATGTTAGGTGTGTTGTATATCTATGATAAGTAAGTGTAGACTACGGTAGTTTTCCTAGTAGAATTGGTCAGTTAAGAACATACCCACATTACCTGTATGTTAGGTGTGTTGTATATCTATCATAAGTAAGTGTAGACTACGGTAGTTTTTCTAGTAGAATTGATCAGTTAAGAACATACCCACATTACCTGTATGTTAGGTGTGTTGTATATCTATCATAAGTAAGTGTAGACTACGGTAGTTTTCCTAGTAGAATTGGTCAGTTAAGAACATACCCACATTACCTGTATGTTAGGTGTGTTCTATATCTATCATAAGTAAGTGTAGACTACGGTAGTTTTCCTAGTAGAATTGGACAGTTAAGAACATACCCACATTACCTGTATGTTAGGTGTGTTGTATATCTATCATAAGTAAGTGTAGACTACGGTAGTTTTCCTAGTAGAATTGGTCAGTTAAGAACATACTCACATTACCTGTATGTTAGGTCTGTTGTATGTCTATCATAAGTAAGTGTAGACTACGGTAGTTTTCCTAGTAGAATTGATCAGTTAAGAACATACCCACATTACCTGTATGTTAGGTGTGTTGTATATCTATCATAAGTAAGTGTAGAGTACGGTAGTTTTCCTAGTAGAATTGGTCAGTTAAGAACATACCCACATTACCTGTATGTTATGTGTGTTGTATACCTATCGGGCGTTACCTCGAGTCGGCCACCTTGTTTACGTTATGTGATCATGTTTTACTAAAGTTCTCTAGAAATTGAAGGCATTGGACGTTGAACCATGTCTAAACTGAGAGAGGGTAACATAAAAGGCCATTTAACTTATGGAATTATCCATTATATTTGATTAGCAATGCATATCATCTAGTCTCACTTCTTTAACACACGTACATTTAAGTGACTTTCGATGAGGCATCATATGTAATTGTCAATGATTTGATACTTACACAGCTAGGTAATACGCTCTTACTTATAGAAGTGCATACTTGACAGCAATTTTGCAATGAATAAAATAACTTTGGCATGCCTACTGTCTAGAAGCAGTTTGAAAAGCATTGAAATTGTGAAACTTTCCCATAAATCATTAGGAACGTAATTAATTATTGTAATGGTTTCATAACATACACCTTTCTGGAAGCAAGATAGTTTTGCACTTGATTGTTGCTCTTTTGTCTAGTGCTTATCTAATGAATTTTATTCTTTGTCTATCGATTGCACACAAAGGTTTATAACATCCAGTCTTGTAAAAATGTCTATGTTGGTATTTTGGCGATAGAGATTGCCAACATCAGTTCATTCACTTATCGTCTATGTGCTCAGCGTTCATCTTGACATTCCTTTCATTGATTTCGTACAAAGGACATGGAATTTAGGAGCCATCGATGTAATATAAGTTCAATAAATGTTCCAGTAAAGGGTTTAGAGTGGAAGAGTGTTCTTCAAAATCCTCGTGTCGCATCCTTGAAAGACATTAAAGTTTTGAACTCGCTTCTCTTCTTTGAGTTATGCTGTCCACAGTTATGCCGACACACACACACACACACACACACACACACACACACACACACACACAGAGAGAGAGAGAGAGAGAGAGAGAGAGACACACACACCCAGACACACACACACACACACACACACACACACACACACACACACACACGGAGCTTTTTCTAAACATGTTTTTATTGAGGGGACCACAAAACATATTTGCGGTGAAATATGGAAATGGAACTTTTGGGTGGAATACAATACTTCCTCTAGTTTACTATACGTATTAGAGAAAGTACTATTTCGTTTTTCTCAGAAGGTAGTCGTATTGTTTGAATAGTTGAGAAACAGTTGTACAGTAGGATTGATAAGAAATGAAGGTAATTTTGAGCATGGTGTTGAAGTGTTTGCTAGAGTAAGAATGTGTTGTTGGTGACGTAAGCAGCTTGTACATGTAAAATGAAAGCCAGGCGAGTGACTGACTAAGGCTGGTAGAGGCAGCAGCTCTCTCTGTGCCCTTGCAGCAAGCAACCAACCGACACCGCTGCGGTTTTGTCGTTACCATGGTAACCCCTTGACTGCCAGGGTGTGTGACATCACGGCCCCTCGTTGCCTGGCAACATCTGGGCGGCTCTGCTCCGTTTCTTATTGGTGACATCGATTTCTTCAAGAGCACCTTCCCCTCTTTCTTCTCCGCCTGCGAGCGCCGATCTTTGATTCGTAAGATCGCCGAGCGGCGGGGCGGCGGGGCCGCGGGGGTGGATACACCCTCATGTCGCAATCACTACTCATATTGCCTTTGTTTATTTTTACCGTTGATAGCGCCCTCATACAGTGAGTGAGGGCCCTTAATTGCCCCCAACAAGGGACTGATTATCCTTTAGAGTACTTTAAAACGCACTGGCTTCCTTTATCGTACTTCCGTCACATCAGCACCTCCCCTAAGTCGTTTAAATCGCATCTCAGTAGACTTCATAAAACGAACCAACGGCCTTCTTCACTTTTAACTTCTTCTGAAGCGGCATGCAAACAAACGAGAGTCTGTCGTATACCGACCGGAATTTCCTCCCTCACTATTACGTACAATGTCTTATTTTGGTCTTCTCGCAAACTTCTGCGATCTCTCTACTTTCTCTACCTCGTACTTAGAGCAAGTATTATATTCCACTCAAACTTTCGATATCGGATTTCACCACTACTTCTTTGATTTAAAAAAAAAAAACTCTCTCTCTGTGTGTGTGTTTGCGTGTATGTTTGTGTGAATATTATAATTCAAAAACGAAAATTTTGTTAAATACCAAAGTTTTTATTTAAGTTTAACATCTTTTAAGGATACGACACGAAGACTTTGAAGAAAATTCCTCCACTCTAAGCTACGAAACATTTTTCGAAAATTTAGATTTTGTCAATAATGGCTCTAAAATTTTGATTGAAATGTCATATTAATATACTTTCATGACAAATGAAATGTATATTTTGAATTTTGTGGCTATAATCCACGTAGTCGTTTACTCTTGATGCCTTTCGTATAACTCGTAAACCTTCAGAGATAGACCAAATCTTAGTGCACAAAAATGTAGACCACGTTAAAACACTCAAGTTATGTCTAAGTGCATTTTTTGTGGAGTGAACTATTGCGGAGATATTCCTTGTTACTTGTGTGAGTTTTACAATACTTGAACTTTCCTCAAAGGGGAGGTCATTATTCACTATTTTAATCTCATGTCCGTCAAAGAGAACGGAGTTCAAAGCTTTCCTGTAGCGACTATGTTTCAAAGCTTACTGTATTTCCATATTCTCCTTGTACCATACATGGAGCATGAATCAAAATTATTCTAGTCCAAGACAATCTCAGGACGAGATTCAACTTGCACTGTCGGAAACTTCGGCAAAAGCGCTGGATGTTGACTCTACGCTAAGCTCGGAGGTTAGGGGAAGGAATTAGGACGAACCATCCCAAGGGGTACCACTGAATGTTACTAATATCACAGCTCTGTGTGCAAATCGTGGTTACAGAAAATAAAACACACAGGCCACAGCGCAAGGGTACATTGCCTAAATCAACCAATAAAATGTTCAAGGCTTTGTACAAGAGTAGAGAAAGTTATGTGAGAGCAATATTCCAGATTAGGTATATACGCCATGAATTGTGCTACTAAGTTGTAGATTATTTTTATATTCTGAGCTTATCTCCTTAACATTATGCAAAATGCATTCAAAAGTCATTCAAAATAATCATGACTTCACACGTTATTTCCAGATCAGTTTATTGTGATGCAAATATATCAAGCATATTTCTATTTAAATCAAAACCACGAAAGCTATTTTTGTGGAAATAAAGTAGTGCCACTTCACATTAGTAGAGTAATAGAATTAAATAATTCAAGTGGCAATGAAATTTGAACTAGCTCACACTAGTGAAGTGAAAGAATTAAGTAAATGAAGTGGCAGTGAAATTTGAACTAGCTCACAGTAGTGAAGTGAGAGAATTAAGTAAATGAAGTGGCAGTGAAATTTGAACTAGCTCACTCTAGTGAAGTGAAAGAATTAAGTAAATGAAGTGGCAGTGAACTTTCAAGTAGCTGACAGTAGTGAAGTGAGAGAATTAAGTAAATGAAGTGGAAGTGAAATTTGAACTAGCTCACAGGAGTGAAGTGAGAGAATTAAGTAAATGAAGTGGCAGTGAAATTTGAACTAGCTCACAGGAGTGAAGTGAGAGAATTAAGTAAATGAAGTGGCAGTGAAATTTGAACCAGCTCATACTAGTGAAGTGAGAGAATTAAGTAAATGAAGTGGAAGTGAACTTTCAAGTAGCTGACAGTAGTGAAGTGAGAAAATTAAGCAAATGAAGTGGAAGTGAAGTTTCAAGTAGCTGACAGTAGTGAAGTGAGAAAATTAAGCAAATGAAGTGGAAGTGAACTTTCAAGTAGCTGACAGTAGTGAAGTGAGAAAATTAAGCAAATGAAGTGGAAGTGAAGTTTCAAGTAGCTGACAGTAGTGAAGTGAAAAAATTAAGCAAATGAAGTGGAAGTGAAGTTTCAAGTAGCTGACAGTAGTGAAGTGAGAAAATTAAGCAAATGAAGTGGAAGTGAAGTTTCAAGTAGCTGACAGTAGTGAAGTGAGAAAATTAAGCAAATGAAGTGGAAGTGAAGTTTCAAGTAGCTGACAGTAGTGAAGTGAGAAAATTAAGCAAATGAAGTGGAAGTGAACTTTCAAGTAGCTGACAGTAGCGAAGTGAGAAAATTAAGCAAATGAAGTGCAAGTGAAGTTTCAAGTAGCTGACAGTAGTGAAGTGAGAAAATTAAGCAAATGAAGTGCAAGTGAAGTTTGAACTAGCTGACAGTAGTGAAGTGAGAGAATTAAGTAAATGAAGTGGAAGTGAAGTTTGAACTAGCTGACAGTAGCGAAGTGAGAAAATTAAGCAAATGAAGTGCAAGTGAAGTTTCAAGTAGCTGACAGTAGTGAAGTGACAGTATGAAGCAAGTGAAGTTGAAGCGTATGAAGTGAGTTGCTATACGTAGTGAATGTTGGTAGGTAGGTAGTGAAGAGGTAGACACCTCCGTGACATAATTAATGAACAGCTCCCATTTGTAACAGTTGAACAATAAGGTTCAAACCCTTTGCTCTAGGGCAACATAACAACATGTGAAGGGCTTTATCTAGATAACCTCTTCTATTGTGGACGCCAGAGTCATCAGCGGCCAACAATCACTCAGGAGCATTCCTCCTGGAAAACATTTTCGGGCGTTTCGAATCGCAGGAGAGAGAGAGGGGTAGGGGCATGATTAATGAGGAGAGAGGGGCGCGACCTTGCCTCTCCTCTCCTCTCCAGGGGTGAACGTGAAGAAGCTACGCGTGAATGCGCCATGCGTGTGCACGTTTTGTAATATCGCCGATTTCATGAGCGATTTGCTTTTATATCTATCATGCGCTTTAATTTGAGTACTTGAGCTTTGAGTCACTTGCTGGTAGGCAGGTGCTCCTGCACCGAACCACGTGACCTAACAATCAGCAGATTCCCGTTAAATCACGTAAATTACTACTTTCTCTACTACGTATGTATAGTAAGTAGAGCAAGTATTGTTCCACCCAACATTTTGCCGGAAGTATGTTTTGAAGCCCGTGAATATTAAAAAAAGTTGTGGACAACATAACCCAAAACGAAAAGTCGGTTAAAAAACAAAGTTGGTATTTGAGTGTAATATCTTTCAAGGTGCGACACGAAGATATTAAAGAAAATTCGTCTACCCTAAACTATCTTTTACATGCAAAATGTTTCGAAATTGTTGATTTTCTCAAAAATTGTTCTAACGATTATGACTAAAATACCACATATTTAAGATAATTTTATAGCAAATTAAATTTATATTTTGAATTTTCTGGCTATAGCCCATGTAGTTCTGTTTACTCTGGATGACTTTTGCATAACTGGTAAACCCTAAGAGACAGACCAAATCTTAATATAAAAAATGTAGATCGTTAAAATACACAAGTTATGTTGGAATGAATTTTTGTGGAGTGAACCATTTCGGAGTTATTCCTTGTTATTTGTGGGAGTTTTGGATAACGTTTACTTCTATCAAATGGAATATCGTTATATATTTTTGTGTCAAACGTGCAAAGAGAGCGGAATTTGGAAACTTTAAAAGATGTGACTATCGCTTAAAGCCTACTGTATACCATATTGCCCTTGTAGCTACACGAAAACAAATAATAAGAAAATTCCTTCAAATGTTTACCTCAATTTACACGAAGATAATAGGAATACATGTTTGTAAGAATGGTTAGTACAAGAGTAGAGAAAGTCATGTGAGTGCAACACATTAGATTTTTAATAGTATGCTCATTGTAGCTGTTAAGTTTAGTCGGAAGTAAGAAAGGTGACTTGGTCCCCTTTTGCACCCACACTTATAAGGAAGGGAGAAATGAGAAAAAGAGCGCCTTAGAGCCAGAGGCAAGCTCATACAGAAAAATATCTCTGTCCCTTTCTCTCGCCAAGTTGAGAGATAGAAACATACATACACACACACGTGCACCTTCCCTTCCCTTTGGGGAAGCTCTTTAGCAGTGCATAGTTTTAATAGTTTGTAATTGGTTCCTCTGTTATATGGAGGTTTACAGTAACCGCTGGGTTCGATACCCAGATTTGTTCTCTTCTCCTTCTCTTCTATAGCAGGTATATAGCTACCCAATACGCTCTAAAGTAGATGGCAAATGCGTGATGTTCGTGTGTATAGATGCCTTGCTTTCTTACTACCCCTCCCCCCTCCCGGCTTAGCATCAAGCGGAGAGCTTATAGGTACTTTAATCTCAGGGGCAGTACGGATATATTATTGTTAGCCAGTAGCTTAATGGTTAGAGCACCCGTCTGGTAAGCGGAGGGTCTATGGTTCAAATCCCAGCTGTGGCATTGAATTTTTCAGTTCAAATTCTACCTCTCAAACATTGCCCACACACGGCTTCTGTGTTTAAACACCAACAGTAAGTTTGTTGGCATGAATAAATAAATAATAATTACCATCTGCAGGTTATTTAATCCTGGGAATAAATTACTTACGATAGTAAGTCGCCATTGGGGTAATTGTGTGTGATGTGAGACTGCCTTTGTGGTTTACCAGGAGAAATACGAATCGGTTGGAGAATTCAATGTCCTTCTGGCAGGTTGTCACAGTAGCTTAATGGTTAGAGCACCTGTCCGGTAAGCTGCAGGTCTGTGGTTCACATCCCGGCTGTGGCATTGGATTTTTCAGTTCCAATTTTACCTCTCTCAAATTCTCGTGTCTTTGTATGTCTGCCTTTGAACAATATAAACAAAAACGAAAACTGGGTTATGCACCAGAATTGCGGTTTAAGTTTAGGGCCCTCCAAAAATTAAGATTTTCAAGAAAGTGCTACATCCGAAATACCCTTTACTGAAAACCTTTCCGTTATTTTTTTATTTCCTCAAAAATTTACTGTAAGCATTTTGTTTCAAATACGAATATATTTAACATTTTTGTATCAAATTAAACTTAAATGTTGAATTTACTTTGAATAGCCCTTAATGTCTCTTCATTCTGATTGATTGTGTATAATTTATAAAAAGTCAAAATTAAGAGGATTTCAGAGAGTATTCCCAGAAAATTCAAGGTACATATTTAATTACTTATGAAAATATCTTAAGTAGATGGTATTTTAATAATAATCGATAGAGCCATTTTTGAGAACATCAAAATTTGTATGGGTAATAGAGTGGATAAGTAAGAGCGCTATGTTGTGTATGAAACGCGATTTCTCTCTATTTACCTATATGAAGAAGAAAACATATCATCGAAAAATCTGATGTGTTGCACTCACATGACTTTCTCTACTCTTGTACTAACCATTCTTACAGACACATATTCTTCCATCTTCTTCCCGTTAGTTGAGATAAACATTTGTACAAATTACATGTCTGGGTGTGTTTTACCAGCCACTGCAAGTAACGAGCGGGTTGTGGTGCTCTCTGAGATTTCCGAGCAATATTCACGAGACCTGAATAGTGTCAATATTCCTGATCTTCCAATTTTGCGCGCTTGCCAAACTGTGCTCACAAATTTATTCTAATAGACGCGATGGAATCCAATTATTTAATATCATTTTGTGGTTAAAGAACTCATTTTAGTAACAAATAGAAAATACAAAAATAACTCATCTTCTAAAGCTCTATCTATGATAAGCATAGAAGTAAAAGATAAATGAGGGGTAACAATCAAACATTTGACCAATTGTGTTCATAGACTTCAGAGGAAATGGTAGAGGAAGCTAGCTATATTTCACCTTAACGTTAAGAAGTCTAACACCTTTTGTGTGTGTGTGTGTGTGTGTGTGTGTGTGTGTGTGTGTGTGCGCGCGTGTGTGTGTGTGTGTGTGTGTGTGCGCGCGCGTGCGCGCGTGTGTGTCACAAAGTACATACATTTCTGTCACACGTTAATTGCACTCTATGTGTATAGATAGTTGCACACTGAAAACAAATGTCCTGCATTGTCACCTTGCGCCACTGGTTAAAAGCAGATAAGACAATAGTAAGAAGACATTGTCGCTTAGGATCCTCTTCCAAGAAGGTAACTAGCGCTTTGCCTCCCGGGCTATTTAATAATTTATAAGCCGACTGTAGCAAACCTTGCCTTCTTGAGGGGTGAATAAGGGAGGTACATATTCATTTTGTTAATTTATTTATTCTTTTGCGGGGTAGCTGTTAGAGAAAATGGTGGAGATAGGGGTGAGATGCTTGAGGGTTGCTCTCCTATATTTATTCATGGGAATTCTCACTGCCTCCTCAAAGAATAAAAAAACAAAAGAAGAAAATGAAGCACATGGGAATGTTTTCACCACACTATTGTCTTAGATGTTAACTGTATCATGCTCTCTGAAGATGTGGTAGGCTTCATTTCACTTTGAGAAGGGTTCTTACCCACAAATAGCAACCTTTAATTTTTTATTAATGTAGCTATGTTATGTTACGTTTCCAGCGTTAAAGCGACTTGCACGGAGAGCTGTAAATAATGACGTTATTGATGATGACGACTTAATTAAAATAGTAACAGTCAGTTTGGAGAATATTATAATAAAAATTTGTCAACTTTCACTATCACCTTCTCTGCTTTGTTTATGTAATGACCAGATTACAGAATCTAGTTGCAATGTCCTATACTAGCTTACGTAATTTGACGCAACAGAGCTGCTAGGTTTCAATGCCAAAAATGGCTGGCTCTCACTTCGATGAAGCATCTAAGGCTGAAATAGATTAAATAATTCGAAGAAGGAAACCACAGAACACAGAATAGAACAGGAAATATGTTTGGAATCAGTTTGAAAAACTTTGTATTGAACGAAATTATAAATTAACAGCACATACTCCAACTACTGATATTAACATTTCTTTTAAGAGATAAGTAATTACACCATTTAAATAAAGTTTCCTAGACTATATGATGCATTTCCATTGATATACCGGTGCCGAAGTTTTGGGTGGAACGCTATTAGTATCTTCGCCACCTAGTATGCAAAGGTGAGCAGATTTTCTGCTACATTTTTGGTGGCATCCTTGGAAGATATTGAAATTGAATACTTTGGAAATCTCGACATGCTTGTAGAGCAAATAAATGTATCGATGTTATTTAAGATTACCTACTTAGGAGTATGTAATTTTGCCGGTATGTGTTAGGTGCCTCTGAAACTTGGTCTTCAGTTTTTCTTGCTCGTGAAGTTTTTTGTCGTGATTTCTCTCTGTCTTTCTTCCCGTGATGTGAAGCTGCCTGTCTGGTTGTGACACGTCCTCCACCTTGCGAATTTACTCTCTCTCCGCTACAGACGGCGACGCTTTCTTGACTACAGCCAACCCTCCTGCCCTCCCTCCAACCCTCGTTTTCCTTCTTCTACTCTCGCTTGGTACTGCACTGCCTCAGCCCGTCCAACCATCACCGCCATGTTTAAATTAAACGTAAACAACATTCAATTAAGAAAGGTCCCTATTAAATTTTGGAAATCTTAAGTTTTATTCAATTTGTACCATAATTTAAGAATGTATTATGAATTACTAAACTATGCAGTGGATTTCAAGTAATTCTGATATAAAATTTTAATTATTTTAATAATTCATTATAAAATAATAAACACTCCTTCACATTAAAATATTTAAATAATTTTTCCGAAACTTTTTAATACTGCAGGGATGTCAACTTTGATTCCTTGGAGACGCTTACGTAATTAGCTGCTACTCTCCACCTCCTCTTCCAGTCGGAGGGTGAGTCAGCTACTGCCTGTAACGTGTAGAATAACAGTCATTCCCATATTCACCTTGTACCGACAAGAGAATCAGCAATAGCTTAATTTCTGAAAATGTTTACGCCGATTAAGAAGGAGTAGATAGAGAAATAAACATTTACAACACTAGTGCGTATAACTCTACATATTGTGAACAGAGTTTCTCCAAATTGAACTATATTAAGGTCTAAGGTCCATTTTCCCATGAGAAGTAGGCTAGATTTGCATGGCTAACAAATGATCCACAAGCACGGTAATTTCGACCTTGTTGCTTTCAGAGTATGAAGTGTTGTCTGTCTCCAAAACTTTGTCTGTCCCGTATGAGTTCCTATACCATTTATTCAATTGCAATGATTGTGCAAACTTGGGCGAAGGTTTCTTTCTGAGTTGGTCAAAGCATTTTACAATAACAAGAACGTGTTGGTATCTATTTATTCACTCCAATACGGTTGACAGATTACCTGAAAATAGCCACATGGAGAAACTTCATACACTATCCATTTTACCATGCAACGTGTTACATTCACGTGGTTTTCTCCACTCGCTTGTCTTTTGCGCAACACATTCACATGCTCTTCATTACGCCCCTTCAATATACAGTTCATATAGTTTTCTGACTGACACAGAAATGCAACAATTACATTCACAAGGTTTTCTATACTCATATTTGTTATAAGAAATACAATCACATTTCTTTCTCTGCTCCCTTTTTCACGAATTTACTATGATTGAAACAATCATTCGTGGTAATGCACTCACGCAGTTTTCTCTGCTCACTTTTCTTTTACTAAGCGTAATCATATTTCTTTCCCGACTTCCTTTTTTAGAAGTAAAGGATACTATTTTCTATATGATTACATTCATAGAACCTTCTCAACACGCTTTTATTCTTGTACCACTTGCGGTCGTTCAACAGTGATTTTGCAGTCTTATTGGTGTTTTTATTTACTTATTGATTCCTTTATTGTTTGTTATTTATATTATCATAAGCATTTAATTAACTCTTTGTTTATTCATTTACGTAATCTTTTTTTTTAAATGTCTCCAAAGAAACACAAAGCTATTGGTTAAGTACAACCTAAGTCTAAATGTTGTAGTGATAAATCATCAAACCACGGACAACGTCGGGTATTTCAGCTAGTAACAAAGAAACACAAGGCTATTGGACAAGTACAACCTAAGTCTAAATGTTGTAGTGATAAATCATCAAACCACGGACAACGCCGGGTATTTCAGCTAGTAACAAAGAAACACAAGACTATTGGACAAGTGCAACCTAAGTCTAAATGTTGTAGTGATAAATCATCAACCCACGGACAACGCCGGGTATTTCAGCTAGTAACAAAGAAACACAAGACTATTGGACAAGTACAACCTAAGTCTAAATGTTGTAGTGATAAATCATCAAACCACGGACAACGCCGCGTATTTCAGCTAGTAACAAAGAAACACAAGATTATTGGACAAGTACAACCTAAGTCTAAATGTTGTAGTGATAAATCATCAAACCACGGACAACGTCGGGTATTTCAGCTAGTAACAAAGAAACACAAGATTATTGGACAAGTACAACCTAAGTCTAAATGTTGTAGTGATAAATCATCAAACCACGGACAACGTCGGGTATTTCAGCTAGTAACAAAGAAACACAAGATTATTGGACAAGTACAACCTAAGCCTAAATGTTGTAGTGATAAATCATCAAACCACGGACAACGCCGCGTATTTCAGCTAGTAACAAAGAAACACAAGATTATTGGACAAGTACAACCTAAGTCTAAATGTTGTAGTGATAAATCATCAAACCACGGACAACGTCGGGTATTTCAGCTAGTAACAAAGAAACACAAGGCTATTGGACAAGTACAACCTAAGTCTAAATGTTGTAGTGATAAATCATCAAACCACGGACAACGTCGGGTATTTCACCTAGTAACAAAGAAACACAAGATTATTGGACAAGTACAACCTAAGTCTAAATGTTGTTATGGTAAACCATCACACCATTATATACCATTACATGGGTTGTACGTAGGTACATTATGCGAGAGGGACTAGGCAGTCTGAGATGCCCTTAACGTTTTGAGAAGGCCCGGCCCGACGACTGGGGAAGCTTTCTGCGAGTATCTCTCGGGGCACATAGCAGCATCCCAGCAGTAGACGTGGTAGTAGGGGTGGAACTTACACAAAATCAATTTCGGTAGATCTTGGCTCAAGAAGGAACAGGATGAAAACGGAGAAGAAGAAGAAAAGAAGGGGGAAGGGAGAACTGCTACACGCGGGTTGCAGCTCTCTCGGGGAGGGGCAAACGAGGGCATCTGGGAGCGTTAGAAAAGAGTCACTCCACAGCTTGTTCAAAAAGCTGACATGGAGTAAGTGAGAGAGTGAGAGAGTGTCTGTGTTTTGGGACAAACAGTCTTTATAAGTTATCGATGTCATGAGAGTCTTTCATATTATTAAGTAGAACTCCGGTGTAAACAGAACGTGCGTGTTTCATACAAATAAATTTAGTTTAAAACAAAATGCACTTTGTTTACTGCGATTTCACCAGAAAACATTTTTAACAAAAAAGGTCCATTTAGTAACAACTTAACAGAAAATGAGAAGTTCCTTAAATAATATATCATAAAATACCATTCTTATCATTTATTTTTAATAACAAACCAGGAGTATCTCGGAAATGGTTAACTCCACTAAAAATATATTTTATAAAAACTATGTGGTTTTTGTGTATTGGGATTTTGCCTAGCTCTTACAGCTTACCAGTTATAGAAAAGTCATTCCGAACGAAGATGACTTCGAGATTTCATCGGAAATATATGTTTTGAGGCCCCCTGAATCCAAAGAAAGCATTTTAGAAGATCCATATGTGTGTGTGTGTCTGTGTGAGTGCCTGTAAATAATATAACTCAAAAACGAAAAGTCGGATAAATATCAAAGTTGGTATTTAAGTATAATATCTTTCAAGGATGCGACACAAAGATTTTAGAAGAAAATTCCTCCACCGTAAAATACCCTTTACATGGAAAAATATTCGTAAATTTTTATTTTATCAAAAAAGTCTATGACGATTTTGATTAAAATGTCATATATTTGAAATATTTTTATGGAAAATGATGTGCATATATTAATTATTATTTAGTTATTATTATAATTATTAATTTTTATATAGAATACAGTACTTGCTCTATTTACTGCACGTAGGTTATCAAGGAAACAGAAGTGTTTTGTTTGAGGTCAGATATAGATGCTATGTATGTTATCTTGTTGGACGGTCGGCCCGGCCCGGCCCGGCCCGGCCCGGCCCGGCCCACCTTCATTATACAAGCAATCATGACTTGTTGCTTGGCCTAGGGTTGCTGCGTTTTTCTTGTTGGCATTATTACGTTAAGTTGCGGGGGTGCACGAAACTGGAACAAAATAGTTCCATTTTGTCATCATCTGAGCAGGGGGGTTGTAAACAAGAGAAGCTGCTGGCCAGTGCGTCATTCTCCCCCTTCCTACAACGTAATAATTCTGGTTTCTGCACCATTGAACCCCCAGAGTGACGGTTTGTGTGTTGCTTGAGGGAAAATGTTAGTATGCGTTTGACATTTCCAGTTCGCTTGGTTAAAGGATTGCCGTTGTATTGGTAGAGGGGTTGTATCAGTGTGGGGGATGAAATGCTGCTACTCCCTTTCTTAGAATCAACTTCACTACGCTCTTATTTATTTATCGAATTCCTCAAACAGTAATTTTAACTTTCTCTGAAACGTAAGGCTGTCCCTTTGATATAGACATTGTAGAAATAATTTGGCATGTTTTTAATTTCCCTACTAGTATAATAAGTAGAGGAATTATTATCTTCCAGCCAAAATGTCCATGTCAAAATTTCATTGGAAATTATGTTTTGAGGTCTCCTGAATCCAAAAAAGCAGTTTTAGAAAAAGGTCCCGTGTATGTTTGTCTGTAAGAATGCGACACGAAGATTTTGAACAAAATTCCTCCACCCTAAACTACAATGGAAAATTTCTCAATATCTTTAATTCTCTAAAAAACGATTCTAACCACTTTTATTAAAATTCCATACGTTTAATATATTTTTATGGCAAATGAAATGTATATTTTGAGTTTTCTGGCTATAGCTCATGTGCTTCTATTTACTCTGGATGACGTTTGCTTAACTGCTAAACCGTAAGAGATAGACCAAATCTTACTAAAGAAAAATGTAGATCTCGTAATAAACACACAATTTATGTAAATGCATATTATTTTTTCTGCGGTGAACCATTTCGGAGATATTCCTTGTTATTCGTGTGACTATCGTTTCTCAAATGAAAGGTCGTTATTCACTTTTCTATGTCTTGGCAAGGCAAAGAGAACGGAATTTCAAAGCCTTCATATAAAACATTTGACTGTCGCTCAAAGCCTACTGTATTCCTATATTCCCCCTGTAGCTACAAGGAAATAAGTAATAAGATAACTTGTACAAATGTTTATATCAATTAACATGAAGAAAATACAGGAATAAGAGCTTGTAAGAACAAACATTGTAACATGAGATTTTTTTATAGGTAGTGTTGGTACAGGAAGATACAGTAGGCTTTAAGGAATAGTCATTTTAAATGGTGGTCGCTATGTCCTGGGTTTGAAATTCTGTGCTTTTTGCATAATCAGACATAACACAGCGAATTATTACTTAATACTTCATGTAATTATAAGTATTTGGAGGGGAAAAAAAAAGAAAAAAACGAAAAAAAAAAAAAAGGAAAAAAAGAAAGGAAGAAAAGAAAAACATTGGATATGAAACGTTTGCTTTACCAAATCTACATTTTTGTATTGTAACACTTTGTCTATCTTACAGTCAGAAGAACACTTCACAATATATTCTTAGAAAATTAAATACTATATACAAACATTTAATTTGTCATGAAAATATATTAGAAATATGATACCGTAAAACACGTCCGGTACCTCTCCAATGACTTTAATATCTTATAAAATTTTATCACAAATACACAGTTTTCTTCTCGTCGTTAACACAATCCAGAATCTTTCGTGATATTACAACTCACAACTGTTCTCATAACCTTGCCCAGTCCTGTCAGTGCCTTTCTTCATTTCCTCTGTCTCTCATACGTTACAACCACTCACGACGCTTGTTCTTGCGACGACACGCACATGCACAGCTGTCTCATACTCACCTTTAACTCATTCCTCAGGCCTCATTATGTACTGGAGATGACGTCACACAGACCTTTCTCGATTTCTACACACACACGTACGGAAATGACTCTACTAGAAGTCTGGCAAACGTTCTCGACACCGCTTTTGTTTCTGCCTCCTAGATTAACAGTCACGTACACACAGCAGTCCCGCGAGGCACTTGCGCGAAGCAGCTCGGCCCCGTCTGTCCGTCATACTATATTACTAAAAATTTAGAGCAATTTTTGAGAAAATCAAAATTTCTATATAAATGATAATTTTCTTGAAAAACTTTTTGTTCGTCCTTGGAAGATGCTTAAATTAAATGCCCAGTTTGGGTTCAACTAACTTTTCGTTTTTGAGTTATACTGTTCATAGACTCACCGATACACAGATATTTTCCTTTTTTTTTTTTTTTTTTTTTTTTTTTTGGCTTCAAGTAGCTTCAAAATATATGCAGTGAACATGGTTTATGGCCATATCAAGGCGAAGAGGGAAGATTACTTGTAACTCAGACTTACTTACAACTGTGATTTTGGTAATGCATCATATCTTTTTTTGGAAAAAAATGCTACTGATTACTATACGTAGTGTGGATTAACTTCCACCTCTTGTATGAATTTTACTTTATGATCTACTCTATATTTCCTCTTTCGTTCTCCATGACTGATTAAAAGCAATTGAGAACTGAAAGATAAAACCGCTGTTCAATAGTAAATACCAGATTGTTACTATAACGTTGTCGCACAGAAAGCTTTGTCTTTTGTTTCCTCGGCCGAAAGCCGTCCGCTGAGCTTGCGTCTTTGTCAACAGGAATGAGGAAGGTATGCCTCGAGTTTCTTTTAGGATGTGCATGCCATGTGCTCATTATTATTACTACAGTTCAACTGTATTTCATTCAAATTTAATAGCCATAATAACGAATTACGTATAAACAGTGTGCTTTTAACACGTTTCTAAATTACATTTTGTCGGGACCTATCACAATTTACGTACAAATATGAATTACTAAGAACTAGGTTACCTATAAAACGGATTGAACTGTATTTAACTGTATAAAATCTTGATGGAATTTTGGGTGTAATGCCATACTTCCATTTAGTGTGAAAAAGGGTTAAGGGTATACAGAGATGGCGACACCTCGCACACTGCCACCTCCATATAGACTATAGAACTGTAGCTGGTATAATATTTTAATTGGCAGCGCAAATCACGGGTAGAAAGGAGATAGATGGTTCTTATAAGAGGTATGTTGTAAGTTTATTTACATGGTAATAACTGAAGAAAGGCGAGGTAGGCAGTGAAACAAAGTAGCACGTTTCTACACAGGAAGATCACCTGGGGTGTACAAGTGCTGTGGCTTGTAGCTTCACACCGCCCTCGTATATCCGGAGGGAGGGACGGGACGAAATACTACACTTAAAGAAGGGAGACTTTAAAAACATTAAGGAAACATCAGTAATTAGCTATAGTATTAATATCTGTATAAGAAAATTACAAGAAAGCCCAGTATTATGAACGTTGTGTCACTGAAGTTTAGTTAAACCAAACCAAAAGTTTAACTGCAGGTGCTGTTTTATAAACTTCTGGTTAGTTAAACCACAGTGTAATAGTGTTGGTACACCTGAAGACGGAGAAAAGTAGACGATCGTTAATCTTCTTCGTACACCACAACTAAATGCTATTGTTACATCTGTCAGCTTGGAACTAAGTTAAATTGTTCTGAGATATGCTCATTCAGCCTTCTGAAGACATTCACTGAACACATTTCATTTGACATGAGAATATTGCGACATCTGCTAGCAGCCGCCGTACATCAAGAGAAGCTCACAACACGGCCCGACGACAATGGAACGGTCAGACTAAATACGACTATCAACACGGCACAACTTTACTGGCTATTCAGGTGCTGAGCTTGTCTACAAGAAATCTCAAGAACAGATGTATTTTGCAGAGAATTTTCTGCTACTTGGTCTCGGCTGTGTAATAGAGTGAGCGTGCCAGGGTAAGAGCGGAATATCTCCGAAATCGTTCACTCTACAAAAAATGTATTTTGACCTAAACTGTGTGTTTTAGCAAGATCTACATTTTTTGTAGAGTAAGATTTTGTCTATCTCTTACGGTTTACGAGTTATTCAAATGTCATCCAAAGTAAACAGGACTACATAGGCTATAGCCAGAAAATTCAAAATATACATTTCATTTCTCATACAAAATGACATTTTAATTAAAATTGTTGGAGCCATGTCAAGAAAATCAAAATTTTCGAAACATTTTCCATGTAAAGGGTAATTTAGGGTGGGACTATTTTCTTCAAAATCCTTGAAAGACATTAAACGTAAATACCAACTTTCGCTTTTAACCCACTTTTCGTTTTTGAGTTATGCTGTCCACAGAATACACGGACCTTAAACTAAAAATGCCTGTCTTTTTATTCTAAACATATATTTCCGGTGAAATCTCCATATCAAATTTTTGGGTGGAATGCAATACTTGCTCTACTGGCCAATAGAGAAAGTAATATATGTCCGCTGAAATGTCGATATTACATTATTTTAGATCTAATACAATATTCCTTTACTTTAAGTACGCACTAGAGAAGCCAAAAAGATACTGAAGACGACCAATGAATAAATAGAAATATGAATTCATTATATGAGAAGAGGCTAAACCTTCAAGATGAAAATGATGTTTTGGATTGTTTTTGAAACATGTTGTGCAATGAATGCTCACCGCGTTGCTCTGAGAGAGAAATGGTCCACAGGAATAAGTCACGATGGTACCTCCCCCCCCCCCCCCCTTCCCCAGCAGCAAAGCGACAAGTAAAACTGACGGACTGGTGACGCACAACACTTGGCGTCGTCAAGCATGTAAATTAGATAAGAGAAATGATTCTCAGCCTTGCGGAGAAGTAAGGCTCCATGATATACCTACTTGGGCTTAACCCGCCACTTGCGCACACTCATTCCATCCTGCATTTCTACTTCGCTACTACGTATCCATAGCAAGTATCGAGATTTCACCACAACTGTGTTTCTGTGTCTGTATCTCCTTTAAGAGCTGGTCACATGTGATGTCTTTGACAATGCATTATCCTTGTATGACAATGGGATAAAACATGAATAACGTATTCCTGTTTAAGAAAAGTATAATGATTTCAAAATTAAAATCCATAACAAAATTAATGTATATTTAAATACAGAATGTGCCGCTTAGAGGGATCGAGAAATATGTGATAATTTAAAATGTAAGTAATATGCCTTTTTACATAACTTGCTGTCAAAATCTAAGTCTATGTGTGAGCTTTGGATACCTATATCGAAAATTACCCATGCGCATGAACAGCAATGTAGTTCGTAGCCTGTTCTGTCAAATGACGCTAAGCTAGTACAAAGAAACGAAAGTTGCGCATGCGCATGAACAGCAATGTAGTTCGTAGCCTGTTCTGTCAAATGACGCTAAGCTAGTACAAAGAAACGAAAGTTGCGCATGCGCATGAACAGCAATGTAGTTCGTAGCCTGTTCTGTCAAATGACGCTAAGCTAGTACAAAGAAACGAAAGTTGCGCATGCGCATGAACAGCAATGTAGTTCGTAGCCTGTTCTGTCAAATGACGCTAAGCTAGTACAAAGAAACGAAAGTTGCGCATGCGCATGAACAGCAATGTAGTTCGTAGCCTGTTCTGTCAAATGACGCTAAGCTAGTACAAAGAAACGAAAGTTGCGCATGCGCATGAACAGCAATGTAGTTCGTAGCCTGTTCTGTCAAATGACGCTAAGCTAGTACAAAGAAACGAAAGTTGCGCATGCGCATGAACAGCAATGTAGTTCGTAGCCTGTTCTGTCAAATGACGCTAAGCTAGTACAAAGAAACGAAAGTTGCGCATGCGCATGAACAGCAATGTAGTTCGTAGCCTGTTCTGTCAAATGACGCTAAGCTAGTACATACAAACGAAAGTTGCGCATGCGCATGAACAGCAATGTAGTTCGTAGCCTGTTCTGTCAAATGACGCTAAGCTAGTACATACAAACGAAAGTTGCGCATGCGCATGAACAGCAATGTAGTTCGTAGCCTGTTCTGTCAAATGACGCTAAGCTAGTACATACAAACGAAAGTTGCGCATGCGCATGAACAGCAATGTAGTTCGTAGCCTGTTCTGTCAAATGACGCTAAGCTAGTACATACAAACGAAAGTTGCGCATGCGCATGAACAGCAATGTAGTTCGTAGCCTGTTCTGTCAAATGACGCTAAGCTAGTACATACAAACGAAAGTTGCGCATGCGCATGAACAGTAATGTAGTTCGTAGCCTGTTCTGTCAAATGACGCTAAGCTAGTACAAAGAAACGAAAGTTGCGCATGCGCATGAACAGCAATGTAGTTCGTAGCCTGTTCTGTCAAATGACGCTAAGCTAGTACATACAAACGAAAGTTGCGCATGCGCATGAACAGCAATGTAGTTCGTAGCCTGTTCTGTCAAATGACGTTAAGCTAGTACATACAAACGAAAGTTGCGCATGCGCATGAACAGCAATGTAGTTTGTAGCCTGTTCTGTCAAATGACGCTAAGCTAGTACATACAAACGAAAGTTGCGCATGCGCATGAACAGCAATGTAGTTTGTAGCCTGTTCTGTCAAATGACGCTAAGCTAGTACATACAAACGAAAGTTGCGCATGCGCATGAACAGCAATGTAGTTCGTAGCCTGTTCTGTCAAATGACGTTAAGCTAGTACATACAAACGAAAGTTGCGCATGCGCATGAACAGCAATGTAGTTTGTAGCCTGTTCTGTCAAATGACGCTAAGCTAGTACATACAAACGAAAGTTGCGCATGCGCATGAACAGCAATGTAGTTCGTAGCCTGTTCTGTCAAATGACGCTAAGCTAGTACATACAAACGAAAGTTGCGCATGCGCATGAACAACAGTGTAGTACTAACGTAGTACAAGGCGCCAATGGCGCCAGATTAGTGCAAAAAAGGAAAGTTACGCATGCGCATGAACATGTAGCTGTTTCAAAGTATTACTGCATAACCTTGGATACCTTTTGCAGCTTCTGAAATGAAAATGATAATATTTTTATCTAATATTAAATGGTGTGCATTTATTTCTTGATTCTTCGTAGCGGAACGTTGTATATAACATTTTAATAACAATTTATATCTATTTTGGGAAAATTTGGCGTTTAAAGGATAGTTCAGAGTGAAAGCATGTACTATACTTTAAAGAATTTCGATGCCCAACTCCAATATCTGGCACTTTGATGAATCTACTGTCGGCTGCTATAGTGGTGAACAATGCCATCTTTCTTTCACAATATACGTGTGTGTGTGTGTGTGTGTGTGTGTGTGTGTGTGTGTGTGTGTGTGTTAGAGAGAGAGAGAAAGAGAGAATACAGAACTTCAGTGAAGTTGACTTATAAATTTAATGTAGACTAATAAATGATCTATTTGAAGTGAGTTGTCAACTGCTTGAATATGTACATTATAATAATTTATTGATCTTATTGTCATTTCTTTTTATTATTATTATTATTATTATTATTATTATTATTATTATTATTATTATTATTATTATTATTATTATTATTATTATTATTATTATTATTATTATTATTATTATTATTATTATTATTATTATTATTATTATTATTATTATTATTATTATTATTATTATTATTATTATTATTATTATTATTATTATTATTATTATTATATTATTACAACCAATAATAACGATATTAAGTGTTTGATATTTGACGGAATTTTTGTTTCTTAGTTATGCTGTTCACAGACAGGCATTCGCTCGTGGATGCTTTTCTGAAAATGTATACTTATTTTTGGGTGAAGTATAGGACAGGGGAAATGGTGGACTAAGCGGCGCTTGGGCGGGTTTCCTCCGGGTTCTCCGGTTTCCCCCGCCATCTCATTCCACCGGTGCTCCATCTTCATTCCATGCACCATCAGTGTCACCGCCTGCGGTGCCGTATGTAGTAAAAGCGGGCGTTAAACACTACAGAAAAGGGAAACGGATTAATGGCAGCTGTCAAAATTATAACATTAAATCGAAGTACTGCCAGCCTTACTATTGAATTTATTAGTATCAAAGTAGTCCGTAAAACCTACCTTAAAATTTTTGTTTTGAAACAACATTTTCAGGTTAAATATATCATAATGTGTTTGCTAGTGCAATTTGTATTGACAATGAAACACTAAAACACTATGTTATGCTTATATGCACATATAGGTATACTTCCTCTACTTACTAGAAGAACGTAGTACAGAAAGCAAAACACACCAGATAAATATGATCTGAGATTTGTATACATTAGTAATGTCTTTGATGCAACAGTTAGAGATAAAATATCATCAGAGTTTGGGGCATGACCATTACAGCTGATTCATCCCTTAATAGTACAGCTGGGATACGTATCATACAGAAGTCAGAGTTAAATACACTTTTGGCTGCCCTTGAGTTGATAGAACAATGGTCAAGGTCTGGCGGAAGTTAAATCCCAGGTGACGATTTCAACCTGACACATCCAAGATTGATCTTCGGGTACATCCAGCTGACTGCCGGGTGTCAGCTGTTTCGGTCCAAAACTGTCCATTGTAATAATAGGCTACACCTCGACCCAAGGATGTGAAAGATTATCACTAGATAGCACCTCAAAACTTCCTACTGAGGAAAGATATCTTCGTGTTTACACTCTCTCACATGGGCGTCGCGAAGGGGGGGGGGGGGGCAAGGGAGGGCCGCAGCCCCCCCTTGGAAATTAATGAACTTAATGTGCTGACTATTAAACTATTATTTTAATTTTTATGTAAAGAACAATTTCTATTTAGCGCAAATTTATATGGTTATCCGCAACAAATACCATAACTTTTGACAACAAAATAATGAATTAATATTATCTGATTGCAAAGTTCTAACATTTGTCGCCCCCCCCCCCCCCCTGGAAAAAAGTCTGCCGACGTTCATGCTTTCACACGATAAAGAAAGTGTTACATTCAGTTGTACCACAATATTTCACTGCGAATACATTTCTGCGGGTCTCCTTATGAAGGAAACCATTTTTAGCAGAAAAGCTACACCTAAGCTCTTCAGCATATTCCAGGGATTCGACAGGAAGATTTATCTCCCAAATTGCCTACTCTTCATAGGTGAAGCTTTTCGAAAATGTTCGTTTTCAAAAGCGATTCTAAGATTATGCTTAAGGTACTTTCGTGATAAATATTTTCAGTAATCCACCATCCCAAACCAGCGTTTCAATGGAAATTTTTGGAAAAGTATGACTCAGTCAAACATTTATTATTAAATATGTTATGAATTCATTCGGACAACATTGGGCATTTCGTATGAGTCAAAACAAAAACTTTATACATAAACAGTTAGACGTGAGGAAATGTTGTTGTCAATGTATTCCACATAAAATGCCTCTCGATAAAAGACAACAACGTATTGATTGATACAGGAAACCTCTGGACAAATTCCAAGGTGGCACTTCAAATTTGGGTTGGAAAATAGCTGCTTGATTTATTCTTAGAACCCTGAAAAGAAAAGTCAATCGACTCAATGGGGTTTTGGAACAGAATCGAAGCCTACAAAAGCCGACGAATTCGGAATCCTGGTAATAAGGTGGTTGTTAATTGTTTTCTAAAACCGGCCTTATTGCTAGTGTAGCATTAGAACATAGACGCACCGTTAGTGCCAAGTAATATATAAATATCTATTAACCATGGACCCTCCACCATACATCCCTGGCCTAGCACCTTGTTATTTATTTTAGTTTGCAAAAATTAAAGTCAAAATGCATGGAATCACTTTTTCGTCATCAGATAAAGCAGTGGAGGAACATTACAAAAACCTGGATTGTGAAGTTTCTCAGGAAGAGTGGCATCACCCGTTTAAGAAATGCCTTCACCGAATACAACAATGATTGTCTAAAAACATTCAGTGTCACCCTGGGAACCGCTGAAAGGTGACTGTCGTGTGCCTTGGAAGATGTTCAAGTTGCATAGGGAAACGAATGTACTGCACAACGCTTTATAAAAGGAAATGAAGTCTCCGTGGAAACGAAAACTAAACAGGAGATTAAAGCGGAAGAACACCCTCTCTGCTCTCCCTATCTCTACTCCTGCTCTCTCCGTCATTCAGCTCTCGAAAACACAACGTGAGAAATAATTGCTGGTTGATCGCCCCCCGCATGTGAGAAGTCATTACTTTTGGGGAAGGGGCAGCATTCTGCACAACCAAATGGAAAAGGGCAAACTTCTGTTGCTCGCTGTTGCTTCACTCCACAAGGAGCACATTCAGGCCCTCTCGGAGGAGAGACAACCTGATAGTGGTCGCGATATCAATATCTTCCCTTTCTGTACTACGTACGTACAATAAAGAGGATCTATTCTATTGCACACCCAAACATTCAGTTTGGAAATGTTACAGCAGATATACGTTTTGAGAGGCGCCGAATCCAAAACAGACAAGAACGACAAGACTATTGGACAAGTACAACCTAAGTCTAAATGTTGTAGTGATAAATCGTCAAATCACGGACAACGCCTGGTATTTCATTTAGTAACAAAGAAACACAAGACTATTGCACAAGTGCAACCTAAGTCTAAATGTTGTAGTGATAAATCATCAAACCACGGACAACGTCGGGTATTTCAGCTAGTAACAAAGAAACACAAGATTATTGGACAAGTGCAACCTAAGTCTAAATGTTGTAGTGATAAATCGTCAAATCACGGACAACGCCTGGTATTTCATTTAGTAACAAAGAAACACAAGACTATTGGACAAGTACAACCTAAGTGTAAATGTTGTAGTGATAAATCGTCAAATCACGGACAACGTCGGGTATTTCAGCTAGTAACAAAGAAACACAAGACTATTGGACAAGTACAACCTAAGTCTAAATGTTGTAGTGATAAATCATCAAACCACGGACAACGTCGGGTATTTCAGCTAGTAACAAAGAAACACAAGATTATTGGACAAGTACAACCTAAGTCTAAATGTTGTAGTGATAAATCATCAAACCACGGACAACGTCGGGTATTTCAGCTAGTAACAAAGAAACACAAGACTATTGGACAAGCACAACCTAAGTCTAAATGTTGTAGGGATAAATCAAATCACGGAAGTCAGGTAAATGAAATTAATTCGTTATTATTATTATTATTATTATTATTATTATTATTATTATTATTATTATTATTATTATTATTATTATTATTATTATTATTATTATTATTGTTATTGTTGTTGTTATTGTTATTGTTGTTATTGTTATTATTGTTATTGTTATTGTTGTTATTGTTGCTATTGTTATTGTTGTTATTGTTATTGTAATTGTTGTTATTATTATTGTTATTGTTATTGTAATTGTTGTTATTGTTATTGTTATTATTATTATTATTATTATTATTATTATTATTATTATTATTATTATTATTATTATTATTATTATTATTATTATTATTATTATTATTATTATTATTATTATTATTAGGGGTGAACAAGGTAACTCTAAAACATTGGGCAGCCAGCTGAAGTACTAGCAATTGAGATAGTGTTTCAAGTCAATATTTAAAACAGATGCACCGGAATTTAACAAGAGATGATTTCTTGGTGAGAATTCTCGAAAAGTCTAATTTGGGGAGGCGAAAAGCAGTGATTGTAAGTTTCCCTAACCATTACTACAAATGCTTGGGGCGAGATGTGGTGTGCCGAATAATGCATCAAATTATTTATTATTACAAAGCGAGGAGGTCGTGGGGGCGTCGAGGCATGCAAGGCTGTGCAAACAAGTTGCAACCTAACTCGCTCCGGGCTGCCACGTGACATACAAAAACAAAGTAAACTATCAGTGAGCAGCCCTTGTTGTTATTCTTTAAAGGGGAGGTTCTCTTAACTATTTATATCCACTTCACTTTGTGGGAAGCTGACCTGCGTTGTGATTTGAACACACGTGGGAAACATGCACATACAAAATGTCTAGTTGTCCTCTGAGTACTGGAGTCTCGCGCTATCGTGCGACAACCTTTTTCTAAGAATGCTTCTTTTTGGGTTCAGGGGGTCTCAAAACATATTTTCGGTGAAATCTCGACTTCGAATTTTTGGGTGGAATACAATACTAGATGTAGAGAAAGTAAAAATAAAATCATTAAAATTTTTTAAAATTAAGATTGAGTGACTAAAATATTGCGGTGTTGCAGTTCTAGGTATTACCATTGGTAAGAGTATGTATCTGTTAGGGTTGGAGTGCAAGCGGCAGAGAAGGTAAAAAGAGCTCTGTAGTTGGGTCTGTCTTGCGCAGACGTAGACGCAGACGCAGTTGTGGGTTACGGACATCTGCAGTATGATACTGCGAGGGTAAGACTTGAGTTTATTTAAGGGAGGCAAGAAGGGTTTAGTTACGCACGACCACCTCAACATAGTTTAGCGATTGTTTTGTTGTCCGTTAGAGACCACACCAATAGTTGTCCTGCAGGCACCGCCGCCGCCTATTGTTTGGTCGCATGAATCAACCGCAAGGGTGGGACGCTGATGCACCTAATTTGCACCAAGTTTGTACCTATGATATCTACTAGCAAGTTATATATTCCACTCCTCGCAAATTTATCTATCTTACTTTATATAATGCAGGGACGATACTGAAGATCAAACATAAATTATAAAAGTGAGATAAAATTCTAAAAATTAGAAAAGGTTTTAATAAAATAATTAAATTATGGAAACAAAAATGCCACTTTGGTATCCTAACTACACCAAGAAAAATTGTATAGACAATACTTTATGTGGGTGACCTGGTTATTTTAGCAACCTCAGAAACTGAACTGCAGATTATCGCCCATAAATTAAATAAAATTGCCAAAAACTTTGAAAAGAAAATTTCCCTATTTGAAAATAAATCAATAACTTTATGTGCTAAAAATATACAAAGTGTCAAACTTTTAATAGAAAACCAGATAACTGAAAAAGTATCAAACTTTAATTATTTAAGGAATTTAATATACTCAGAAGGAATAGATATTAATGCAAAACTACAAAAGTATAACGGCATTATAAATCGAAACTTTCGGAAACCTATATCAATAGATACGAAATTGAAACTGCATAATATCACTTCTACTCAGTCAAGTAGCCACTCAAATGTCCACTGAGAGACCTAATGAGGCTGAGTGCACCCCGAACACAGGTCTCCCAGAAGGAGAAAATCCCCGCACCAGTACCGAGAATCGAAAACGGACAAACGTGACAAAGTGACTATTTCACAAATCGCACTCCTCACACCATTGAGACAAATGATAAACTGCAGTTACACATATTTATTTACAATAAAGGTATTGTAATCTATCTACTGCATCAGGATTGTAACTCGAAAAAAAGAATCTAATTACATAATTAATTAATAAGTTATAAAGATATAGAAAAATATTGGCAAATGTTGATAATAAAGCTAATTTAAATCTCTGGCCTAAGGGGACGTATGTGATATATTAATTAGAATCGTTTCAGTAAAATGTGAGTTTTTGTGCAAAGTAATTGACACCTATTGACACATATGTACTTGTTGATGTCATGCTACTTTTGTTTCTCCCTATTTTAAATGTTGACACATATAAAATTACCACAAAAGGCCTGTCCTGTTTATTCACTAACTAAAATGTTAAATGTATATTATGCCCTAATACAATCAACAGAATTGCTGTTTTAAACTTGTTTCCCTATATCACAAAATACATATCTTCTTATCATTCCATATCAGATTTTACCACACATTTGTTGCTTTAGACTCCCGAAATATATTTAGGAACAGATAAATGTGTAAGTGCCGTAAGTAAAAACCCTAATGTGTTACACTCACATGAATTTCTCTACTCTTGTACTAAGCATTCTTATAAACACTTATTTCTATATCTTCTTCGTGTTAGTTGAGATAAACAATTTTAGAAATTATCGTATTATTTCCTTGTATATACAAGGGAAATATGGGAATACAGTAGACTTGGAGCGTTAGTCAGACCTTTTAAAGCTTTAAAATTCCGTTCTCTTTGCAGGGATAAAATGTACAATGAATAGTTCTTCCCTTTGTGGAGAATGTATTCCTAAACTCACATAAATAAGGAATATCTCCCAAATGGTTCACTCCACGAAAAAAAATAAATAAAAAATAAAAAGCTTTTGGACATAAATTACGTGTTTTTAGCAAGATCTACATTTTTATATAGTAAGAGTTGGTCTATCTATTACGATTTACCAGAACTGGTGCAAAAAGTATAAAGGCTACTGTATTATGAAAAGTTTACTTCAATTTCGTACAAGTAAACCACAAGAAGCCAATGAGGAAGGGCTACGCTGTTGGGTTGTGTTTAAAAATTCTCCTCAGCAGAAGGGCGTGAACTACGGACCTTGTGATACATAGTAGCTAGGAAGATTGCCGTGCTTACAAGGATTTCACGTACAAACCCCTCCATGGAGTCGAGTGTGTGCAAGGTTGCAATTAGGGTTGCATTCAACCACTCATTAAACTACCCAAGTAATGATGGGAACAAGACAAACCTGTAGAGCTTCCCCCAGTTCACATCGTGGTGCAGCATAACGTAACGTAAACTTGCTTCGCTCCTTTCTTAACTTTCATACTCTCAGAAATGTTAGAGAGTTAGATAAACAGCTACAATAAATGATTTAGATACATTATAATAATGTATAACGTAATAAGTATAAATCAGGGCATAGAAGTTATTGGCAACTTGCCAGCTGTAGAAGAGCTATGTAGCTATTGGTTAAGATATTAATATTTTCTCATGGAAACGTCTTAACCATATAATAAATAACCATATAATAAAAAAAGGTAGAGCCATTTTTGATAAAATCAAAGTTTTCGACAAATGTTCTGTGCAAAGGGTAGTTCTTGAAAATCTTCGTTTCGCATCCTTAGAAGGTGCTGAATTTAAATGCTAAGTTTCTTGTTTTTGGCTGTTTTTATTGAGAATCATATGGCCTAACGACATTTTGTTGCTGCTCAAAAACCAAAGATCGGTTTACCAAAGTTGGTGTATCTGTTCAGGGTCTTTCATGGATGCAATACTAAGATTTTAAAGAAAATCTGCTAATTTCAAACTGTCCTTTAAGCAATCCTAGAATTAAAAGCTTTATTACGTCGGTATAAATAGTTCAAAATTACCCTATTTCTGGCACCAATGCCACAAAATGAATCTCGTATTAATTATGGCAACAATACAGCAATGACGTCATCTCCGTTACAAAATAATTTTCAATGTGCCTGTAAGAAAACCTCACAAGTGAAGCAACATTCAAACACAAGCATCACCTCAAAATCACCATTCACGAAACTTTTCATGTTGTTTTTCACTTTCATTTTTCTGGAATTAACAAACTATCAACACTCTTGACTTCGTTCAGAATGTCAAATGGAATACAATCCATATTTTGAATAGTTTTATCAGTACCTTCCATTTTCCACTGTAAGTGTTGAAACAAATGAAACAACATCTGCTTAACAACCATATTACGTCATACACCTGTGGTCTCTGATACATTATAACTTTTCATTTAACAAATTTATTACTCACTATTACGTACTTTAATATTAAAATTACATAAATGGGTCAGATTATAGATACACCAATGACGTAGATAACTATTACATGAAAACTTAATTCAAAAACTTTGATTTTCTCAATAATAGAGCAATGGTCTTTTATTAAAATACTACACCTTTAAGATATTTTTATGATAAATGCAATGTACATCTTGAATGTTCTGGGAATACCGTTTTGAAGTCCTCTTCATTTTGAATCAAACTTATATAATTTGTCAAACAGTCTTAGATAGACACAATCTTACTAAATAGAGGATATAAATGTTTTAAAAGGATACAATGTAGCCTTATAAAATATTTTGTAGCGTTAATCATTCCCAATTTAAATAGCTGCTTACACATTTAAAGTATGACTATAGCTTTAGCGTATAGAATTCCCAGGGAACTTCTTCCCTTTTTGAAATTTTCAATACTTATAGATATCTGAAATAGTCATTTGTGTTTTTTCTATTGATCATACAAGGATAATGTAATTTCAAAGCCATCATATGGCGACCAGCTTTAAAATATTTGGCTGTCACTATAGCGTACTATATTGCTATATTCCCCTTGTACCTGCAAGAAAAGATATAGGAGTAAGTGTTTATAAGAGTAGAGTGAATGTGGAGGGACTATTAGAGTGGAGAAGGTGTGCGGCATGTTTTCACTGAGGAGGATAAAGCGCTGCAAGGCCTGGGCAGACCCGCGACTGATACAGAATTACAGGGTGAGCGCACAAGTCGCCTCTGTTTGCAGCCAACAACCACTCAATTTCCCTGTCAGATTTTCGGACAGGAGTTGGTGATAATTGTAGAGAACTTAACTTCTATTTTGTGCCATCCACTCACTGCCTAATTCAAGCTCCCTTCCATCTTATTTCATCTCTCAGTAGTTAAATCGAAACATGCCAAAAATTATATTTTAGTTTTTAGTGCAGCCTTATTAATTTGACTTTCCTTTTTAATTTAATACATTTTATCACATAAAATTGAAAATTTTATTTTATTTATAAACGTTGTTTAACTACTGTTGTTCTCAGCGTCCCACAGACCTCTTTATCAGGTTTGAGGTTATGTGCCGTAAATATACAACACGGGACCACCGGCTTTACTTCCCTTCCGAAGGAAACCATACTAAGCATTTTTACGCCGGAAAAAATACATGATTCTCAGCGGGTTTGAACTATGTCTTCGGGAACCACAGGTTAGTATGTTGGCCCCTAGATCATGGAACACGAAGACGACTTAAGAATCTATTGCTTACAAAATTCAAAATATTACTGCTGTGCCAGCTCGCACGGTTTCCTTGCAGCTAGCTACTACGTACGCAGGAAATGCCACGCATACCTTCCACTGTTATATTTAGCCCATGTTCAGCACAAGCAACTGTTAAATTGCCGAGCAGAAGCTCTCACATAATCACTAAATTAAGAAAATTATCTTCAGCGGCTGGCTACCTGTGTAAAAGTCGAGGTCATGTGTTTCGTCAACCTTGTGGTTTTACGCTTGACCTTTTCTTATACGTATAAACTTTCGTATTTATAAATAATGTTTACCAAAAGGTGTGTAAAATATAATAGAAATTCCCAAGAGTATACATATATCCATTTTGACTTTTTACCACGAGCACAGAAGGTAAATTGCACTCCACGGAACAAATTGACACCACGATTTCGCCACAGATGCTCAAATATGGCCCCCTTTTTATTATTTGTAATTCTCTCACATAGCTTGCATAAAAAACAATGTATGCTTTTTTATACACTCGTGTAAGCTCAGAATTAGATATGTCAATGTAATAATAACTAGCAAATATGACCCCTATCGTGAAATACATGTAAAACGGTGAGGGTAAGCTATGTAAATAGACATACATAATAAATTAACTTTGCAAAATATGTTACTATTAGTTGCTTTTCAAAGAAATGGTTTAAATGAATGCAGTTTTACGTGGAATATCCCTATGCTTTTATCATGACCTTTGTTTGTCGAGGTTATGTTTATGCTTACTATGTAATATGTAAAGAATCCTGGGATTCTGTGATGTAAAAACCTGGTTTATAATCGTTATATTTCAAGGTAAAATATGTTTTGTAACAAAAACGTGTCGAAAACTCGCCTTTACACTCAAAATGAAGCAAAAGATTTAGGACTACTACAAATAAACCTGCACTGCTAACGTCCTCTCTTGTAGTTTTTAAGTGCTGAAGGGTTTACGTAGGGTTGTGGGGGGGGGGGGACATATATAGGTCCATTGCTTGCCTCTAATTATTATTATTTTCAATTGTTTTATAAAACCAGTGTATAGCGATCAACTCTTCAAACGCTTCAGCTTCATATGATTGAACTCAGGTTAACTTTTATGCTGATCTAAGTTCAATCAAGTTAACTGAGAAAATTCAGCAGTCATATTTGATCTTAGTTTAAAATACCATTAACTCAGATCAAGGTTTACATATATTCTAAGTTCAGGTTGACTGAAGTTCAAATTCATGTCACTGATTAATTTTTATGCACCCAGCCTAAATCTTTCAATCATTAAATATGGCCATGGAGCTAATAATAATACATTTAAGAAGAGTTTATTTAATGTTGTAGTAAGCGACGCTGAGAGTCGGTGGCGCTGCGATTGGGCAGCTATGGAGCTCTGTGAGAGTGCAGGTGTGAATAGCCAGGTATTAGTGTCACCCCGAGGAGCTGTGCCCGAGGGTGTCTCACTGGAAATGAACAACACTTACCACTTACCACCCCACAATTGAGATCCCAGCCACTGGAATTACTCGTGCTATATATTTTCTGCGCCACCCGATAATTCGTATAACAAACTGTGTGCCTTGCTAAGGCAGTATTTAAAACATTTCTCGAGGCTTTTTCAACCTATCATTAGCGGAGTGTTTTACCTTTATGTTGGCCAGTCACAATCAATTAGACCCTGCCTGCCTGCCACAAGAAATGTATGCTATTATTATACGTCTTAACCTCAAATACTAATAACAGCTGATGAAGTTCAAGATAACTTCCGTAATTCCATAAATTGTCCAGTAACAAGACAAAATGGCAGGAGCAGCTTTTTGCGTGTTTTCGGAGAGCTTGTAAAGAAATTCAGGGCCTTCTCTGTTCATTCAATTTTAGTGGAACTTCCTACCCTTTAAACAAGATTTCTATGTACGTGTGTCATTGAGACAGAAAAAGAAATAATTAAAAGTTTACCGTAGAGATGCAAGTTTAAATGACTTAGTAGCATTCCTTGATTAATTTGCAGAAGGAATGCGCCACACGTTGTATAGCTGAGGTACCAAAAATCAGTTGCAGATGTTGTCGACAATGATGTACTTGAGCGAGAGTTAATCTTCTCCCTTTTTGTTCTGGTCTCCGTAAGATGACGGGCGCCGGAAAACAGTTTCTTTTGTACCTATTCCGCACACGTTTTATGTATTTTAATGGCTCAGTTTTCTCCTTTTTATTTAAAAGGAGGCAGGTGCCTTGCCGTTAAACACCAAAGGCTTTCTAATTTCACTCTTGTTTGAACCTTCTTCTCGACATAGATCAAGAAAGAACTCATTTTAAATATCTCAAAAGCTACAGTGAAATACTTCCGCAATTCTGAAAGAAAAATATCTGACAAAACGGAAGAAGAGCTTTACAGCGTGTCACTGCATTAGACTGTGTAGACTCCATTTACAATGAGAAATAGGTGGAACACTCGCATGACTTTCTGATCACACTATTCGTAGAAATATTACTCTTTTATTGCTTAATAATTTAGATATATAGGATGTCCCCCAAAGAAAACACACCGACAACAATCAGTATGCTGTGCGGATGGCAAACTGATCGGTTTTCAAATAGTAATCCCTGTCCGGAAATGCCTCCTGATAATATACGTCTTCCGGTCAGTGTTGCCAACAATAGTATATTGCCACATAATGATGGTGATTTTTACTCCACAGAAGAAAAGACGAGACGCAATCGAGTGTTTTCAACTTCCGAGAACTCGTAAAAACACTTAACACACATGTATTGCATACAAATTTTTGGGAGAGAATTAATAATTTAACGTGGCGTATCAATGAAATGTGAAATACCAACCTTAAAACATAATAATCATTTTTCCATGGTGTCTTGATGATTTTATAATCACACTCGTTCAAGTTAGCCGCCATGATTACCATGCGTAATTATTGACTTGAGCACGGCCTACTCTGTTTATCTCGCAGAACGTGCATTAAGATTTAGTGACGCTATCTTTAGTGACTAATATCTTCGATCATCATTACAAGGAAAGTTGATTCAAATACTTTATTCCTTTAAATTATAATGCATTCAATATAAGTGAGAAGACAATTATTGAGGTGGTAAAATCAACAAGTAGGTTTGGTTATATTTTATACCTACCAGTATTAATCAAAATATTGTTAAGTTTAAGGGTGTGTTCTCATTTTTCCTTTTCAGTTTGCCAAAACTTACATTTCCATTTTGTAAGGTACATGTTTCTCCAAAAGTATTTAAGCTATTGCGCTGAAATTTTGCACAGTTATTAAAGATACCAAAATGCATTTTGCTGTGGAACAGAATTTTGCTAAAGTTCTTAGAAGGTAAGCTATTGAGAAATACATGTGATAAAAATAATCCTAAAAATTAACAAGATAATAAAATATTTTTTAAAAAATAACCAAGACGTTTAAAAAAATTCTGTTCCACAAGATTTCTAATTTATCTCTATGTAATGTCTGAAAAAAAGCTGAAAAGAATTGCTTCAGTGGTTTTCAAAAAAACTGTACCCTAATTTGATCCTGTATTTTACATATTTTAATCACCATAAATTAAATATAAAGTAATCATTTATTTTGAAATTTTCTATACATATTCTACATGTGGCCTTCTAACATGGTGCAAAATTTGGTAATTCTATCTCAAACAGAAGTGAGGTTATGTTAAAGTTTGTATGGGGCTGCATTTTCGCTTACGTCCCCCCTTAGTGACTAATATCTTCGATCATCATTACAAGGAAAATTGATTCAAATGCTTTATTCCTTTAAAGTATAATGTATTCAATATAAGTAAGAAGACAATTATTGAGGTGGTAAAAACAACAAGTAGGTTTGGTTATATTTTATACCTACCTGTATTAATCAAAATATTGTTAAGTTTAAGGGTGTGAAAATGCTAGTGGCCTAGGCCTTGAAAGTACGTAATATAGGAGAGTAGGTTAAGTTGGTAGATACTTCATTTTCCTGCAATGTCAACATAACCGGAAAGGCCATCTTCTCACATAAGTTATTTGGCGAACTATCGACACAGTAACAATCGTACAATTAGTGAGCATAGAAACAGTGTAAGAATGGTGAAAGTATTTAGGGAATCTTCACTTGAAGAGGTAGGTGAAATAATAGAAAATTACAAACCAAAATAGATAATGATAATGGTGTTAGTGGGAATGATGATGGTGACAAAGTAGAAGCTACAACCGTCATTGGTGATTCACAACGTTGATAATGATTCGGTTCACAATCCATACAAATAAGGAAGAATGAAATAAGACTCTTCTGTGTTTGATGGTGATAGTGATATTAGGGACAACGTGGCATTGCACTATAACACTAATAATGATTTGGCAATGAGAAGCAATTACAAATCTTTTTGGAACAAAGCTGCGCCGTATTCAATTATAGATTAAAGTGTGTGGTGAACCCCGAACCTTCAGACTGTTACACTAAATCCTAGGCAACAAAGCCAGCCATTTAACCACAGAACAAATAACACTTCACTTTGACAGTAAGTAATCCAATCCAACTCTCCAATAAAAAACCAGTCAATTCATTTTCACTCCCCTCTATTGAGTGATTATAGTGTTTTAAAGGACTTAATCGGCTCTTTGGTGTCGATTGTTAAATTGCCTTAATATTTGTTCTGAGTAAGATAATTGAAGGTGCGTGATTGAGAGAATTAACTTGTTAGCGATGACACAATGGGTGCACCCCCCCCCCCTCTCCCATGGGCATTATGCTGTCCGAATTGATTTGTTAATGTTATGTTGCCACCACTGTGATTATACCTTGTCTATTCCACATGTTTACCTTTTTATTTCAAAATTTAGACATATAATTATACTTCCGTAAAAGTGTTTTATACTGCAGCGTTTCTAGAGTGTTAGGAAAGCAATTTATTGGTTTATGCCTTACATGTATTCGGAAAGAGTAATCTTTGATCTGGTTGATTGTATCGGCACTTTGAGAATCTGATATTCATTCAATCTGTCCAGCTTTAACAGCGGTTGTAGTAAAATGGTGTATCTATCTCTTTCTAACCACACAACCGCTTTAAGTAACCGTGGCAGCGGTAACTTCACTGATAAAGGTTCTTCGCCAAGAACAGATAGGTACATATTTCTATTAGGATCTTACCGCTCGAAGTAACTTCGCGGCTGCCTCCCTGCACCAGAGGTAACTAACATGCTAGCCTCTGGTTCCCAAGCTCTGGTTCCCATTTTCGACAAAATTAAAATTGTCGAAAAATGTTTCATGTACAGGGTAGTTTAGGGTGGAGGAATTTTGTTCAAAATGTTTGTGTCGCATCGTTGAAGGAGATTAAACTTAGATACCAACATTGGCACACACACACACACGGACCTTTTTTCTGTTCAGGGGCCTCAAAATGTATATTTTTGGTGAAATCTCGACTTTAAAATGTTGAGTCGATACTTAGGTATACGTAGTAGAAAAATAAATATGTCTACCAGATCCCTACCGAAAAGAATTTGGCCTTATTTTACGTTTACCTATTAAGTTTTGGAATGAATATATTTTATATATAAACTAAAGAATTGTAGGTAGTGGAGGATGCTGATGATATTTTGCACGATAATTTGTGAAGAGGATCATGTCCAGGTTTAGGGAAGAGAGTGGGATATTTTTTGCTGCATCTACCTGTTGTGTTGTGAGCTTCCCTTTTGTTGTAATGTGTAGAAAAACGTGCCGACTGCAGGCTGGATGTGACCCCCTGCCGGGCACTGCATGTTGCCGACCTCTTGAACCCTCCCGCCCTCCTCGAAATGCAAAACTGGTTTCAGCCCCTCCTTTATTTCTCCTCTCTTTTTTTAGTGAATCATTTCTTGTTAAAACAGCTCTGAGATAATTAATGAGTGAGCGAGAGAGAGAGAGAGAGAGAGAGCGAATATTAACACATTCCTGGAGAAGAGGAGCCTGTTGCTGAATGAAACAGTGATTCCTTAAAACAATGTTCCGTTATATGTAGTAACGGTAAGGTACATAACAATAGTATATGGGCATTAGAACTCTCTGTCAGCACATCGCTCTCTCACTCTCTCTCCATGGCACTCTTCTCTGTATTTCTTCTACATACTCAGCCCATGTCTATCACTGTTCTCCATATCCCTATCTGTGTCTCTTTCTCTCTCTTTCCTTCTTTCTCTATGTCACTCTCTCTCTCTCTCGCTATCTCTTATAGTCTCTCTCTCTCTCTCGCTATCTCTTATAGTCTCTCTTTTTCTATGTCTCTCGCTATCTCTGTCATTCTTCTTCATATTCCTATCTGTTTCCCTTTCTCTCTAGCTCTTTCCATCTCTCTCCATCTCTATCACTCTCATTCGCTATCTCTTATAGTCTCTCTTTTTCCATGTCCCTCGCTATCTCTATCATTCTTCTCCATGTCCCTATCTGTTTCACTTTCTCTGTTATCCTCTCTTTCCATCTCTCTCCATTTCTCACTCTTTGTCCATCACTCTTTCCTTCTTTATCACTGTTCCTATCTCCCTCATATTTTCTTTTTCCATGTCGCTCTGTTTTTTTCACCTCTTTGTATCTCTTTCTTCATTTCTTTCTTCGTCTCTCTCCGTCTCTCTGTTTAGTTATTCACTAGTTTTATGTAGTTATTTTTCAGTGTATTTTAACTAGCCCTAAATACCTTAAAACAACTCAATATCGACACTATCAGTATTGATAAGGATATGGCAGGTATAACCATTTTTTCATTCACCACATAAAAGCACATTTGCATAACACAACACTTTCCCAAATCAGAAGCTATATACGAGTATATGAAATGTACTAAATTCCACTATTGTCTTAATGAAGTGTAAAGTAAATTATTTCCTTAATTTATGATTTTGTATAGTTTCTCCTATAACGCTAAGTCTTAAATCTTCCTTATACTTCCACATTAGGTAGGTGTCCCATCTTGTTACGCCCTAGATAACAAATGCAGTTTTTAAGTGTAAAAAATATACATATGTTATTCATCAATTAATTATATACGTATACACTTTTACTCATAAACGAAACAGTCAATCAAAGTTACAGACTTAATGTATGAAACATTTGGAAACGTGAACAATTAAATAGTAGGTCATTGTGGTGCATTCATAACTCCCGAAAACTTTTGGAACATTATAAAGCTGAATGCCAGGGGGCTCAAAATATCTGTTTCAAGTAAAATACCGGAATTCAACTTTTCGCTCGAATACAATACTTCCAGAATCTGAAAAGGATAGGTAATAATCCTGGATACATAAACATGCCACTTCCCTTCCGGGAGTCGAACCTGGCAGGTGCTGCGCGGACTGAGCTATTAGACCAACGTTAAGACATTTTTCTGTTACAGTTTACCAATTATATAAAAGTAATTAGGAGTGAAGAGAACTTCATTCCCAGAAAATTCAAGACATACATTTAAATTCTCACACCTTAATCAAAATCGCGTTATCCATTTTTGAAAAAATAAAAAATAACGAAAACAGTTTCCATGCAAAGAGTATTTTGCGGTGTGAGCGCATCTTCTTTAAATCTTCAAGCTTAAATAAAGTATTGATGTTTATATTTAACCGACATACACACAAACACACACACATACACACACATGCACACACATGCACACACACAGACACACACACAAACACACATGCACACACACAGACACACAGACACACACACAAACACACATGCACACACACAGACACACACACAAACACACATGCACACACACAGACACACAGACACACACACAAACACACATGCACACACACAGACACACACACAAACACACATGCACACACACAGACACACACACAAACACACATGCACACACACAGACACACACAGACACACACAAACACACATGCACACACACATACAAACACACATGCACACACATACAAACACACAAACACACACACAAACACACACATGCACACACACAGACACACACACAAACACACATGCACACACACAGACACACACACACAAACACACATGCACACACATACAAACACACATGCACACACATACAAACACACAAACACACACACATACACACACATGCACACACATGCACACACACAGACACACACACACAAACACACATGCACACACACAGACACACACACACAGACACACACACAAACACACATGCACACACACAGACACACACACAGACACACACACACAAACACATATGCACACACACAGACACACACAGACACACACACAAACACACACGCACACACACACACAAACACACATGCACACACACAGACACACATACAGACACACACACAAACACACATGCACACACACAGACACACACACAAACACACATGCACACACAAACACACACAGACACACACACAAACACACATGCACACACACATACAAACATACATGCACACACATACAAACACACACACAGACACACACACAAACACACATGCACACACACAAACACACACACAGACACACACACACACAAACACACATGCACACACATACAGACACACACACAAACACACATGCACACACATACACACAAAAAGCTTTGCTAAAAGTGCTTTATTATTTTGTTACAGGTCGCTTCTATGTGTGTGGAACACAATACTTCCTCTACTTGTAAGGTAAGCAGTAAAAAGTACTAAAATATATTACAATTGTAATAGACTGGATTAGAGACGCGGGTACAAAGACACGTGGTATTATGAACACAGAATCGAGGTTCGTCGTCCTTCATTCCGGGGTTTTCCCTGGTCGTTAGGCCAATACTGGGAAGGATTGGTCCCTCCATTTCACCTCACTTCGCTTTTCATCCTGGTTGGTTGTTTCAGCGTTATAAGTGTTGGCGGGAGTTTCAGTGTATTGCAGGGAATTTGCTCTCTGTAAAGTTTCGCCCTCCGGAGCGAGGGAAGTGTTCCAGTCCCGGGATGCCCCCCCCCTCCCCTAGAGGACCTATAAGTCCGCAGCAAGCAGGGCAGCCGGTTCTATGAGCCGCTGTTCAGGAGTTCAAATCTGCAGCCGTTAGGGACCCAACCACTCTTAGTGTTATCTCAACTCAGTCCCTCCTCGCACGGGCTGCTCTCAACTCCTCCCTCAGAACCTTGTCATATCTTATGAAGGCACTGTCCTAATCCAACATGTTTCAAAAAAGATAACATTTCTTGCATTTGTCAACTACATTCTAAGTTTTCTTTTACTTAACTGCCGTGTTAATAATTTGTTAATTATCTTTATTTAAAATATTTCTCTTCGCCCAAAAATAAATTGCAGTAGAGAACATATCGGAGGTATGACTTTTTACAATTTTAAATCGTTATTAAAAACACCTAAACAATTTGCAGACCTACTAAGAAATGCATTTCCCGAAGAAGCCCCATCTAAGGCTACAATTCATAATCGATAGAGCGAATTTAAAATACATTGGTTTTTCTTAGTGATAAATTTGGTGAAAGAAGGACTGAGAACCCAGATGTCCTTAAGGTCAGCACCATACAGCACTGACCAAACTTTAAACTTGCTTTCTTTCTTTTCTTTGTTTTTTTTTTTTTTTTTTTTTTTTTTTCCCGCGAGGAACTTTTTAGTGGCATAAAAAAAAATTGATCATGAATTTTAAACTATTACAGAGGTTTAGAATGTAGTATGTTTTCTTACACTATACCTTTGGTATAATATCTGAATTCTCAAAAAATGAAAATTAGAAATTTTCATTCATACCTACTATTCCTGAACGAAATTTTATTTATGCTATCCAGGACATACACGCACAGATACACGCAATATACAAATAAACGTTAGAGGATAAAGAAATAGGGGAAACATCGAAATAGAGAACTATACGTTGTTTGATTTCTTGTGGGTGACTTCAATGGAGCACCTAACTGCCTTAGCTGCATTTACTTATAAAACTACCTGCTTTTATAAAAATCTGATGTGTTGCACTCACATGACTTTCTCTACTCTTGTACTAACCGTTGTAACAAACTGTTATTCCTATATCTTCTTCAGGTTAAGTGAGTAAACATTATTTTGTACAAATTATCTTATTGCTTATTTCCTTGTAGGTACAAGGGGAATATGACAATACAATAGGTTTTGAGCTATAGCCAAATTTTTTAAAGATTTCAAATTCCGTTATCTTTACACGGCTAACATGCAAAGAAAATGAATAACAATGTTCCAGTTGACGAAAGTTTGTTTTCCAAAACTCACACAAATAACAAGGAACATTTTCGAAATGGTTCACTCTACAAACAAATGTATTTCGAAATAAATTGTGTTTTAGAAAGATATAAATTTTTGTATTGTAAGATTTAGTCTATATCTTACAGTTTACGAATTATTCAAAAGTCATCCTGGCCAGAAAATTCCAAATATACACCTCATTTGTCATAAAAATATCTCAAACACATTTTAATCAAAATCGTTAGAGCCATTTTCAAGAAAATCAAAATTTTCCATGTAAAGGGTAGTTAAGGGTGGAGGAACTTTGGTCAAAATCTTCGTGTTGCATCCTTGAAAGACATTAAACTTAAATACCAACTTTGTTTTTAACCGACTTTTGGTGTTTAAGTTACGCTGTCCACAGACTGACTGACAGACAGACATATACACGGACCGTTTTCTAAAAATGCATCTTTTGGATTCAAGAGGCCTCAAAACATGTTTCCGGTGAAATCTCGATATTGAATTTTCGGCTGGAATACTATACTTCCTCTACTGGTTTCACGTAGTAGAAAAAGTAATAATAGGTAAAAAGGTGCACTCCAAGTAGCATTCAGTATCTATGTGGTGGGTTTTTTAAGTTCGTTCAGTGTGTGCGTGTGTGTGTATGTGTGTGCGTGTGTGTGTGCGTGTGTGTGTGCGTGTGTGTATGTGTGTGTGCGTGTGTGTATATGTGTGCGTGTGTGCGTGTGCGTGTGTGTGCGTGTGCGTGTGTATGTATGTGCGTGTGTGTGTGTGTGTGTATGTGTGTGGAAGTGATATAGTTTACACAGTTTGTTACAATTCTACACAAGTATTGGTCGTTTGGTTGGTGGTATTTATGCTCTGGCGCATCTTGTAGCGGTACCAATGTCACTAATTGCTTTTCCTCATCACATAAGTTTCCTGACTAAATAAACCGTGTTTGTTACATTATACATTGATTTTAACATATGCAAATTATTTGTTGTTATTATTAATACTATCTCCCTAACACGGAGTAGTAATACCATGTCAAAGGGGTATAGGTACTTCCACATGCAATGGAAGAGTTGAAGACGATCAAGTTAAGTGCCTGATTTGTGCGAGTGGCAGTTCCCTTGCTTACGTTCAGTGTTCTCGATAAACGTCATTCTTCTGGAAGTAACCTATTCTATGACATATTATCTGCACAATTTGAAGACCCAAAAACATTTGAAACCAAATCCAATATTTTGTACTTTTGAAGTTTTCATATAGTGAGGCTAACACCGGGTATTTCAGCTAGTAACAAAGAAACACAAGGCTATTGGACAAGCACAACCTAAGTCTAAATGTTGTAGTGATAAATCATCAAACCACGGACAACGTCGGGTATTTCAGCTAGTAACAAAGAAACACAAGACTATTGGACAAGTACAACCTAAGTCTAAATGTTGTAGTGATAAATCATCAAACCACGGACAACGTAGGGTATTTCAGCTAGTAACAAAGAAACACAAGACTGTTGGACAAGTACAACCTAAGTCTAAATGCTGTAGTGATAAATCATCAAACCACGGACAACGCCAGGTATTTCACCTAGTAACAAAGAAACACAAGACTATTGGACAAGTGCAACCTAAGTCTAAATGTTGTAGTGATAAGTCATCAAACCACGGACAACGTCGGGTATTTCACCTAGTAACAAAGAAACACAAGACTATTGGACAAGTACAACCTAAGTCTAAGTATTGTAGTGATAAATCATCAAACCACGGACAACGTCGGGTATTTCAGCTAGTAACAAAGAAACACAAGACTATTGGACAAGTACAACCTAAGTCTAAATGTTGTAGTGATAAGTCATCAAACCACGGACAACGTCGGGTACTTCAGCAAGTAACAAAGAAACACAAGGCTATTGGACAAGTACAACCTAAGTCTAAATGTTGCAGTGATAAATCATCAAACCACGGACAACGTCGGGTATTTCAGCTAGTAACAAAGAAACATAAGACTATTGGACAAGTACAACCTAAGTCTAAATGTTGTAGAGATAAATTATCAAACTACGGACAACGCCAGGTACTTCAGCAAGTAACAAAGAAACACAAGGCTATTGGACAAGTAGAACCTAAGTCTAAGTATTGTAGTGATAAATCATCAAACCACGGACAACGTCGGGTAATTCAGCTAGTGCATTATAGAGGTACATTATCAAATTTTCCTGGGTCAAAAATAAATGTAAACAAGAGAAGAATGGAAGGTGCGCTTTGCCCTAGAGACGTACAAACGATAATACAATTATTGGGAAGTGTTTCTGAGGTGTACCAACTGAATCAAAGCCAATCACTGACGCAGTGCGTACATTTCCAAACGCGTACTCAAATATTCCTCTCGTGTATAACTACACTTGCATTTTCTAATATTAACAGTTCGTACCAACTTTTTTTTTCTCCCTTTTATCGATCAAGTTATGATTTATACCGCGGGCGCACGTGAGGGGGTTCTGTGTAATGCGGCCTCCAGGTCGACGAGAGTAGTTTTCGGGAAAAGGGTGGGCGAGTGAGCGAGTGAGGGAAGTTGTTGTAATGGTTTGCGCCCCGGCGATGCGGGGGCTACAACGCCGAAAACAAAAGACCTCACGACGGGGGGTCTACACCGCAACATACATGGGGTCATTATGAAGCACGTTGGCCGTCTCTTTCCCACTCGCCGATGCCGAAATAACCCTAACTACTGTGCCAGCCCAGGTATATGGACACAATGGTCCGTGCCAGTTTTTCAAAAGATGGGGAGAGTTCATGCTGGGGGTGCAGACAATTTCTGATCAGTGGTGCATGTCCTCGACACCTCATTTGCTTTTCAGAAGCGATCTAACAATGCTAAATAGATCGTTTAACTTTAAATTGTGACGACCTATCAGTCATTTGCATTCCAAAGTTCTTTAAAAGCTGCATTTGAAGCTTTTGATTACCTGTTGTTTTTTTCTCTCTCTCACAGTTTCAATCAGAGTAAGCTGCTAATGAGAGAAGCAAAGAATATAATATCTGTGTATTACAGTATCTGAAGGAGTTGTAACAACCATTCTTACAAACTCTTATTCCTTATTAACATATAACAACTGAATAAGGAAGTTCCATTTAACGAAAGTTTGTTTTCCAAAACTCACAAAATAATAAGGAATATCTCCGAAATGGTTCACTCTACCAAAAAAAGATATTCAGACATAAATTGTGTGTATTAGAAAGATATACATTTTTTGTTAAGTAAGATTTGTTCTATCTCTTACGGTTTATCAGTTATGCAAAAGTCATCAAGAGTAAACGGGACTACATAGGCTATAACCAGAAAATTCAAAATATACATTTAATTTGTCGTGATGAAATTTGCCTAAATATGTCCCCACCCGGAGATCCGATTGGGGGACAGTTTTAACTCCCGAAAAAAAAACATATAACAAACATCTCAGAAAAGGTTGAAAAGAAACTGCAAATCATGAAACGGTTAGCTGATGCTAAATGGGGCTGTTCAAGGAGAGTCCTTAACACAACATACAAAATGTACGTTAAACCAAACCTCTTGTACTGTTCTGAAGCTTTAATAACAGCAGCAAATACTAACATCAATAAACTTGAACAAATACAAAATCAGGCTCTTCGCCTAATCACTGGAGCAGTTAAATCCACACCTATTGATGCCATGCTTGCCTTAACACGGACCCCATCAATAACAACAAAAATAGAAGAACAAGCATTGCTCCAATACGAGAAAATGTTACGACTGCCAAACTCTAAATGGACAGAAGAGAACCTCCCCCCCTTCAATCCTTTAAACTCATAGTAGTTTCCTTCCTAGAAAAGGTAACACAGATTAAATCCAAATTGAACATTCCTAACACCAGAGAAAATCTACTTATAAGAGAAAATCCATTGGAATTATTGCAACCTACCTTCAGTTTGGAATTAATAGAGGAAATAAGTAAATCAGACACACCAAAAGAAATACAAAAACTTCTAGCTCTGGAAACAATCAATACTAGGTATCCCACAGAAGAATGGCTGCACATATATACCGATGGATCCTCCAAGGAAAACCTTACTGGAGCTGGAGTTACGTGTTCACATTTTTCCTTTTATCATTCTGTTGGCAGAGACACAACAAATTATGATGGAGAAATAGAGGCTATATACATTGCTCTCCGACAATTATTAAATCTTCCCTTAAATAAATTTAACAAGGCAGTAATTCTTTCAGATTCTAAAGCTGCAATTCAGGGAATATGTTCAAATACTACAAAGAAGTCAACAAAAATTAGAGAATGCTACAAAATGTTAACACAACTCCAAAAAGTTAATAAGACTGTTCATCTCCAATGGATTCCAGCACACTGTGGAGTCATGGGGAATGAAGCTGCAGACTCACTTGCAAAGAAAGGCACAACAATAAAACAAAAGTCTAAATTCAATTTCTCATATTCCTCAATAAAACGCTTGATCGTTAAAAAATTTTCTCATTCAAACCTACAAGAAATAGAAACAAATGCCAAAGATAAAAAATGGATTACACTACTTTCCAACCCAGATATAATCCCCCAGAGACCAAGGAAAACAGCGGTTGCAGCCTTCCGACTATTGACAAATCACGACTGCTTAGCAAGTCATCTCTACAGAATAGGTATCTCAGCCTCACCAATATGTGTCCTGTGTAACGATCCAGCAGAAATGAACGAAGACCACTTGAAGACCTGTGAAGCATTAAGATCAGAAGAAACTACAGTTCAAAAGTATTGGAAAGCACGAATGCTAATGGCTTCATTGCCAGATGCAAGGCACTAGAAAACAACAACAACAACAGCAACATTTGATTTGTCATAAAAATATGTTAAGCATTAGCCATTTTAATAAAAATCGTTAGACTCATTTTCGAGAGAATCAAAATGTTCCAAAAATGTTCCTGTAAAGGTTAGCTGAGGGTGGAGCAATTTTCTTCAAAATCTCTGTGTCGCGTCCTTAAAATATATTAAACTTAAATAGCAACTTTGATTTTTAGCTGAATTTTCACTTTTGAATTATGATGTCCACAGACTGACACACCGCATACACACACACAAACATACACACACACACAAACATACAAACACACATACACAAACACACACGGATGTTTTCTAAAAATTTCCGGTGAAATCTCGACATCAAATTTTTGAGTGGAATACAATACAACTTACTATACGCAGTAGAGGTACAACTTCTATAAGAACAAGGAAGAAGTTTGAAACCACCACACGGGGCGACAATGTCACTTGAATTGCATAATTTAGAAACTGGTTGATATTTGTACAGCAAATGTTCCAGAAGCACTTCTAGAAATATTGAAAAAAAAATATTTAAAAAGTGCTAGAAAAGTTTTGAAATGTGGACCACTTGTTTATTTAAATCATCACACACCTATTTCTCATTTTCACTTCGATAACGAAAATACGTATACCAAAATATTCCCAAAGAATAGCTCAGAGGTACCAAATGCATTTAATAGCCTAAATTGTAAGATCAAGTTTCACTGCAGCCCTTTGCTACAGGTTTAGGTACATATGTATAGGTAACCGTAAGGGTTAAACTAAAGTCCAATCTCTGAAAACTGAGTCATTATGTGATGGCTCAAATAGTCCACTTTTTCATTGACCAGAAGAAAAACTGCATAGCTCGGAGCACTAACCCAGGGTAAAATTTGCCCATGTTAGTATGTAATATTTTATCTATGAAAGAACCAATATTACTTTCAAGAATGTCTTAAACATTTTATTAGGACTGAAAAGCGTCAGTTTTCCTGTGAAACACTTTTACAAATTTTCCGCTAAACATGGCGGACTTCAACACTAACGCAAAAAAATGGCTAGGCGCAAAAAAAATTATTTTATAAAATTATTTTGTTGTTTAACGACGCTGTCAATTGCCAGGATCACATCAGCGTCGCCGGTGTGCCGGAATTTTGTCCCGCAGGAGTTCTTTTACATGCCAGTAAATCTACTGACATGGAGCTGTCGTTTTTAAGCACACTTAAAAACCATCGGCCTGGGCCGGGTTTGAACCCGCGACCTTGGGATCCGTAGGCCAGCGTCTAACCAACTGAGTCACCCCAGACCGACTGGCTAGGCGCAGCCAACAAGTGTAAAGAGTCAATATTCTTGTGAAATTGACTGCAATTAATTGATTTAAATTATTCTCACTCTTGATACAGCTTCTTTTATGAGAATCGCACCAAACTCTCGATTATTTTTCACTTTATATTATATAATCAACAATTTTCGTGGATACACTATCGATCTGAGTCAGTTCCTCCTGATTGGTTTAAAACAGTAAACAAAAGAAGTCAGTCTAACCGAATTATTTCAGGAGGCTTTCTGTTGCCTCTATATTTACATTTGGTATTATACTGCTTCAGTTTGGAACATATATTATAGGATGTATAACTTAATCAACTATTTTTCTCTGGTGAAGTATAACAAACAACAAATGTTGGACATTGATGCTTTGTATAAACTATAAACATTGGGTACGTACTTAAATATACAGACAGACGAAAATGTTTAAGTAGTATTTGACGCAATAACCGAATAATACATTTTTGTCCTTGATGTTTGATGTGTTGTACTCACGTGAAAGTATTGAAAAACTCACACAAGTGACAAGGAATATATCCGAAGTGCTTCTTCACTTCACAAACAAATTCATTTGCACATAAATTGTCTTTTACTGATATCTACATTTTTTGTATATAAGATTTTGTCTATCTCTTACGGTTTACTAGTTATGCAAAAGTCATCCAGAGTAAACAGGACTACATAGGCTATAGCCAGAAAATTCAAAGTATACATTTCATTTGTCCTAAAAACATCTTAAACATTTTAATCAAGATCGTTAGAGCAGTTTTCGAGAAAATAAGTTTTCGAAAACTTTTGCATGTAAAGGGTAGTTTAGGGTGGATGAATTTTCTTCAAAACCTTCGTGTCGCGTCCTTAAAAGACATTTAACCTAATAACAACTTTGGTTTTTAATTGACTTTTCGTTTTTGTGTTATGCTGCTCACAGACTGACTGACAGACAACTAACACATGGACGTTTTTCTAAAAGTGCTTTTTTATTCAGGGAGCCTCAAAATATGTATTACCAGTGAAATCTCGACATCGAATTTTTTTGGGGGAATAAAATAGTTACTTCGCCTACTTACTATACGTAGCAAAGAAAGTAAAAGCTATAAATATTGGAATATTTAAACAGCAATCAATACATTAGAAAACCTATCCTCCACAAAAAAAAAAAAAAAAAAAAAAAAAAAAAAAAAAAAAAAATTTACTTACATTGTGAGTTTTAACATGATAATTAGGGCTAGGAAGTTCATGAATTTGCATGTTTTTTTTCATATGGGCTAAAAATGTATGCTTTTACGTTATGTGCACGAATTATGGAATTTTCAGTTATTTGGACATGATTTTATGGTGCATATAACTGCGTATTTTCTTGATTTTGATAAGTGCATATTATTTCAATATTATAGCCCCTATATTGCATATTTTAATGATTTTTATGGTTTTTTTATTATTTCTTTCAATCTGGACAATATTTTTCATATTGGTAGTATTGCACATGATGATGCAACTCATTAGGTGCCGAAAACAAATGCTGAGTCATGTTGTCATGCAGTGAATCCCCTGTTTCTACCCTTTCATTATATGTACGTGCGTAGTGCGTTATCTGAGAGGTTTATATTAACAAAGATAAAGTGCAGGTGAACGTTTTGAGCAGCACGATTATAGCAACACTTGCCTGCCCACTAGCAGTTGCATCGTGGTCTTCAAACGTAATAGTGTTGTGAACTGGTTGCCACCAAATTAAATTAGGCGCATAAAATATTAAAAAGCTCTTCAAATGCCGAAAATAAAACCAACTTCGAGTGCTAGATTAATTAATTTACAGAAAGAGTTTTCGGGTGACTTAATATCTGCAGATAATAGGGTACTGTTTTGTGGAGCGTGTGAGAAAAATATAGGGAGTGAGAAAAGATTTCAAATAAACACAGCAAAACATAAGGAGAATTTAATCAGAAAACTCGCAAACAAAGAACCTGTTCAAAAACAGTTAGTAGAGTGTTTAAGAAATAGGGTTACTGAATTTTCCTATGACTTGTGCCGAGCGTTTTTAGCTGCTCATATTCCCTTGTTCAAAATTAATACTCCGACATTTAAAAACTTTCTTGCCAAGTACACTCGACAACATGTGCCTGAAGAAAGTACACTGCGTAAGACCTATGTAGGACATTGTTACAATAACGTATTGTCAAATATACAAAATCAATTAGGGGATCAGTTTTTGTGGTTGATGAACCCCGATTCTGAGCGCCTTTCTATTGTTAATATAATCGTGGGTGCTTTAAATAATGAATAAAAGTCTACACCTTATCTTCTTAATGTGAGCGAATTGTCGGCCACTGGCAATGTAACTCTAACCCAGTTTGAGATGGACTCTTTGAAATTGTTATGGCCATGTAAATCAAATACGACCGGTTACTTTTATTTGTTACTGATGCAGGTCCTTATATGGTAAAACCAGGACAAACTCTGAAAGGTATTTTTCCTAACTTAATTCATATAACTTGTTTGGCACACGCTCTTCATCGCATTTCTGAGACAATACGTGACTCTTTCCCATTGGTAGATAGATTTGTGTCCGGTGCAAAGAGAATTTTTGTTAAATCTCCTAAAAGAGTTAAGTTGTTTAGATCAACAGCACCTAATATCCGACTTCTTCCTGAACCAGTGTTAACTCGATAGGGAACATGGGTCGATTATGCTGAGCAAATAGAAATAGTCGAAAAAGTTGTTAATTCATTTGACTCGAAAGATGCTTCAATACAAACTGTGCAAAATATTCTGTCAGACACTGGGTTAAAAGAGGATCTTAGTTTCATATCTGCTCATTTTTCTTTCTTACCAACAGCCATAACGGCATTGGAGGCTGTAGGATCTCCTTTGCATGAATCACTTACTGTCTTTGAAAAAACAATATGTGATCTAAGTTCGGTTCCTGGTAACATAGGAAAAAAAGTGAAAGAGAGAGTGAATTATGTAATTTAAAAAATTGTGGTTATAAACAGATTTGTGATATTCGAGACATCCTCGAAAGAAAACCATTTGTCACGCCAAGAGATTTGACTCTCTCTCTCTCTCTCTCTCTCTCTCTCTCTCTCTCTCTCTCTCTCTCTCTCTCTGTGAAGTAGTTAACATCATTTAAATATGCCCCAATAACATCTTGTGACGTGGAGAGAAGTTTTCACGTTACAAAAGTGTTTTGCGAGACAACAGACAATGTTTTACAGTTGAAATTTTGTGCAAAATGTTGGTTGTGAACTGCAATTTAGCAGTTAATACTAGCAGTGGGACCATTTCTGCTTCAACCTCTAAGGAATAAGGTAACCTGATTTATTATTTATACTAACTCGCCTTGTCTACTATAAAGGAGCATTAATTGTTTAGTTAAATAGTGCATATTTCTTGGCATATTTGCATGCATATTTCAGTGTTTTTTAGGGCATGAACTTCCGAGCCCTAGTGATAATTATACCTACATACATTTAATGTGTTATGAACATTAGTTAAACCTCCTTCTGGTCATCCTCTCCGTAAGGAGGGCTTACACCCCCTAGTGTATATGTCTAGGGTGAGACACCTGTCGGGGGGCACAGGAACATATGGACCGGACAAAAGTAGTATTTTAATTCAAATCCTTTGGCATCGTTTTTGACAAACTTAAAATTTTCGAAAAATGTTACATGAAAAGTAGCTCTTCGTGTCGCATCCTTGAAAGTGTTGTACTTAAATACCAAACACACACACACACACACACACACACACACACACACACACACACACACACACACACACACACACACACACACACATGGAAATTTTTATAAAAATGCTTTCTTTTTCCTTTATTTTGTTTATTTTGGTATATTTTCAGTGAAATCTGCGCCATATTTTTGGGTGGAATACAATACTTTCCCTGTTTGCGACAAACACGCAGTAAAACTTTAAAGCATCAGGCAAGGCAATTAGTATTTAGTACTTTTAGCAAAACTTTGAGTTTTATATTAAAATTTTGACGAATTTCCAGATATTTTCTGTTTGCTGTAGGCTGTTCTTTTCCATTAGCTGTGAATATGATATCACTGCCTATTCCGTCACATAGGTCAGTATATGAGTGTAATTATAAATATGTACGTATATACCCATATATAACCCACCGTTACATAAAGACACACTCACTCTAGGAGGATAACTAGCAATTAAAAATTTGGTAACGTTTCACCGAGATGGGCTGGACCGAGGTCGGCGCTAGGTGGAGTTGCAGCTGCCGAGAACAAATGACGGCCGATTGCGGCTAGTCAAGCGTGTCCACATCTATTCCGGCTTGGAAAAAAAATACCACACAAATGTTACCAAGATCTTTTATTTCAACAGAACAGAAATATGTGGCGTGTAACATTTACATGAATTTATCTGGCATTCTTGAACAACCTGTTCCTAGAAAACGTTATTTCTATATCAACTTCATGTTAAAAATATGGTCTTAACTGATAGTCAAATGTTTTATAGCTGGTTGCCATGTGATGCCTTTGATATATTCTCTTTTCATGGCTAGGATATATATATATATATATTATAATATGTATTCAGAATTAAAAGTATCGCAGAGGCTACTGCCAGAAAATTCAAGATAAATATTTTATTTGCTATAAAAATATCTTAAACATACAATATTCTTATCAAAATCGTCAGAGAAATCCAACGTTGCCAAAAATTATCCTGTAAAGGGTAGTTTGAGATGGGGTGAATTTCTTGAAAATTTTCATTTTGCATCCTAGAAAAATAGTGAACCTACATAAATACCAAGTTTCTTATTGAACCTGCTTTTCGTTTTTGACTTATGCTGTTATAGACACATACACACACTACACACACACACACACACACACACACACACACACACACACACACACACACACACACACACACACACACACACACACACCACACACTATCGTCCAATCAACTTGATAAATATTGGCGGCAAATTACTTGAGAGGTTTATGATCGACAGGATAAATTACCATCTGTGGTCTAAAAACTTACTCAATGGTAGACAGTACGGCTTTACCCCTCAAAAGGGAACAATTGATGCAGCACTTGAAGTCAAAACCTTCATAGAAGAGGGATTGAAAATAAAACAATGTATAATCCTAACAAGCCTTGACGTCAAAGGTGCATTTAATGCCGCCTGGTGGCCCAGTATTCTCAACAACTTAAAAGAATGGGAATGTCCGAGAAACATTTACAACTTAGCATCAGATTTCTTCAACCATAGGAAAGCAAAAATCACAATAAACAATTACACAATGGGAAAAGAAGTTCAGAAGGGCTGTCCACAAGGATCCTGGTGTGGCCCAGGCTTTTGGAACATAATGTATAATTCCCTATTAAATACTGATTTCAATAGGAAAACTAAAGTAATAGCATTCGCAGACGACCTTGTCATATTAACAAGAGGCTCAAGCAAAGTAGAAGCAGAAAACATAGCGAATCAGGATTAAATCAAAATTCAGAACTGGGCCACTGACAACAAAATAGAATTCAACGAAAAGAAGTCGAAGACTCTAGTCATATCAAGAAAGCGAACGGACAATTGGGACGTCAATATCTACTTAAACAACAAGAAGCTTAACCAAACTGAAGAAATGAAATACCTGGGCATATGGTTTGACAGTAAGTTTAACTTCAATGCACATATAGACCACACTGCAGGGAAATCAATCACACTCATCCACATGTTATCACGGACAGCTAAACTACAATGGGGATTAGGACACAAAGCACTAAAAACAATATACGAAGGAGCTATAGTCCCAATAATGACATATGGCTCACCAGTGTGGATAGACGCTATAAGAAAAATCTAACAAAATATAAAAAGGATACAAAGATTGATTAATATAAAAATTGCTAAAGCCTACCGAACTATCTCATACGAGGCATCATGCGTAGTAGCAGGTGTTCCACCCTTACAAATAACCATAGAACAATATGTAAGAACCTACCTGGCAACAAAAGTCAACAATCAAGAATATGACGCACCGCTGGAAGTCAGGTATTGGAGACACCCTGCGGAAATACCCCTAATAGATGACGTAGATAACAACAATGAATATGCAGTTGAAATGTACACCGATGGTAGCAAAACTGGTGATAAAGTTGGGGCAGCAGGGATCATCTTCATTCATGGCAACCTGGCATATAAATTAAAGTTCAAGTTGCATCCACGATGTACAAATAACCAGGCTGAAGAACTGGTAATATTAAAAACACTTAAAAAACTAGATGAGCTTGGATATGGAGAATGCGATGAAAAACGAGCTGCATTATTCACAGACAGTAAGATAACTCTAGATCTGCTCAGGAACAACATAAAACATAACCAGCTGATAGAAGCAATCAAAACCAACATCCTTGAACTTTCAAAATCAAAGTGGACACTACATTTCGGCTGGGTGAAAGGACATGCGGGAATACACGGAAATGAACTTGTGGGCAGACTAGCAAAAGAAGCTGCCGCGGAAGACACCGAAATAATATATGACAAAGTATCAAAAGAAGCAATAGTAACTAGAGAGAAAGAAACTGGACTCGAAGAATGGCAACAACAATGGACAGCATCAAGGAAAGGAGCAGTAACCAAAGAATATTTCCCATCCGTGAGAAGAAGATTGAAGCAAAGGTTACCAATATCTCCGGAGTTCACAGCAATGATAACAGGACATGGAAAGCTAAGATCATATCGCCACAGGTTTGGATTTTTAGATAACCCAATGTGCAAATGTGAAGAAGAGGACCAAACAGTAAACCACATTATATTTCCATGCAAAATACTAAACAACCAGAGAAACGCAATGATTAGGAAGATACAAAGTAAAGGTGCTACTTGGCCCATAAACAAAGAAGAACTTGGAAACAATTTCATACAACCTTTTGTTAAGTTCATTAATTCTATACAATTCACAGATATAGAATGACTTAAGTTCAAATATATATTATTTCTACTCCTTACCAAAATTGCAATCAGTATCATTGTCCAAACACATTTCAATACTCTACAGCTGTTATAATTATATTAGCCTTTTACTATATGATAAGAACTAGGTTTATGATTTGTAAAATAGCATTAGGTTTAAGAAATAAAGTCAAACTAACAAACAAATTAAATAGCATTAAACAACAAACAGCAAATAAAATACTGTAAATATACACATAATAAACAAGTATTTAATTAGACTAAGATAAAAATTAGAGGTGAATAAAAGTATAAATGTTCAAATAGAACATCACCAACAATATATACATGTATATAAAATGTAATTTGTATGTAAATAAATAAATGCAAACATGTAGTGTTCCTACGGAATGGGGCATGCTATTAAAAAAAACACACACAGAGACACACATACACACAGAGACATACATACACACAGAGACACGCATACACACAGAGACACTCATAAACACACACACCGCTTAGACGCACACATACACACACGGACACACAGTGACACACGCAGAGACACACACAGAGACAGACATACACACAGAGACACTCATAAACACACACACCGCTTAGACGCACACATACACACACGGACACACAGTGACACACGCAGAGACACACACAGAGACAGACATACACACAGAGACACTCATAAACACACACACCACTTAGACACACACATACACACACGGACACACAGTGACACACGCAGAGACACACATACATACCACACACATAGACAGACACATACACACACAGGGACACACATACACACCACACACATAGACACACACATACACACAGGGACACACAGTGACACACGCAGAGACACACACAGACACACTCATAGACATACACACCACACACATAGACACACATACACACCACACACATAGACACACATACACACCACACACATAGACACACACATAGAGACACAGGGACACACAGTGACACACACAGACACACTCATAGACACACACACCACACACATACACACACACACGGACACACATACACACCACACACCACACACCACACATAGACACACACAGGGACACACATACACACACACACATAGACATACACACACACACGGACACACAGTGACAGACGCAGACACACACACACACACATACACACACACGGACACATACACACACACGGACACACACATACACGCACACACATACACACACACGGACACACATACACACCACCCACATAGACACACATAGAGACACAGGGACACACAGTGACACACACAGACACACTCATAGACACACACACCACACACACATACACACACACACACGGACACACATACACACCACACACCACACACCACACATAGACATACACAGGGACACACATACACACACACATAGACATAGACATACACACACACACACACACGGACACACAGTGACAGACGCAGACACACACACGCACACACAACACACACCACACATAGACACACTCATAGACATACACACCACACACATAGACACACATACACACCACACACATAGACACACACATAGAGACACAGGGACACACAGTGACACACACAGACACACTCATAGACATACACACCACACACATAGACACACATACACACCACACACATAGACACACACATAGAGACACAGGGACACACAGTGACACACACAGACACACTCATAAACACACACACACCACACACATACACACACACACACGGACACACAGTGACAGACGCAGACACACACACACACACACACACACACACACACACACACACCACACATAGACACACACAGGGACACACACACGGACACACATAGACATAGACAGACACACACACATACACACAGACGGACGTATTTCTAAACATGGTCTTTGAGGATACAGGTAGAGAAAGCAATATCAGTATTTTACTTAATATTAACAATATATCGGTAAATAAAAGGCCCAATATAAAGTATTACGTTGTTAGCAATATATTGTTTACAGTTTAGTGAAACAATAGAAGTGTAGGCTTTCACCATGCATATAATGTTGGAGGTGTTCACACCTACGTAAGGGCGTTTTATTTATTTTTCATTAACCTTTGTAGTACCTGCACTGCTAACTCCTGCAATGAATAGTGAATTATCAAACACAAAAAACTGGGAAGTCGCGCTGAGCTTTTTCCAGGCCACGGATAACTTAAGAGGTCATGGAGTTGCTTGTATATACATTAGCGAACGCATGGATCAAAACTAATTATAATATATATAGCTAAATGCATACTAATATCATAAAATATTATTTTTATGTATTTACGGTAATATTAAAACATCAGAAAAGATTAACAAAGATTTACAAAATTTTGTATTTAAAAGACAACTTACTTATGAAGAAGACCCTGAGTGTTACTTGAAAATATCATGGAGTAGAAAATAGTTGTTACGATATAGAGTATATATTGTTGCTGTACTTAATGGGGTGTAAAAACAAAAGCTGGTTTAGTTTTATTACAGGGAATATGACGATAGTTCAGTGAACAGAAGAACAAAGATTAAAAATGTGACTGACGGTCGATACTGTATTATATTTGTTTAGAGTGTCATTTAGCAGATGTGTGTGTAATGAACATTTGAGTAATGTTTATTATAATTCAATAGATGTACTGAAGTTTCTGTGAAAACTTTCTAATAACCTTCATATAAGAAAGTTTTATTTTCATTTATTTGTGTTTATAGCGTGTAGATAACTGCATAAAGAGAGAAAGTGCTAACATTAGAAATTAGTGAACCAAATTTCATACTAACTTAGAAAATAATTATTACGATGCTCGAAGACTGTGCGTATTTTCCAAAGAGGTTACCTTAATGTCCCGGGAGTGCGGAGCATCACTTTGTTATACATGCAAAGCATTGCTGCATTATGTGAAAATGGTGTTTCTATGTTATTAAATAAAAGCCAAATTGAAGTACAATGTTTTAAAGTAGTTTACTATAATGTCGTAAAAAGATCGGTAGATCGGTAGTTTTTAAGTGTAACTAAAAGAGACAGTGCTATGTTGGTAGGTTTACTGATATGTAAAATATGGTTTAATGTTAATGATATGTCAGTGTGTATATTGTGTGCTTTCATTTAACTTGCATAATCTAACTTAATTTTCCGCATTTTATTTTTATTCGAATATTATTGGAATTAATATTTTTTTCCGTGTTATCCTTTTGTGTGCATTAATTGCATTTTTAACCTATCTTAACACAAAGAATGTGTAATTAACTTTATTGATCTTTATTACATAACTCCTTTTTTTACTTTCTCTACTAGTAAGTAGAAGGAAGTATTGTATTCCACCCAAACATTCGATATCGAGATTTCACCGGAAATATATGTTTTGGGACCCCATGAATTTAAAAAAAAAAAAAAAAATAAAAAAATAAAACATTTTTAGAAAAACGTCCGTCCGTCCGTGTGTGTGTGTGTGTGAGTGGGCGTGGACAGCATAATTGAAAAACGAAAAGTCGTTTAAAAACCAAATTTGGTATTTAAGTTTAATGTCTTTCAAGGATGCTCCACCCTAAACTATCGTTTACATGCAAAATTTTTCAAAAGTTTTGATTTTGTCGAAAGTAACTCTAAAGATTTTTATTCAAATGGCACATGTTTCAGATATTTCTGTGAGAAATGAAATGTATATTTTTAATTTTCTGTCTATAGCCTATGCAGTCTTAACTTCTGCAAATATTTCTCTCAACTAACACGAAGAAGACAGAAGAATAAGAGTTTGTAATAATGGTTAGTACAAGAGTAGAGAAAGTCATGTGAGTACAACACATCAGATTTTTGTTTGCCGTGCAAGGAGAACGGAATATCACAGCTTTTAAAAGATTTGAGTATTGCTCAAAGCCTACTGTATTCTCATATTTTCCTTGTACCTACAAGAAGATAATGAGATAATTTGTGCAAATGTTTATCTCAACTAACACAAAGAAGATAGAAGAATACGAGTTTGAAGAAAGGTTAGTACAAACTTACAGAAAATGAACAGAGAAAGAGAAAGTGCAACACATCAGACTTTTTAATTTTCTTTTTTTCTTTCTTTTTTTTTTTGGGGGGGGGTCATAACAATAAATCGAAGATTTATCTCCAGTAACGATATTCCAAAAGAAATTTGAAGTGTCCCTTTGCAATTTTTCTACACTTTTTCTGCAGCACCAATCAATACGTAGTTGTTTTTGATGGTGAGTCAGTTTATGTGGAATAATACATGGACAACAAAGTTTTCTCACGTCTAACTGTTGATGTAAAATGTTTTGTATTTGTCTCATACCAATGTCCAATGTCGTGCTAATAAATTTACATGTCCGTCGATCTTCTTCATGAATTGCTCCAACAGTAACAACAGTTCTTGGGCCTCCGTCCTTCACGAAATTCATCACTAAGGAAAAAACCAATCTCTTTTGAATTCAGTGTAGCAATTGTAGATGTTGACTTAGGCTTCTTCGTGAAATGCCTTTCTAACCCGATCTTTACATACAAAAGATCATAGTTTGGAAATGTTTTTAGTCAAATTCGTTATTAGTTTAACACAACAATTTTAAATTGATAAAACCATTAGAGCAAATCGAACTAATTACATGGAAATCAACTCACAAATATTAGAAAATAGGCATCAAATTTAAGCAAATTTCTCTCTCTCTCTCTTTTTTTTTTTTTTTTTTTTTTTTTTTTTGTCACCTCTTATGCTTAAATTCTGGTAACTGGTGAGATATTAACAAAAATGTTTGGTTGATATTTGTTCATGATTTATGTGGTTACTTTGTTTACAAACTATTTCCCTTGATTCATATTCTTCATGATCTTTTAGCTCATCCTTCGTCAGGTTTATTCGAGATAGGGCATTTATCATAGGTTTGCATAATTCATGTAGAGACTCTAGGCCCTGAAGTAAATATGTAAAGAGAACTTGAATAAAATTAAAACGTAATTCATAAAATGCGGAAGATTGTCAGAAGCTATATAAATCTGTTTTATCAAACTCACCCCCAGGTTCTTGACTAGGAGCGTGGTGATATTTTCATATTATATAGGTAACAGATTGCCTGTAATTACACTCACATCATTTGAGAAACCGGAATCGACTTGTCCAGTAGGCGGTAGGCCTGGCCAGGCCGCTACCGTGACCTGAAGGTGTCGTAATGGCTGGTCGCAAATTCAGGTCTGGGACAAGCGGTCTACTGGTTCTCCAGCATCTTTGATAGATTGCTTAAGCAATAACTACAAAAAAAGTCTGAATATATTACACTCGCATGACTTTCTCTGCTCTTGTACAAACCATTATTACAAACACTCAATTCCCCTATCTACATCATGTTAATACTGATAAACATTCCTAGAAATTAACTTATTGATAATTTTCTTGTAGGTGCAAGGGGAATATGTGAATACAGTAGACTATAAGCGATAAATATTTTAAGAGATGATTGCTATGCCACGGTTTTAAAATCCTCTTATCTTTGCATGTCTGAGAAATTAAAAAAAAAAAATATTCCTACTTCAGAAAACTCTGTTGCAAAATGCACACAAATAATTATTAGTTATTATTACTACAAAGATATCAGTTACATAGATTCTGTAGTAATTATCGGACACCACACAGGGTTTCCAAATAATCATTTAAAAGAATTAAAGGAATATTCCAAGTAGCTCTCTCAGACGTGAAGTAGCTCGACAATGTCGGTCGCTTGCAGGGTGGTTATTGGGAGATAACGATTCTGATTGGCCGACACTTTCACTGTAAAAACGGAAGGACACGGCATGGGAACATAGTTGATGGGAGTAAAATTAACATAGGTAGGGAAAATGCACATACAACATATCTCGTACAAAGAAGAATAAAATTGTTCATGTAGGTAAAGCGAGTAACTATGTACGTATTTAAGGCAATAATAACAACAGCATAACGCATGTTGGATAGCTGATGGATTCCGTGATTTGCAGGAGCTACCTTCAAGCCCTGGGGCACCTTCATTCCGGTCTGCAAATCACATTAGCTTAACTTCGCATTAGTTGTTATGTTTGGAAAGAAATTTACCGCCGTCCGTCCAGCCGGACATATGTAATCTTATTTCGGAATGCGCCGGGCGGATTGTCATCGCTCGCCACAATCCCCATAATTCCTTCTACTGTTACTCTACCTACGCTCATTCATCATTATTAACCATCTCGGCTGCTGCTTGGTAATCAATTATATCAATGTCTTCATCAATCTAAATTTCGAGCGTTGTTTTGTCTAATCACGTCTAATTGCCTACCTGTGTACGTACGTCTGTCTCCATGGTTCTCCTGTATGCCTTTAATTTCACATTTCCTAAACCTTCTCACTAATGACCTCCGCTTCTATCTGCTTCTGAAGAACGCCACGCAAAACTGAGACCATTATACAAAGTTAAACTAAACACAAATATCTCCGCTTACTGCCGTTTATTGCATTCCCTAATATGGACTTACAGCAAATAAGGGAACAAAGCATGCATTAGAAGCAAGAGACGTTATCATGCATACAGACAAGAGAACAGGACACCGGCCGAGGTATATTGGCTCCACTAAAAACCGAATTGAGGTTAGGGGACCCGGAACACTATCGCTATTTTCTACGAATTGACGAAGATTTACTTCTTAACCTTTTACATCGTGTATAAGACAAAATTACACACCAGCACACAAATATGAGACAGTAAATTACAGCGCGAAAGAGCTAAAGAAATTGTAAATCCACAAAAACGTGTTTGAAATAAATAATTTGTATGTTTTAACAAGTTCTACATGTTTTGTGCAGTAAGATTTCGCCTATCCCTTACGCCCCAACACTTCTATTGAAGTCGTCGCTTTTTACGATCTTTCATGAAAATATCATACACATATGATATTTTAATATAAACTAAACATATGATATTTTAATATAAAGTAAGAGATTTGTTTTGAAAAATTATAGTTCTGAAAATTTTTCTATGTAAAGGTTAGTTTGGGTTGGTGATTCCCTTTAAAATCTTCATGTAGATTCCTTGAAAAATGGAGATGAACTTAAATAGCAAATTCGGTATTTAACTGAACTTTCACTTTTATGATATACTCTTCACAGATACACACACGGGTTCTTTTTTGAAACAGATGCTTTTTTACTTTCTCTACTACGTATAGTAGGTAGGAGAAACATTATATTGGGCCCAAAAATTCGATGTCGAGATTTCACCGGAAATATGTTTTAAAGTCCCCTGAATCCAAAAAGCGTTTTTAGAAAAAGGTCCGTGTGTATGTGTGTGTGTTTGTGTGTGTGTGTGTGTGTGTGTGTGTGTGTTTCTTTCTGTGAACATCATGACTTATAAACGAAAATTTGGTTAAAAATCAAAGTTGGTATTTAAGTTTAATATCTAAACTACCCTTTACATGGACAATTTTTCGAAAATTTTGATTTTCTCGAAAATAACTTTAAAGATTTTTATTCAAATCACATATGTTTGAGATATTTCGGTCAGAAATAAAATGTATATTTTTAATTTTCTGTCTATAGCCCATGCAGTCCCGTTTACTCTGTGCGGCTTTTCCATAACTGGTAGACTGTAAGAGATGGACCAAATCTTACTCTACAAAAATGTAGATATTGCTAAAACACACAATGCCCAAATACATTTTTTTGTAGAGTGAACCATTTCTGAGATGTTGCTTTTTATTTGTGTGAGTTTTGGAATACTTAAGCTTTCATTTTTATATGTTAGCCCTGCAAAGAGAATTGAATTTGAAAGCTTTAAAATATTTGACTATCGCTCAAAGTCTACTGTATTGCTATATCCCCGTTCTACCTACAAGGAAATAAGCAATAAGATAATTTTTGCAAATTAATGTTTATGCCAACTAACACGAAGATTAAGGAATAAGAATTTCCAAGAATAGTTAATACATGAGTAGAGAAAGCCATGTGAGTGCAACACATATTTTTTTTAATTTAGAGACCTCAAAACGTATATTTCTGTGTAATTGCGTGTATTTCCTTCTCTATGTGGTATGCACGTACACAAAGTAAACATCGTAATGAAGAATTGAAAACGTAGACCTTTTTGTTCCGAAACATTCACTGAATATTTCTCGGAATCTTTTAGAGCATGATTTCACACTTGGTTATCAATAGGTTGTATAGTTCTTATTTGTTGTGTTGGCAATAGGAAAATGTTTCATGTTTGGTAACAATGGCTCGATCAGCTCCGGCTTGTTGCGTAAACAATAAGCGACGCTGTCTGGCGGAGTCGCCGCTAGGATTCGCAACACTCGAAACAATGCACTGGGAAAGAACAATCGCCTCACGATGCACAAAAAACAGAACGGTAACAGTCAAGTTGGGCAACATAAGAAGGTAATTATTGGAAGCATACAATAGAAGTCTTACATGCAACAGCTGCTGCGTTGACCTTTGTAACGTTAGGCACCATAAATGGAATATACCCTACTTTACTTCACTCCTTTCCTTCCTTGTGACGTTTCTGGAAATATGCTGTCGATTTCTCAAACTCCACTAGAACATTTGAACACCTGCAAAAGTCAACAAACTTTAGCCTTATCTATCTGATCAAATGATTATTCAAAAATCATATCTGTTCCACTCGCATTACTTTCTCTGCTCTTTATTAAGGGATATTCCACAGTACAAAGGGTTTCCTTCATCCCAAAACGATCTTCTGCCTCCAAAAGTCCCTGTGCATAGCATCTTCCTCCTTTAACCCTCTTTTCTCCATACTCCTTTTCACTCCATCCATCCAGTATTCCCTAGGTTTCCCTCTTCTTGTTTTCCTTTATACTTCCCAATTCAGAATTTTATTGGGCATTTGATCCTGTGACATTTTGAGTACGTGTCCATACTATTTCAGGCGTCTTTCTTCTGCAATTTGGAAAATGTCTGTGAAATTTCATAATTTCCCTTATTCTGTTATTCCAAACTAATCTTTGCTGGATTTTCGTGATGACCATCTCCAAAAATCAATTTACAATTCCACTAATTTGTTTGATTCTTCTAGTCACTTGCTCCCCCCACCACTCTCACCACTTCTCCGCATTTCGCTTCACTCGCGCATACGGCGTGTCACGACGTTTTAGACAAACTGTGGAAACTCTTATTCCTATATCTTGTTCATGTCAGTAGAGATAAACATTTGTACAAATTATTTTATTGCTAATTTTCTTGTAGGCATAAGGGGAATAAGGGAATGAAAGAAGCTTTCAGTGATGGTCAAATGTTTTAAAAGCTGGTCGCGGTGTGATGTCTTTGAAATTCTGTTCTCATATGGCCAAGAGATAAAAAATGAATAACTACCTTTCATTTGAGAAAAGTATAGGTATTGTAGGACTCAGACAAATAACAAGGAATATCTCCGAAATAGTTCACTCCACCAAAAAATAAATACATGCCTGAGATATAAGTTCACATTTTTTGTAGTAAAATGTTGTCTTACAGTTTTTCCCCAAGACTGCAGAAGGTTTCTGAGAAAATTGCCCCAATAATTCATGATATACAGCTCATTTGTCCTGGGTATGAGCTAAACAACTGGTATTTTTGAATTTTCGAAAGATGTTCCATATAAAGGTAGTCTGGGATGGAGATTTGCTTAAAAATCTTCGTGCTGACTTCTTAAAATGTGTTAAATTTAAGTACGAAATTTATTATTTAACAGACTTTTGTAATTGAATTATGCTGTTCACACACACACACACACACACACACACACACACACACACACACACAGACACACACACACACAGACACACACACACACACACACACACACACACACACACACCACACACCACGAACCTTTTTCTAAAAAAGCTTTTTTTGGACTCGGAGTCTCGAAACATACATTTCTGGTGACGTCTCGACATCGAATTTTAATTTTTTGGTGGAATACAATACTTCGTCTACTTGAGAAAGTAAAAAGTACCCGATTTTGTGAAGTGTGCAATTCGCTCTAAAGTACGTAAGTTCTTTTTTGAAAATGAACCACGAGTCTGATTTGTAAGTACACACGCAAATGTTTAACTTCGTAAACGTTAAATTGTTGGGTTTAATAGGCGGCATGCAACGCATAGACACCAAAGTTAAAGTAGTCTTTTAAATGGAAGCTATTTCAGCACATATTATAATCGATTTCGCGTAACACATAAACGACAAATATATCTCGCTACGCGCTTCCCCACGTGCTGCGCGGACTAATACATTAGCGGTGTTGATGTTATGCGGCTTTCGTACACCGGAATTACTTAAGAGTTTTACTGTATCAGTCCGCTGATCATATGGCAGCACCAAGATACCTTGTAGGTACAAGGGGAATATGGCTTTGAGCGGTAGTCAGACCCTTTAAAGCTTTGACATTCCGTTCTCATTGCACTTCTAAGATGTAAAAAATGAATAAGGTTCTTCTATTGCAAATAATGAGACATATGTAGGACATAAATTGTGTGATGAATTTGGTACTAGGTATCTGCAAGTCCAGGACACAAATTGGCGAGTTGTCGTATGTTTCATTCAAGATATCGAGTTTCTGCGGCGTGTGTTTTATTCACATCATGGGATATGAAAGCGTTATTTACCTTGGCCTTTACAAGGATAACGTGTGTAAGATATAATTATAGAAGGGAAAGTTGACCAATATTCTAATGAGCATACCTACATACATAATCCGTGCCTTCGGCCGTTATTCCTCACATTGATCAGCCATTTAAACTCTTTACCGTTAACGCCTTATAAACATCACAGAGAATCTAAGATCAATGACCAAGTCAGCAGTCATTAAATTTGTCTGATTCAGCATTCCACGAAAGGAGACAACTGTTAACCCTCCGTTAGGCGCGATCCCTGTTAGAACACCGTTAGTCGCGCGGGGCCCCAGCTATACTTTTGTGCTTATATACTCGAATTTTTTTTTAATCGTATTTTTCATTCATTTCCATGTTTAGCTTCACTTAGCTTAAACACACGTGGTTTTTATTAGCACTATCTTATTGGATTGATGTATATCTTGAATTTTCTGGCTATAGCCCCTGTAGTCGTATTTACTCTGGACGACTTTTGCATAACTGGTAAACCGTTAGAGATAGACCAAATCATACTATACAAAAATGTAGATCTTGCAAAAATACATAATTTATGTCAAAATAAATTTTCTTGTAGGGAGAACCATTTCGTAGATGTTCCTTGTTATTTGTGTGAGTTTTGCAATATTTATAGTTTCCCAAACGGAAAATCGATATTTATTGTTTATATCTTGGCCATGTAAAGATAACGGAAATTGAAAGCTTTAAAATATTTGACTATCGCACAAAGTCTAGTATTCCCATATTCCCCTTGTACCTACAAGGAAAGAAACAGTAAGATAATTTGTACAAATGTTTATCTGAACTAATATGAAGAAGATATAGCAATAAGAGTTTGTAAGAATGATTAGTACAAGAGTAGAGAAAGTCATGTGAGTGTAATACATCAGAGTTTTTCGACTCAGGTGACTTAATTGTGTATTTGTAGAGAATATGGACATGCAGTGGCGATACTACTTTGCATATCTGACACCGACTCATTGTCCTCAGCGTGGAAATGCGATGTAATTGTGACGGTGTTCATCCGACAAGCACTTGCTCCCGCACACTCGACCTATTGTTTCCTTCATCGAACCTTTTTTTACCTCTGCTTCTTCTTCTTCTTCAGAATAGGTGTTCGGTGTTCTTTTTTCTTCCACTCCCCTTCTTTTTATTGGGAAGACCAGTTGGTTTGGAAACCAACTGTTCACTCTGTCGTCATTAATCACCGCCGAGGAGAGAGGGCACTGACAACCTAATGGCGCCACGAAACAAAACACTGCCTGCTGTAAGAAGAAGAAGTCATTCTCAGACTTGACTTCCCCGTGATTAATAATCTTTAGAGAGATCCTCAGGTGGGAGAAAGAGAGAGAGAGAGACGATCATAACTGTTATACTTTTCGGTCACAATGAAATTTTTCAAGTGACGATGATAGTAGGTAGTTTTCAGAAGGAAGAATCTGCAGCGCACACACACACACACACACACACACACACACACACACACACACACACACACACACACACACACACACACACACACACACACACACACACACACACACACACACACAGGTGTGAATACATGTCCACTCTGCTTGGGTTGCTGAACTTGCTTCACAAAAGTCATTCACCTACACTTCACTGAGAACATCGTCCACAGTGCTCTGTAAACTGACAACTGACGAGAGAATTGGGACACAAGTCCTAAAACCACAGATTTTGGAAAAACCAAGAAAAACTCAATACCATTCAAAGTTGGCATCTTGGAAATGAGTGTTCCATATATAACTTGCAGATCGATACATTATTGACTGTTTGGGCTGTTCAGTGATCTCAATTTTACATATCATTGATTTACAAAAACCTTTTGATACTCAGGACTTGTTTCTTGTATGAAATAATTAGGCAATGTTATGTGAAGGGTAAGAATGTTTTGGACTTTATGTACTTGAAGACATGAAATAAAACACTCTGATAATAATCTCTCATGAGGTTAATAAAACATGCTTATACTTAGAAAGAGTGAGTCAAGGCTCACAAGATGAACAATAGCTTTGGTTGTCTTCTTGAAATACTTCTGCCACCAGGTTTTGAAGTCCATGCTATCTTAAATGTCTAGTACCTGGGCGACCGAGCTTCGCTCGGCGTTTTTCGCCTCTGTTTTTGTGAAATTCTGTTTTTTCTGGGAGAAGATACTTATTTAGATAAACTGAAAGTCAAAACGTTAACTAAATAACAATTTTACTCGCAATTGTGAAGAGCCATTTCCGAGATACAAATATTTCATAAACACCATCATTTCAGCTGTAAAACTGCTGAACGCAGGCCTGCCCCATAGATATCCACCCAGTTTGAGGTTTTCGTCGAGCATTTGTTCCATTAAGGAGTTCAGTTCCTTGCTGCTGCGATTGACTCCAGGGCGCTAACACATTCGCCAAGGTCCTTCGTCTTTCCCTCGAGTTCTTCCAAGGCTTCCTTTACCCTGGCCGGTCGCTCGTTAGTATTCTCTGATAGATCTAACTTCATATTACACATTCCCGTCTTCTTCTTTTCTGTTTCGGAGTTTACATTTTCAGTTTGCCTTCCATTTTTGTTTTCATTTTGTCCATCTTTGTTCCTATATTTTCTATTCCGTAGTTTACATTTTTCCAATTCGGTTTTCATATTTGTTTCCTCTGCCGCATTCCAGAATTCATTTCATTTCCCATTATGTCCATCTTGGCTAACATTTATTTCATCAACTGTTCCATATCGTGCTTTTCGGCGCACTCCTGACATCAATTGTGATTACTTTACTTTTTTAAATATTTCTTTACTTTTATTAAAACATCGGAGCAACACTAAGCAAAAGCACTATTGAACAATAACAAATACTACAGGAAGAAAAGCTGGTTGATAAAGCCATGTGAATTTACTACGCATTTCTGTTTCAATCATATAGAAATTTGTATGAATTGTTCGTAATTGTTCGCTGAAACGGGAGTAGTGAAAGAAATGTGATTGTGTCTAGTAAAATAAAAATGAGTAGAGAAACCGTGTGAATGTTATACGTTACACTTATATTTCAAGTGCATGGAAAAATGTATGTTTGTAGAAGAGGGAGTAGTATGTTAGGTAAAAGAAAAAGGAGTAGAGAAAACCATGTGAACGTAATACGTTGGGTGGTAAAATGGATTGCATAAAAACCTTCGCCATGAAAACAGATATATCACTTTTCATGGCGATCGGTCAACCTGTTTTGGAATTTATCCACTCTTTAACATACGATATGTATAGGCGTTGGCATGTATGAAGTTGATAAACGATAGGGAATAACATGTGAATTGTTACGTAAAACAATAGTGATTAGAGAAAATAGTATGAATATAATACGTTGTATTTCTTTTTCAAACATATCAAATTGTATGACTTATATGTTGAAGGGCGAGTAGCGAAAGAAGACTGATGGTGGCTCGTAAAGGAAGAATTATTCGAGGAAGTCGTGTGAATGTAATACGTTGCATTTATATTTCAATCATAGAATATTATATGAATTGTATGTTAAAGGGCAAACAGAGGATAAATGAATGTGCTACATGAAAGAAATGCGAGTAGAAAACCATTTGAAAGTAATATATTATGTAGTAAAATTGTTAGCATAAAAAATTTCCCCATGAAAACATACATATACGTGCCAAATTTCGCGGTGATCGGTTAAGCGGTTTTCGAGCTTAACAGTTAGATAGGTATATATGTACAAACATCCAAGTTGTATAGATGATATGAATTGTTTGTAGAAGAGTGAGTAAAGAAAGAGATGTGAATGTGTTACCTAAAAGTGAGCATAGTAAACAGTGTGAATTAATACGCAGCATTTCTATTTCAAATATGCACGAAATTATACGACTTATTTGTAGAAGAGTGAGTAGAGAGAGATATGAATGTGTTATCTAAAATTAAAAGAAAAAAGCAGTGTAAATGTAATAGCATTTCTATTTCAAACATACAGAACAGGTATGACTTATTTTAAAAGCGGAGATAAAGGTGTTTTTTGTGCAAAATCACGGTTTTTATGGGAAATTGTTTATAGAAGAGTGAGCAGAGAAAGAAATGTGAATGTGTTACCTAAAAGTAAGTAGGGATAACACTGTGAATGTAATATGCAGCATCTCTATTTCAAGTATACCGAAACTTGTATGCTTATTTGTAGAAGAGTGAGTAGAGAAAGAGATATGAATGTGCTACCTAAAAGTGAGTAGAGAAAACGCTGTGAATGTAATATGCATGTATACAAAAATTTAATCAAATCTTTAGAGCTATTTCTGAAATATCATTAGTATATACAAGAATTGCACCGTAGAGGCGGGAGTAAAAAATGTTATTATAAATGTTATTATCACATAGCGACCAAATTTAAAATATTTGACCATCACTTAAAGGCTACTTGTATTCGTATATTCCCCTTGCACCTACGAGGAAATTATCAATGACATAATTTCCACAATGTTTATCTGAACTAACACGTAGAAGATAGAGTTTGTAGGAAAGGTTAGTACAGGAGTAGAGAAAGTCATGTGAGCACAACACTTGGTGAAGGTTGTTCGATCCCGACTTCTCCAGGAATGTGGCAAGAGCTCGTAAAACGTGTGACCAATGCTGATTCCGTATTCGCCAAGAGTTTTATTCGTCTTAGAAATGGATTTCCTGGAAGGTGGGCAATAAATGAGCCATATTGCTTCTTTATGACATAGGCATGTACGTCGTTTCCTTCCCAGAAACAACTGCGAGTCACATCTGGACACAGGCTCTGCAGCCAATCACAATGTCCCCTTTCACACTTACCTACCTTCTGTATTTATCAAAATCTCCCAGTGATTCCTGCGCTCACATGACTTTCTCTACTCATTCTTGCACCATCTACTTCTACCTAAGTTCATATGCGAGACATTTGTAGAAATGTTTTATTACATATTGCTTACACACACACACACACACACACACACACACACACACACACACACACACACACACACACACACACACACACACACACAATATAGCAATATGGGAATACAATAGGTTTTAAGTTCTAGTGGCTCTCTGATGGCTTTGAAATTCCTTTTTCTTTGCACAGTGAAGGAAGAAACCAAATAACGACTTCCCATTTGCCACAAATGCATATAAGGCTGGAATATTCAAACCAATAAGGATTATCTTGGAAATAGTTCATTCTACGAAGCGAGGTCGAACTCGCGACCTCTTGAATGTGAGGCTGACACGCTAACCATCACGCTACCGAGGAGGGCAACAGAAAATGGAGATCGACATTGGGTATTAGGAATTCGTTTGTAACTCACTAATGATACTCTTCTACTAGCTTGCGATTAGAGCCCTCTAGTGGCTGTTTCATGGCATCGCTGCCTTGAATAATTTCTACAGCGAAAAGCGAAGTATGTGCAAAATGAATCCAACATACCGTCCCCGGTAACGAGAATCAGAAAGTTACAATTTTGGGAACATTTGCATTTGAATACATAAATTTCATCTTTCTCATTCTGGTTATCGTTACCGTTACCGGTGGTGAACCAGTCTTTAACTGTATCTCTTACAGTTTACCAGTTATACAAAAGGTCATTGAAAATGAAGAAGACTTTAGAGATATTCCCAGAAAATTCAAGAAATACATTTCATTTGTTATAAAAATAGTTCAACCATATGGTAATGTCATACAAATTATTAGAGACATTTTTTAGGAAATAAATAACTGGTAGCATTTTCCATGTAAAGAGGAATTTGGGTTGGAAAGATTTTCTTGAAAATATTTCTGTCGCATGTTAGGAAGATAATGAGCTTAAATAAAAAGCACACATATGCAGACATATGCTCAGATAGTTGTTTTATAAAACTTGATATTTTAAGTGCTCTAGATAGAGCAGTTTATTTGTTATTGAATTTTGGTTTTGAAAATTATTAATAAATTGAAGCAAAATGGCCATCGTGTATTTAATATATTTTTCCAAAACTTTTTGACATATGCAAATAAAAATACCGGGTTTTTGTATAAATTCAAAGAAACATATAGCTAGAACTTACTTTATTTATCATAAATTATATTTTATATGAAGTATTTCTTATACTACACTAAAATTGCAGCAATTGGTATTCGTATGTAGAAAACATCAGTTGTTGCAGGTGCGATATTTAGTAATTCATGAACTGGTCGATTTTGTATCACAACTGCAAAAAGACTGAAGCACCACACCCAGCTCCTGCAGAGATAGGGTAAATGTATATGGAGTCAGTGAAACGGAATTTATGTTGCAAGCTCACAATTCATAGCCCATAATTCCTTCAACCTCTCAGAAAAATTTGCACTTATGTGTTTTGAACAAGAGTTGTTCAAAAAGCTTTGCAAGTGTTATGTTGAAGTCCAATCTATTGATGGAAATCAAAAGCTTATTCTCAGAGTTCTTGAGTGTGTTTATGTCCGCATACTTATCAAAAGCACTACTGAGATATTGTCAACAGAGCTGAGTAATGTCCTTAAAGATTCTCCAGGATCTCACTGGAGCAAGTTATGTACCGTGTGCAAAGTCAGGACTGTAAGGTGGACGGTGAAGCAATATTTAGCCACACGTTGCTTTGAACTGTATCCCCCAAGTTCACTTCGACTGACGAGGCAAACGCGAATGTTTCGTATCAACTAAGGCGACCGTTACACTCTACATAGTTTTTTTGAATTCGCGAGATTACTCGCTTAATTTTTTTATCGGAAACTAGAAGACTCGGTGAACTTCGTACCACCTAAAATTGATTTGATTGTAGTCTTCATAAGTGATTATCAATCCTAATGAACCTTCCAACTTCAATGCATTAAAAGTCTCAAAACACATATTTCCGGTGAAATCTCGACATCGAATTTTTGGGTGGAATACAATACTTGCTGTACTCACTAGACGTAGTAGAGAATGTGAGAATACGAAGATATTTGAGATAGCATGAAGAGTTGATGAAACGACATATCTGTTAGAAGTAGCCGATTCCTCTGAAATTACTGCGTTTAATATTATACTTAGACACAGCGATTCTGTATGGTAGTAATCCTGTTCCATTTTTTGTTGTTATGAAGGTAGGGACACATTTCCCAAAGTATACCTATACCTAGTGGTAGACCTGTAATTATTAATGCAGCACACTGACTCATATTTGAGGATACTCTTTTGCTGCAGGTATTTAAGTTACTCGTGATAAACACTCAGAAGCTCCAAGGAGAACTATTAAAGTTTTTAATGTGGACCAGTTACTACCCAAGTGTCTCAGTGGCGTTACTGTCTTTTAGGCAGTGATGGAGGTATACCAACCACAAAAAGGGACAGACAGCCACCTCAGTTCTCGAAATTCTTTATTTTTATCCAACATGCACTGTATTAGAATAGTCTAAATTAAGAGGTGTACCGAACTTCAAGCTATTCTTATTGTAATAATTTAGTAAAATAAATTGAATTAAATTTAAAATCTCTTTCACATCAAATTATTTAAATAATTTCTCACAAACTTTTTAATACACACATTCTGACATGAGCAATAAAATAATAATAATGCTAACAGCAATTATTGTTATAAATTAATAATTTCATAATAATATAAATAATATAAGACAATACTATAGTAATAAGCAATTATAAAATAAAACAGGAACATTAATAAGAAACGAGCAAATGCCAAACTGAAACTGCATTACGTTGTAGGTTCTGATTTTTATTGGTAAAATTTGATGTGTTGCACTTACATGACTTTCTCTACTCTTGTACTAACCATTCTAACAAACTCTTATTCCTATATCTTCTTCGTGTTAGTTGAGATAAACATTTGTACAAATTATCTTATTGCTTATTTCCTTGTAGGTACAAGGGGAATATTAGAATACAGTAGGCTTTGAGCGATAGTAAATCTTTTAAAGATTTCAAATTTCGTTCTTTTAGCAGGGCTAAGCTATAAAAAAAATAAATAACAGTGTTCCATTTGACGAAAATTTCGGCTTTTCAAAGCTCACACAAGTAACAAGAAATGTCTCCGAAATGGTTCAGTCTAGAAAATGAAACTATTCAGATGTAAATTGAGTACTTTAGCGAGATCTACATATTATGTACAGTAAGATTTGGTCTATCTCTTACAGTTTACCAGTTATTCAGCTTATCCAGAGTAAACAGGACTACATGGGCTATATCCAGAAAATTCAAAATATACATTTCATTTGCCACAAAATATCTTAAACATATGTCATTTTAATCAAAATCGTTAAAACCATTTTTGAAGAAATCAACATTTTCGAAGAATTTCTACGTAAAGGGTAGTTTAGGGTGGAGGAATTTTCTTCAAAATGTTTGTGTCACACTCTTTAAAAACAGTAAACTTAAGTACCAATTTGGTTTTTAACCGACTGATCGTGTTTGAGCTATGCTGTCCACATACAGACAGACAGACATATACCTACATGGACATTTTTCTAAAAATGTTTTTTTTTTTTTAGTTCAGGGGGCCTCAAAACATATGTTTCCCGTAAAATCTCGACATATAATTTTTGGTTGGAATACAATGCTTTGACTTCATAATATACGTAGTAGAGAAAGTAAAAATTTGCACCTGGGACCTAAGCTTCACACTGGGTGTTTGGGCGTTTGCTAGGGAAAAGTTATCTTTTGTTTCCCAAATCTAAAAGAATGAGTGTATGAACTAAGATTCACATCAGATGCGAGAGTGAGCCAGAGATAGACGTTTATGTAAACTGTGTTCTTTACTAGATAGCTCTGCTTTCTTTTAAATCTTACATTTCGTCGGTCAGACACAGAACTGTTATAACGCCCCAACTTATTCGTAAATCCGATTTATTGAGCGAACCACTTGTATTTCAGTAGCCTCCAGCACAGCACGAATTTAATTTTCTTTTAATCCCGTAGATTAAGAGAGCAAGTGTTGAACACGTGAACACGATTTATCCAGCGCTGTCCTTTAAGTAGGGGAAGCACAATGCACTTTTTCCCACTACCTATCTCAAAAGTTCCTCAATTTGACTTGAGCTACCAAAGTGTGTCGTGTTTATTTATAGAATAAAATAAACTAAGGTACAAACTTTTGTGTCTGTGTGTGTGTTTGTGTTTGTGTGTGTGTGTGTGTGTGTGTGTGTGTGTGTGTGTGTGTGTGTGTGTGTGTGTTTGTGAACAGCGTAATTCAAAAACCAAAACTCGATGGAAAACAAAGTTGGTATTTAAGTTTAATATGTTTCAAGGATGCGACACGAAGATTTTGAAGAAAATTCCTCCACTTAGGGTGGAGCCTTCACATGGAAAACTTCCCAAAATTTTGATTTTGTCAAAAGTGGTTCTAACGATTTTAATTACAATGCCATATGTGTAAGATAGTTTTATGGCACATGGAATGTGTATTTTGAATTTTCTGGCTATAGCCCATGTAATTCTGTTTACTCTGGATGACTTTTAAATAACTGGTAAACCGTAAGAGAAAGACCAAATCTTGCTGTACAGAAAATGTAGATCTCACTAAAACACACAATTTAGGTCTGAATAAATTTTTGTAGAGTGAACCATTTCGGAGATATTCCTTGTTACTTGTGTCAGTTTCGGAAAACTTAAAACTTTCATGAAATGGAACATCGTTGTTCATTGTTTTATATGTTAAGCGTGCAAAGAGAACGGGATCTCAAAGCTTAAAAATATTTGACTATCGCTCAAAACCTACTGTATTCTAATATTCCCCTTGCACCTACAAGGAAATAAGCAACAGGATAATTTTTTCTAGAGATGTTTATCTCTATTAACCTGAAGTAGATAATGGAATGAGTATTTGTAGAAAGAATGTGTATAAGACTGAGTAGAGAAAGTCGTGTAATTCTAGGGATTACAAAACGGAGGAAATAAGGAAATGCAAACTAAATGGAGCACTGCATTTGAAAATAGTTATGGGCGATTACGTAGTTGTATCAATATTATTGGAGGTTTAGAGAGCAGACAGGTTATTGTGATAATGTTTCCATACTGGTACACGTGGTAAAAAAACATGGTATTTAATGCATTCAACAGGTAAGTGCGTCTCCCACATATCTACCTAGTTGTACATGTTCTTGCAATTGCAGGGATATCAGTTGCCAAATATCCCTTGTATATTCTAATATTTATATTGACACAAAAAATCAATATCGAGATTTTACTTGAAATGCACGATTTGAGAACCATAAACCCAAAAACGTTTTAGTAGACAACTATCCCTGTGTGTGTGTGTGTGTGTGTGTGTGTGTGTGTGTGTGTGTGTGTGTGTGTGTGTGTGTGCTTCGGCAAAACACACACTGGTGTGTGTTACACTCACATGACCTTTTTTACTCAATCTAATACACTTTTCGCTATCTACTACATTTTAATAGAGATAAATATTTCTGCAAATTAGTTATGTTTCTTTCCTTGTAGGTACAAGGGGAGTATGAGAATACAGTAGACTTAGAGCGATAGGCAAAGGTCTTAAGAACTTCCCACGAATATTACTTCATTCTCTTTACATACCCAAGGATAAAAATCTAATAAACGGCTTCGTATTTGAGAAAAGTATAAGTTTGCAAAATTGAAATCATTAAGAAAGAATATCTCAGAAACGGCCAACTCCACAAAAAGTTTTTTAAGGAGATCTATATATTTGATTTATTGTTACACAAAAGTATTTCAGAATTAAGTGAACTTCAGAGACTATTCCTAGAACATTCAAGACACCTACACGTTTTATTTATAATAAGAATAACTATCATAAACCTGTGGTAATTTAATCAAAATCGTAATTTTTCAAATCTTTTGACAATTTTTCCACGTAAAGGTTAGTTTGATAAGAGTTTCTAAGAATAGTTTGTTGGGGCTTGGCTAGAGGTCCTGTCAATGTTTGAAATTCCGTTCTCTTTGCACGGCTAATATTTAAAAAAAAATTAATAACGATGTTCCATTTAACGAAAGTTTAAGTATTCCAAAAGTTACATAATAACAAGGAATACCTCCGAAATGGTTCACTCTGCAATAAAATTATTTGGACATTAATATTGTGTGTTTTAGCAAGATCTATATTTTTGTACAGTACGATTTGGTTTTCTCTTACGGTTTACGAATTATTCAAAAGTCCTCTAGAGTAAATAGGACTACATGGGCTATAACAGTGAAAATCGTTAGAGCCATTTTAGAGAAAATCAAAATTTTCGAAAAATTTCTATGTAAAGGTTTGTTTACTGTGGAGGAGTTTTCTTCAAAATCTTCGTGTTGCATCTTTAGAACATTAAACTTAAATATCAGCTTTGATTTTTAACAGACTATTCGCTTTCGAGTTATGCTCCGTCTGAAACACACACACACATACGCGCACACACACACACACACACACACACACACACACACACACACACACACAAACACACACACTCGCGCAGGCGCACGCCAACCTTTTTCTACAAATGCCTATTTGGATTCAGGGGACTTCAAAACATATATTTCCACTGAAATCTCGACATCGAATTTCTGGGTGGAATACGATAGTTCCTCTACTTACTATACGTAGTGGAGAAAGTAGGCGTACAAAAGAAATGAAGCTTATAGAAATACATGAGAATTTAACAATGTCAGATTAATAAGCTTAGATATGTCTAATGTCATAGTGGAAAATAATTGTGCACCGCCGTTGTGCGTTAATTTGTTTACGAAGTCGGAAACGCATGCAATACGAGGTTCACTGTACCAACTCCCCTTTGAGACAAGGAGCTCTCTGAACTAATAATGACATCGTTCATTTAAAGAAACCTAAAACAGTTTTAGAAAAAGTAGACGATTTTGTGAAGTGAGCAACTCCCTCTAAAGTACTTAAGCTCTTTTTTGAAAACGAACCACCAATCTGATTTGTAAGTACACACACATGTGTTTAACTTTGTAAATGTTAAATTGTTGGGTTTAATAGGCGCCATGCATCATTGTAAACGCATAGATACCAAAATTTAAGCTTCTCTTTTATATGGAGGCTATTTCAGCAAATATTATAACCAACCTCGCGTAACACATAAACGATAATTATCTCTCCCTATTGACAGCGCGCGAAGTCACTTGCGTTTCCCCACGTGCTGCGCGGACTAACACGCCAGCGGTGTTGATGTTATGCGGCTTCCTTACACCGGAATTACTGTAAATGCTTAAACTAAGCCATACCAAAGACGCGGGCGGACGGGTATCTTGTGGAAGTACGCCACTGCACTGGTAAGTGGTCACGTGCGAAACATTAAGTTGGCTCAATGGAAGTAGTCACGTCTAATACTTAACGGAGAAGTATACTGCGTAACTTGATTTCTCAAAGCCATTTTGTCTGCAATTACAATTTTCTGCTTTTATTTTCATTTTTTTTTTTTTTCGGTTCGCATGATTACACAAGGTCCCTTCATTACGTGTTCCTTACGTCTTATGAACGGACATAAGGAACCGCTATTCTTATGAGATACCTACATCTGCACGTGATTGATAAATGCACATGATCTTTAAAAGGTCCTACGTTGAAAATGTCAACATACTTATGTAAACATTCGATGGTTTTAAATTTCAGTATTATATATCTCTTTCGACCGCCTCCGTAGCGCAGTTGGTAGCGCGCTTGCCTTTGGCGCGGATGACCCGGGTTCGATCCCCGGTACCAGCATGGGGATTTTATCCTCTCTGGAAAGTCTGGCACGGGGTACACTCAGCCTCGTTAGGTCCCGGGGGGACCATCTGAAGAGATACTTGATGGAGAAGTAGCGGCCCCAGGTCGAGAAGGCCGTATAACTAGCCGGGAGAGCTCGGGGCGTTGACCACGTCCCACTCTCCAGTACTGCACCCCACCAATGACGCCTGTAGTAGGCAGAGGTGGGGGACGCAACGGCTGGGTGACAAGCCTTGGCCCTTCACACACACACACACACACACACACAGACACACAGACACCCCCACAGACACGCACACACAAGGGACTTTCTTCTAAAACAATTTTTTCTTTTGAACTCAAGGGAGGTCGAAACTTATTTCCGGTGAACTTTGGACATGAAAACTGTTGGTGAGATACAATAGTTGTGCTACTTACTGTAAAGGAAGTTTTTTTTGCATTTGTGAAGTGAGTTTTGTGTGATAGGGTAGAATTAGCGAGGTGTTGTGGAATGCCTGCCCTGCAACTCCCCGGAGCGTGACTTGATCAACTTTGACAGGATGACACAGGCCTGGATATCTGATAGCCATCTCCAGAACGACACCTGGCATTGTCCAAGGATCGCTCCTCCCGTTCGCGTGGCTATATGCTTCCAGGGGTGACCCCATCCCTGTACCTACAAGCAAATAAACAAGAAAAACTCATGTGACTGCAACATTTTCCTAATACCCTGTTTATCTTGAGCGTTATTATGTAAATAGGAAGGAAAAATAGTTTAAAGGACAAAAGTCAGGGCCTTAGTCAGGACCTGTTTATCTTGAGCGTTATTATTTAAATAGGAAGGAAAAATAGTTTAAAGGACAAAAGTCAGGGCCTTAGTCAGGACCTGTTTATCTTGAGCGTTATTATTTAAATAGGAAGGAAAAATAGTTTAAAGGACAAAAGTCAGGGCCTTAGTCAGGACCTGTTTATCTTGAGCGTTATTATTTAAATAGGAAGGAAAAATAGTTTAAAGGACAAAAGTCAGGGCCTTAGTAATAACATTGCCTCGTTGACATGTATTCTTGCGGCTTAAGTTTACTTCTCCTTTCCCATATTATCTAATATGTGATGTGAAACAAGTGAACTGCAATACAACACTTAACGATAGATGTTGATCGTACACGTTTAAACAGAACAATCCTCCCATCTATTTATTTTCAAAGGATTAACATACATTCCAGATGTATTGACTCCGTTATATTTAATTTCTACCATTATGAAAATGTAAATCTAAGGATTATCTTCAAATATATTAACATAAATGATGATGTTATATAGGGGACTATTTTGTATCGTGGAACAAACAGCAGCCAATGTCAATTGCCTATGAGCGATCCGGTCTTAAAGTATGTAAGATTTCAAGATTATAAAATTATATTTCATAGCTTTCCTTAACCAATTTCTTTAATTAATTTATTTAGTAAATATGAGCCGAGTGCAGTTCTAACCTCGCACTGCTACATGACGGCTCCCATAAGTCAGAGGAAACAGCCCTGCGCAGAGAACGTCAACACGAGTGATACAACCGCAATGTTCACACTTTAGCCTCGGAAATTAAATTATTCTGTTGTTTATCGACGCTGTCAAACGTCAGGATCATATCACCGTCGCCGGTGTGCCGGAATTTTGTCCCGCAGAAGTTCTTTTAAATGGCAGTAAATGTGCTGACATAGAGCTGTCGTATTTAACCATCGGTGTGGGCTATAGTGACATGACAGTTGAGCGATAGGAGCAAAGCCACACTTGTGGACAACCCTGGGTGTAGAAGTACCCATGTCACTGCCTGTAATCTCGTCCCCAAAGCTGCTACTGTTGGATCAGGGCGGTGCTCTTTCTGATGCCACAGAGATAAGCATCATCGATATACAAACACAGGTATACTGTGAGGTCCCTTGTACCTACACGTCTTTGTCACATCTACCTACCTACCTACCTACACAGTTTTCCTTTCCAATCCACTTAATTTCTCCCTCAAAACTAAGCCACCAGACTGTTCATGCTGAAATGTCAGGCAAATAAATAAGCAAGTATTGTTTCCTTGAAAAACTGTGTGCGTGTGTATTTGTATATGTGGATGGATGTGGCAATAGACCACATCAGTTATGTTGACTGATAAGTTTAATGTAGGCTAATAAATAATACCTATATTCGAATTCTTTGTGCAGCCTTGATCTGGTCTTGGTCTATCTCTTACGCTCCACCACTTATGCGAAACTCGAGCAAACAGGATTATATAAGCTGTAGCCAGAAAATTCTAAATATAAATTTCATTTGTCATACAAATACCTATCTTATACATATAGCACTTTAATCCAAATCGTTAAAGCCATTTTTCAGAAAACGAAAATTTTCCATGTAGGTATATCTATATATTTAAACGAGCAATTCTTGTATATAAATATATTCCGCGCAACTTGGAAACGGCTCTTAACGATTTCCATCAAATTTTGTATTCAGATAAGGTTTTACTTTTTGAGTTCATCTATATAGGTGTAATTCTCGAAAAAACGCGACTTTACATAAAAAATTATGTGTTTTATTTCCGTTTCTACAGTGCAATTCTTGTATATACATTTCCGGTATTTCAGAAACGGCTCTAAAGATTTGGTTAAATTTTTGTATATATGCATATTATATTCACAGTGCTTTCTCTACTCACTTTCAGGTAACACAAACAATTTTCCATAAAAAAGGTGATTTTACACCAAAAATAATTTTTATCCCCAATTTTAAAATAAGTCATACCATGTTCCGTATGTTTCAAATAGAAATGCTATTACATTCACACTATCTTCTCTACTTACTTTTGGGTAATACATTCACATTTCTTTCTCTATTCACTCTTCTACAAAGAAGTCATACAATTTTGTGCATGTTTGAAATAGAAATTCTATATATTACATTCACACTGTCTTCTCTACTTACTTTTGGGTAACACATTCACATCTCTTTCTCTGCTCACTCTTTTATGAACAATTTTCCATAAAATCCGATTTTACACACAAAAAAGCACACATTTTTATCCTCGCTTTTAAAATAAGTCATACCATATTCTATATGTTTGAAATAGAAATGCTTTTACATTCACAATATTCTCCTCTCACTTTTAGGCATTCACATTTCTTTCTCTACTCACAAATAAGTTACACAATTTTCTGTATGTTTGAAATAGAAATGCTGCATATTACACTCACAGTGGTTTCTCTACTTACTTTTAGGTAACACATTCGCAGCTCTTTCTCCACTCACTCTTCTATAAACAATTTCTGTCATATATATATAAACTGGATGTTTTTATATAATTATGTAACTGTTAATCACTATAACCGCTTAATCGATCACCGCGAAATGCGGCACGTATATGTATTTTTTCACGGAGAAAGTTTTTATGGTAGCAATTTTACTACATAACATATTACTTTCAAATGGTTTTCTACTCGCTCTGTTTACGTAGCACATTCATGTATCCTCTGTTTGCCCTTCAACATCCAATTCGTATAATTTTCTATGATTGAAATATAAATACAACATATTACATTCACACGATTTCCTCTACTAATTTTCTTCCTTTATGAGACACGACCAGTCTTCTTTCGCTACTCGCCCTTCAACATACAATTCATACAATTTGCTATATGTTTGAAACAGAAATACAACGTATTACATTCATACTATTTTCTCTATTCACTTCTGTTTCACGTAACAATTCACATGTTATTCCTATCGTTTATCAACTTCATACATACCAACGCCTATACATATCGTATGTTGAAGAGTGAGTAAACTCCAAAGCCGGTTGACCGATCGCCATGAAAATTGACATATCTAAGTGTTTTCATGGCGAAGGTTTCTATGGAATCCATTTTACCAATCAAAGTATTACGTTCACATGATTTTCTCTACTCCATTTTCTTTTACCTAACATACTACTCCCTCTTCTACAAGCAGTCCATACATTTTTCCATACATTTAAAATATAAGTGCAACGCATATTATTCACACGGTTTTTCTACTCATTTTTCTTTAGTAAACCACAATCACATTCTTTCACTATTCCCGCTTCCACGAACAGGTACGAACAATTCATATAATTTTCTATGTGATTGAAACAGAAATGCACAGTACATTCACTTGGCTTTATCAACCAGATTTTCTTCCTGTAGTCTTTATTCTTCAACAGTGCTTTTGCTTAGTGTTGCTCCGGTGTTTTAATAAAAAATAAAGAAATAGTTAAAAATGTAAAGTAATAACAATTGGTGTCAGGAGTGCGACGAAAAGCACGATATGGAACAGCTGATGAACTGAATGTTAGCCAAGATGGACATAATGGGGAATGAAATGAATTCCGGAATGCGGCAGAGGAAACAAATATGAAAGCCGAATTGGAAAAATGTACTACGGAATAGAAAATATGGGGAAAAAATGGGCAAAATGGAAATAAAAATGGAAGCCAAGTTGAAAATGTAAACTCCGAAATGGAAAAGATGAATGCGGGGAAGTCCAATATGAAGATAGATCTATCGGAGAATAATAAAGGGCGACTGGCTGGGGTTAATGAAGCCATGGAAGAACTCGACGGAAATATAAAGGACCTTGGCCAACGTGTTAACGCCACGGAGTCAATCACAGCAGCACAGAGCTGGTCTCCATAATGGAACAAATGCTCGACGAAAACCTCAAACTAGGTGGATATCTATGGGGCAGGCCTGCGTTCAGCAGTAGACTTTTTCAGCTGAAATGATGGTGTTTATGAGATATTTGTATGTATTTCTATATCTGTTGTACCTCAAAATTGAATCTTAACAATTGCGACAAAAATTTGTTATTTAGTTAACGTTTTGCCTTTCAGGTATATCTTTTCAAAAAAAAAAAAAAAAAAAAAAATCACAAAAAGAGAGACGAAAAAAGTCGAGCAAAGCTCGGTCGCCCAGGTACTGGTAGTTTAAAGGGGCCGGAGGAGTTCTTCAAAATCTTCGTGTCACATCCTTGGAACACATTAAACTTAAATATCAACTTTTGTGTTTACCGACTTTGCGTTTTTCAGTTGAGCTGTTCACAGGCAGACACACAGAACACAGAGACAGATAGTGAACTTTTCCCTAAAACTAGATTCAGAAGTCCTTAAAACATATATTTCAGGTGAAATCTCGACATCGAAATTTTGGGTAGAATACAATATTCCTTACTATATGAAAAATTAAAACCCAATTATTATACTTGCACTAAATGACTATATTTCTTTTTAGCACAAAACTGTTTATAGCCTACATGTATTTTGTGAATAATTCTTACCGAGTACTCAATCTGCAGTGACTCTGTTGTTCCATGCTGTGGAAAATGGAATTCCATGATGAGACGAGATTGTTGCAGGGAAGCCATCAACTTCACGCGTCTGACAGGCCCAAAAATGGAAGACTAATCAATGTGCCCCCACATGATGTATATCGACCTAGGGGCGTTTCTACCTTGTTTTATTTTGACTAAAAACGCAATCAGTCTGTCAGCCTATCAACGGATCAATCAAGCATCAGCGTGGTGAGTACGTAGACATTTTATTCTAGAGTTGCTTCATCTACCCTCCAACACGCCACCATTTGTGATTCTTACACCTATATTACCTACCCTACACACCAAAACTAAACCTAATCACCTTTCTGCTTCATTCTCGAAAAATTGTTTAAACTAAAATTTTGAATATAGCTAAAATTAATTATAACGGAAAAGTTTATTGGTCCTTGGTAGACGAATTACTCATTAGCAGACTAATAATTTCATAAATAAGGTAACGAAACACTCGGCGTTGCGCCTGAATTAACGATTTATCTCTTTACGCTTAGGTTGTACTTGTCCAATAGTCTTGTGTTTCTTTGTTACTAGCTGAAATACCCGACGTTGTCCGTGGTTTGATGATTTATCACAACATTTAGACTTAGGTTGTACTTGTCCAATAGCCTTGTGTTTCTTTGTTACTAGCTGAAATACCCGACGTTGTCCGTGGTTTGATGATTTATCCCTACAACATTTAGAGTTAGATTGTGCTTGTCCAATAGCCTTGTGTTTCTTTGTTACTAGCTGAAATACCCGACGTTGTCCGTGGTTTGATGATTTATCCCTACAATATTTAGACTTAGGTTGTACTTGTCCAATAGCCTTGTGTTTCTTTGTTACTAGCTGAAATACCCGACGTTGTCCGTGGTTTGATGATTTATCCCTACTATATTTAGACTTAGGATGTACTTGTCCAGTAGTCTTGTGTTTCTTTGTTATTATCTGAAATACCAGGCGTTGCATCTTTAAAAGATATTAAGTTTAAACACCAACTTTGGTTTTTAACCTACTTTTCATTTTTGAAATCGTTTCTTTTTCGATTTAGGTGATCTAAAAACATATATTTCCGGCAAAATCTTGACATCAAATTTTTGGGTGGTATACAGTACTTCCTCGATTTAGTATACGAAGTAAAGTAAAAATAAAAATGTCATAAAGAATAGTGGGAGGTAAATGAAATAAATTCACTTGTCATTGGGGTTTAAAAAGATGGTGGTTAAGATATTTGTTCGCTGTTACCAAGAACGTGGTTGCCTGTATTGTGGGGAAG
>CM060967.1:173536250-173541250 GCA_030765045.1 Tenodera sinensis | reverse complement strand
CGCGAAGCGGGAGTGGTGAAAGAAATGTCATTGAGTTTAGTAAAAGAAAAATGAGTTGAAAAACCGAGTGAATGTTATACGTTGCACTTATATTTCAAGTGTATGGACAAATGTATGGATTGTTTGTAGAAGAGGGAGTAGTGTGTAAGGTAAAAGAAAAGGGAGTAGGGAAAACCATGTGAACGTAATAGGTTGCGTGGTAAACTGCATTGCATAAAACACTTATATGTCAATTTTCATGGCGATCGGTCAGCCTGCTTTGGAATTTACTCACTCTTGAACATACGATGGTATAGGCGTTGGTATGTATGAAGTTGATAAACGATGGGGAACAACATGTGAATTGTTACGTAAAACAAAAGTGAGTAGAAAAATAGAATGAATGTAATACGTTGTATTTCTGTTCCAAACATATAGCAAATTGCATGAATTGTATGTTGAAGGGCGAGTAGCAAAAGAGACGATTGTGCCTCGTAAAAGGAAGAATTAGTAGAGGAAAGCGCGTGAATGTAATATGTTGCATTTATATTTCAATCATAGAAAATCATATGAATTGTATGTTGAAGGGCAAACAGAGGACATATGAATGTGCTAAGTGAAGGAAAAGCGAGTAGAAAACCATTTGAAAGTAATATATTGTGTAGTAAAATTGTTACCATGAAACCGCATATCGCTGTGATCGGTTAAGCGGTTTTCGATATATGTATAAATTGCTTGTAGAAGACTGAGCAGAGAAACTGATAGAAACTGATGTGAATGTTACCTAAAAGTATGTAGAGAACCACTGTGAATATAGTATGCAGCATTTCGATTTCAAACGTACAGAAAATTGTATGACTTATTTGTAGAAGAGTGAGCGGAGAAAGAGATGTGAATGTGTTACCTAAAAGTGAGAGGAGAAAACAGTGTGAATGTAATAGCATTTCTATTTCAAATATACAGAACATGGTATGACTTATTTTAAAAGGGAGGATAAAAATTTTTTTTTTTAATAAAATCACGTTTTTATGGACATTTTTATAGACGAGTGAGTAGAGAAAAAGATGTGAATGTGTTACCTAAAAGTGAGTAGAGCAAGCACTGTGAATGTAATATGCAGCATTTCTATTTCAAACATACAGAACATGGTATGACTTATTTCTAGAAGAGAGAGTAGAGAAACACTTTTGAATGAGTTACCCAAAGGTAAGTAAACAAAACAGTGTGAATATACACACACACGCACACGCACATGCACACGCACACACACACACACACACACACACACACACACACCCAAGAAGCGGGAATAAAAAATGTTATTTTTTATGTAAAATCGCGTTTTTTCGGGAATTACACCTATATAGATAAACTTAACTTTATATATACACACAAAAATTGCATATACAGACAATCGCATGTGCGATTAGTAGTGTACCAAGCGGCGCTGGGGCGGGTTTCCTCCGGGTTCTCCAGTTTTCCCCGCCATCTCATTCCACCGGTGCTCCATCTTCATTCCATGTATCATTAGTGTCACCGCCTGCGGTGCCGTATATAGCAAAAGCGGGCTCACTCGCTCACTCACTCACACACTCACTCATTCACTCACTCATTCACTCACTCACTCGCTCACAAACTCGTTCACTCACTCTCTCAATCACACACTCACTCATTCACTCACGCTCTCACTCACTCATTCACTCACTCTCTCACTCACTCATTCACTCATTCACTCATACACTCACTCTCTCACTCACTCATTCACTCACTCTCTCACTCACTCATCGCTTACTCACTCACGCCCTCCTCACCCCACCCTCACTCACACTCAGACACTCACTCACACACTAACTCGTTCACTCACTCTCTCACGCACTCTTTTACTCACTCACGCAAGCACTCACTCACACACTCACTCCTCACTCACTTCTCACTCCTCACACACTCAGTCACTCACTTACCCACAGACTCACTCACCCACAGACTCACTCAGTCACTCAGTCACCCACAGACTCACTCACCCACACACTCACTCACTCTGTCACTCACTCACCCACAGACTCACTCACCCACACACTCACTCACTCACACGCTCACTCACTCACACACGCACACATTCACTCGTTCACTCACTCGCTCACTCACTCATACACTCACTCACACACTCCTCACTCACACACTCACACGCTCATTCATTCACTCACTCACTCACACACTCACTCAGTCACTCACACACTCACTCAGCCACTCACTCACCCACAGACTCACTCACACACTCACTCACCCACAGACTCACTCAGTCACTCACTCACCCACAGACTCACTCACCCACACACTCACTCACTCACACACTCACTCACACGCTCATTCACTATCCCACTCACTCACACACTCCTCACTCACTCATTCACACACTCACTCACACGCTCACTCACACACTCACTCACTCACCCGCTCACTCAATCACACGCTCTCTAACTCACTCACACGCTCACTCACTCATCCACTCACTCAAACTTTCACTCACTCACTCACTCACTCACACACACTCACTCACACACTCCTCACTCACTACACTCACTCACACACTCACTCACACGCTCATTCACTCACTCAAACACTCACTCACACGCTCATTCATTCTCTCACTCACTCACTCACACTCACTCAGTCACTCACTCACCCACAGACTCACTCACACACTCACTCACCCACAGACTCACTCAGTCACTCACTCACCCACAGACTCACCCACCCACACACTCACTCACACACGCACTCACACGCTCATTCCATCACCCACTCACTCAGACACTCCTCACTCACTCACACACTCACACGCTCACTCACTCACACACTCACACACTCAACCGCTCACTCACTCACACGCTAACTCACTCACACGCTCACTCACTCATCCACTCACTCACACGCTCACTCACTCACACACACTCACTCACACTCACTCACACACTCCTCACTCACTCAAACATTCACTCACTCACACGCTCATTCATTCACTCACTCAAACACTCACTCACTCACACGCTCATTGATTCCCTCACTCACACACTCACTCAGTCACTCACTCACCCACAGACTCACTCACCCACAGACTCACTCAGTCACTCACTCACCCACAGTTCACTCACCCACACACTCACTCACACACGCACTCACACGCTCATTCCATCACCCACTCACTCACACACTCCTCACTCACTCACCCACACGCTCACTCACCCACTCACACAATCACTCACCCGCTCACTCACACGCTTACTCACTCACTCACACGCTCACTCACTCATACGCTCACTAACTCACTCACACGCTCACTCACTCACACACTCACTCACACACTCACTCACACACTCACTCACACACTCCTCACTCTCTCACACACTCACTCACACACTCAGTCACTCACACACTCACTCACCCACAGACTCACTCACCCTCAGACTCACTCACCCACAGACTCTCTCAGACACTCACTCTCACTTACTCACTCAGTCACACACTCACTCACCCTCAGACTCACTCACCCACAGACTCTCTCAGACACTCACTCTCACTTACTTACTCAGTCACTCACACACTCACTCACCCACAGACTCACTCACCCTAAGACTCACTCACCCACAGACTCATTCACCCTCAGACTCACTCACCCACAGGCTCACTCACCCTCAGACTCACTCACCCTCAGACTCACTCACCCACAGACTCACTCACCCTCAGACTCACTCACCCTCAGACGCACTCACCCTCAGACTCACTCACCCACAGACTCACTCACCCTCAGACTCACTCACCCTCAGACTCACTCACCCTCAGACTCACTCACCCTCAGACTCTCTCTGACACTCACTCTCACTTACTTACTCAGTCACTCACACACTCACTCACCCTCAGACTCACTCACCCACAGACTCTCTCAGACACTCACTCTCACTTACTTACTCAGTCACTCACACACTCACTCACCCTCAGGCTCACTCACCCACAGACTCTCTCAGACACTCACTCTCACTTACTTACTCAGTCACCCACAGACTCACTCACCCTCAGACTCACTCACCCTCAGACTCTCTCAGACACTCACTCTCACTTACTTACTCAGTCACTCACACACTCACTCACCCTCAGACTCACTCACCCTCAGACTCTCTCAGACACTCACTCTCACTTACTTACTCACTCACCCACAGACTCACTCACCCTCAGACTCACTCACCCTCAGACTCTCTCAGACACTCACTCTCACTTACTTACTCAGTCACTCACACACTCACTCACCCTCAGACTCACTCACCCACAGACTCTCTCAGACACTCACTCTCACTTACTTACTCAGTCACTCACACACTCACTCACCCTCAGACTCACTCACCCACAGACTCTCTCAGACACTCACTCTCACTTACTTACTCAGTCACTCACTCACCCACAGACTCACTCACCCACAGACTCTCTCACCCTCAGACTCACTCACCCACAGGCTCACTCACCCACAGACTCACTCACCCTCAGACTCACTCACCCACAGGCTCACTCACCCTCAGACTCACTCACCCTCAGACTCACTCACCCTCAGACTCACTCACCCTCAGACTCACTCACCCTCAGACTCACTCACCCTCAGACTCACTCACCCACAGACTCATTCACCCTCAGACTCACCCACAGACTCACTCACCCACAGACTCACTCACCCTCAGACTCACTCACCGACAGACTCACTCACCCTCAGACTCACTCACCCACAGGCTCACTCACCCTCAGAGTCACTCACCCACAGACTCACTCACCCACAGACTCACTCACCCACAGACTCACTCACCCTCAGAGTCACTCACCCACAGGCTCACTCACCCTCAGAGTCACTCACCCACAGGCTCACTCACCCACAGGCTCACTCACCCTCAGAGTCACTCACCCACAGGCTCACTCACCCTCAGACTCACTCACCCTCAGAGTCACTCACCCACAGGCTCACTCACCCTCAGAGTCACTCA
>CM060967.1:173353750-173533750 GCA_030765045.1 Tenodera sinensis | reverse complement strand
GTTATTTGTGTGAGTTTTGGAAAACTTATATTTTCATTAAATGGAACATCATTATTCATTTTTATACGTTAGCTGCTCAAAGAGAACGGAATTTGAAAGCTTTAAAAGATTTGACTAGCGCTCAATGTCTACTGTATTGCCATATTGCCCTTGTACCTACAAAGAAATAAGCAGTAAGATAATTGACTACGTAGATAATTTCTTACTCCTCTCTTAAGTGTTTTAATTTTTAATTTAACTTCTTAAATAAGCCAACAAGACGCGGCCCATACTGGAAACAAGAAAGAAATAATAAGCAATAAGATACATAAATTCTGTAAATGTTTATTTCAACTAAGACGAAGAAGATGTAGGAATAAGAGTTTGTAAGAATGGTTAGTACAAGAGTAGAGAAAGTCATGTGAGTGTAATACCTCAGATTTTGTTTACACGTGCTCCAATTACCTGTATTGATTGTTTCCCCTTTTTCAGTACAGTTTCGTCTGTTTACCCCAATCCCTACACTGTGAAAGAGAAGTAACCAACACAGCATTCGCCTAGTGACAACGGAAAATCGCGGTAACCTTTGATCAAATTGGTCGCTGACCTGGGATCGAACTCAGCCCCTCTGTTGATTACAGAGGTAAAACGTTTTATCCAATCAGTGCATTATCATTAAGAATCACTTTTGGGATTAGCTTCCCTTTGAAACGAAGGACATAATAGGTGTCCATTGTGAGGTTAATGCTGATGGTTATATAATTGATAAATTGGCGCATTGTCTGCTTTATTTTGAAGTTTCGTTTGCCAAAATCGTTGAATGTGAACCCATACATATATTAGCGAAGTTTCCTGGGCACTTGCCGGTCAGGGAGAAATTGTTTTTCCGCTTCACAATAATGTCACTATAATAATGCATTCAAAAGAACTGTAATGTGCATCATTATGGAGGAAATTCAGCTTCCATTAGAGCGGTAAAAAACAACAGCAATGGGATGCGGTTATTAGCGGCATCATCGACAAACAGATGTGCGTAAGGTTTACTTCTGACCTTTCACCACCATAATAGCTACTGTAGCAAAATTAATTTCGGTGCAGAAAATGTTCATCTTGGAGGAGCCACAAAACCTGATCTCTTTCCCAGGGCATAGATAACCTCAGCGCTTCCGGGTACCTCAACACGAGCGAGAACATTTCAACCTCTCAAAGCGCATGCGCTCCATTCACATAATTATCTTTCTCTATATGTATATGGAATTATGCTTTTGGTTTGATGATTTATCCCTACAATATTTAGACTTTGGTTACACTTGTCCAATAGGGTAAGTAGATAATGTACTTCTTTGGTTTTTCAAACAGAACGCTTGAGTCTAAGGAAAGGAAGTACCAACGCAGGAAATAAAAGCAGCTAAATGCTACAAAACATGCTAACCTCGTAGGTACACCCTTCCGCATTGCAAATTCAAATAAATCAACTAACTTAATCTGTGACGTTACAGATAACAAACCAACCCCATCCTTAGCAAAGTCTGTTGCCCCGAGGAGGAGGAGTTATTGTCTAGGGAAAGGGCAGGTGTCATTACAATTATCAATTATTCACATCCCAAACTTAGGACAAGACAGTTCAGATTTCGCTTGCTGTGTGTTAAGTATAGCGTACATTCACGCTGTTATTGTTATAGGCAGCGAAATCCATTTTATTCGCTATGAATGTTGTAATATCTGAAAACTCAAAAGAGTTAATATTATAATTATGCTTCAAAACAATCATATTATATACTTTATGCTCGACCATACATCAAATTTATTAAGTATGAGTCTGATAGCGATCCTTTAATGGACCTCCTTAAGTTCAAACTTTTATTTAAAGCACTGGTCTTTATCCAATCGGACAGTTCAATTTTCATTAAAGGACAGGTGTTCCACCAATCAGAGAATACCCATGGAGGAATGGCAAAGCGCAATATCGATTAATTCTCGAAACGCAACTAGCGCGAGTTTAGAAAACGTTAAAATGTCGGACACTACTGGCAGTGAGATGCAACTTACTCCACCCGCCTAAGTAAGATGCAACTTACACAAAACACACAAATTAACCTGAAAACAGCATCAGCTTCCAAGAATATTGCACTAACCACAGTCCCGCAAATTAATTTCACTAATTGTACAAGAAATAACCTGTACATGAAATAAAGTGTCGTCTGAAAATCGATATATTCAATTTGCCTTCTATTTCTCAATGTTATGTAGCATTCCAAGGTTATACATTTCATCATGCAGCTATGAGGTGCTGAAAACGAATCGATCGTTTAGCGCCGGCGCAGAACTCCAAATATCACCTTGTGCAATGTGTAGATCATTGTCCCTAGTGAGTGTACAACTTTTTACAATATTTCAGCTATAAAATTACGTATATGGTCGAGCGTATCAAACTTAACTATAATGGCAATTAAGACGCTCGTATGAAAATTAGGAAACGAGCGAAGCGTCTTAATTAATATCATTATATTCTCGTTACATAATATACTATTATACTATTTTCAAATTCTTCGAACCTTAACGATTCAAATATATTTTAATTAGTTTTCTAAATCATTTTATCATTACTCTTATATCAAACACATCCAGAAACTAATTTATAACTTTCTGTGAACTAAATTAATCCCGCTGGAGCGTCACCCCTACTTATTAGGTACCCTTGTCGCCCGGCCGCTGCGTCCTGAAGCCGCGGTCAAGGCCACAGAGGAGTGCAGCAGGGGTCATCGCGCCTACTGCCTCGACTACTTGACAGTTTTGGGACGCTGCCTTTCTATCAGGATAGCTCCTAATTGGCATCACGAGACTGAGTGCACCCAGCACCAGATCTCCCGGTACCAAGGACTGAACCCGGGTCCCTCGCGTCAGAGACAGGCGCGCTATTACTGCGATTCGAGGGTGATTACATAACTCAACATATTGAATCTAAATTTTGGGTTACTTTTAAAATTAATTCATTCTTTTTAAATTTAGTAATTTTATACGTCTTTTTACCTCATATAGTGTGTACCTACAGTTAAGCAGAACAAGTAAATCTTGTATTCTACCCAAAAATTCAATAGTTTAATTTCAATGGAAACGCATATTTTGAGACCCCTGAATACAAAGACCGCTTTATATGCATGTGTCTGTGTATGTATACCTGAAAAATAAATATTTTGTTAACGACGCTGTCAATTGCTACGATCGCCGGTGTGCCGAAATTTTGCCTCGCAAAAGTTCCTTTAGATGCCAGTACATCTTTTAAGTACACTTAAAAACCACAGATCTGGGCCGAATTTGAAGCAGCGATCTTGCGATAAGAGCAGCGGATTTGTCTATGTGTCTGTAAACAGCATATATCACAAATGGAGAGTTAAGTACATTCCAAAGATAATAAAAATGTGGTAAATAAATGAAAATCATTAGAACCATTTCTAAGAAAATAAAAAATTTTCAAAAAGGTTCCATGTAAACAGTATTTGGCGTGGATAGATGTTTTTGAAAATCATCATGTCGCTTTTTTGAGAGCTACTGAGCTTAAACACGATCTTTAGTACTTAAATATATTTTCTTGTTTTGAATGATTCTAACAAGAGCTAATAAGGGATTACCAGCCGTGTAATATTGCTGAAATTGTTCGAGTTATCGGCCACTCCATGGTTACCATCAGTAAATGAATAATCAATAAACAGTCATCTCAAAACTCATGGTCTTCATTGGGAACTGCATAAGAACTAAACGATCATATCAAACTCATGACCTTCATTGGGAACTGCATAAGAACTAAACGGTCATCTCAAAACTCATTTAGCGCGCTCGCCTACCACCTAGGCGGCCCGGGTTCGATCCCAGGGACCCGCATGTGGTATTCGTGGTGGACGAAGCGGCGTCAGGGCGGGTTTTCTCTGGGTGCTCCGGTTTCCCCCGCCATCTCATTCCACCGGTGCTCCATCTTCATTCCATGTATCATCAGTGTCACCGCCTGCGGTGCCGTAGTAGTAAAAGCGGGCGTTAAACACTACAACAACAACTCAAAACTCATGGTCTTCATTGGGAACTGCATAAGAACTAAACGATCATATCAAACTCATGACCTTCATTGGGAACTGCATAAGAACTAAACGGTCATCTCAAAACTCATGACCTTCATTGGGAACTGCATAAGAACTAAACGATCATATCAAGCTCATGACCTTCATTGGGAACTGCATAAGAACTAAACGATCATATCAAGCTCATGACCTTCATTGGGAACTGCATATGAACTAAACGGTCATCTCAAACTCATGACCTTCATTGGGAACTGCATAAGAACTAAACGATCATATCAAGCTCATGACCTTCATTGGGAACTGAATAAGAACTAAACGGTCATCTCAAACTCATGACCTTCATTGGGAACTGCATAAGAACTAAACGGTCATCTCAAACTCATGACCTTCATTGGGAACTGCATAAGAACTAAACGGTCATCTCAAACTCATGACCTTCATTGGGAACTGCATAAGAACTAAACGGTCATCTCAAACTCATGACCTTCATTGGGAACTGCATAAGAACTAAACGGTCATCTAAAACTCATGACCTTCATTGGGAACTGCATAAGAACTAAACGGTCATCTCAAGCTCATGACCTTCATTGGGAACTGCATAAGAACTAAACGATCATATCAAACTCATGACCTTCATTGGGAGCTGCATAAGAACTAAACGGTCATCTCAAGCTCATGACCTTCATTGGGAACTGCATAAGAACTAAACGGTCATCTCAAGCTCATGACCTTCATTGGGAACTGAATAAGAACTAAACGGTCATCTCAAACTCATGACCTTCATTGGGAACTGAATAAGAACTAAACGGTCATCTCAAACTCATGACCTTCATTGGGAACTGCATAAGAACTAAACGGTCATCTCAAGCTCATGACCTTCATTGGGAACTGCATAAGAACTAAACGATCATATCAAGCTCATGACCTTCATTGGGAACTGCATAAGAACTAAACGGTCATCTCAAACTCATGGTCTTCATTGGGAACTGCATAAGAACTAAACGGTCATCTCAAACTCATGACCTTCATTGGGAACTGCATAAGAACTAAACGGTCATCTCAAGCTCATGACCTTCATTGGGAACTGCATATGAACTAAAAGGTCATCTCAAACTCATGACCTTCATTGGGAACTGCATAAGAACTAAACGGTCATCTCAAACTCACGACCTTCATTGGGAACTGCATAAGAACTAAACGGTCATCTCAAGCTCATGACCTTCATTGGGAACTGCATATGAACTAAAAGGTCATCTCAAACTCATGACCTTCATTGGGAACTGCATATGTACTAAACGGTCATCTCAAGCTCATGACCTTCATTGGGAACTGCATAAGAACTAAACGGTCATCTCAAACTCATGACCTTCATTGGGAACTGCATAAGAACTAAACGGTCATCTCAAACTCATGACCTTCATTGGGAACTGCATAAGAACTAAACGGTCATCTCAAACTCATGACCTTCATTGGGAACTGCATAAGAACTAAAAGGTCATCTCAATCTCATGACCTTCATTGGGAACTGCATAAGAACTAAACGGTCATCTCAAACTCATGGCCTTCATTGGGAACTGCATAAGAACTAAACGGTCATCTCAAACTCATGACCTTCATTGGGAACTGCATATGAACTAAAAGGTCATCTCAAACTCAGGGCCTTCATTGGGAACTGCATATGAACTAAAAGGTCATCTCAAACTCAGGGCCTTCATTGGGAACTGCATATGAACTAAACGGTCATCTCAAACTCAGGGCCTGCATTGGGAACTGCATATGAACTAAAAGGTCATCTCAAACTCAGGGCCTTCATTGGGAACTGCATATGAACTAAAAGGTCATCTCAAACTCAGGGCCTTCATTGGGAACTGCATATGAACTAAAAGGTCATCTCAAACTCAGGGCCTTCATTGGGAACTGCATATGAACTAAAAGGTCATCTCAAACTCAGGGCCTTCATTGGGAACTGCATATGAACTAAAAGGTCATCTCAAACTCAGGGCCTTCATTGGGAACTGCATATGAACTAAAAGGTCATCTCAGACTCAGGGCCTTCATTGGGAACTGCATATGAACTAAAAGGTCATCTCAAACTCAGGGCCTTCATTGGGAACTGCATATGAACTAAAAGGTCATCTCAAACTCAGGGCCTTCATTGGGAACTGCATAAGAACTAAACGATCATATCAAGCTCATGACCTTCATTGGGAACTGCATATGAACTAAACGGTCATCTCAAACTCATGACCTTCATTGGGAACTGCATAAGAACTAAACGATCATATCAAGCTCATGACCTTCATTGGGAACTGAATAAGAACTAAACGGTCATCTCAAACTCATGACCTTCATTGGGAACTGCATAAGAACTAAACGGTCATCTCAAACTCATGACCTTCATTGGGAACTGCATAAGAACTAAACGGTCATCTCAAACTCATGACCTTCATTGGGAACTGCATAAGAACTAAACGGTCATCTCAAACTCATGACCTTCATTGGGAACTGCATAAGAACTAAACGGTCATCTCAAACTCATGACCTTCATTGGGAACTGCATAAGAACTAAACGGTCATCTAAAACTCATGACCTTCATTGGGAACTGCATAAGAACTAAACGGTCATCTCAAGCTCATGACCTTCATTGGGAACTGCATAAGAACTAAACGATCATATCAAACTCATGACCTTCATTGGGAACTGCATAAGAACTAAACGGTCATCTCAACCTCATGACCTTCATTGGGAACTGCATAAGAACTAAACGGTCATCTCAAGCTCATGACCTTCATTGGGAACTGAATAAGAACTAAACGGTCATCTCAAACTCATGACCTTCATTGGGAACTGAATAAGAACTAAACGGTCATCTCAAACTCATGACCTTCATTGGGAACTGCATAAGAACTAAACGGTCATCTCAAGCTCATGACCTTCATTGGGAACTGCATAAGAACTAAACGATCATATCAAGCTCATGACCTTCATTGGGAACTGCATAAGAACTAAACGGTCATCTCAAACTCATGGTCTTCATTGGGAACTGCATAAGAACTAAACGGTCATCTCAAACTCATGACCTTCATTGGGAACTGCATAAGAACTAAACGGTCATCTCAAGCTCATGACCTTCATTGGGAACTGCATATGAACTAAAAGGTCATCTCAAACTCATGACCTTCATTGGGAACTGCATAAGAACTAAACGGTCATCTCAAACTCACGACCTTCATTGGGAACTGCATAAGAACTAAACGGTCATCTCAAGCTCATGACCTTCATTGGGAACTGCATATGAACTAAAAGGTCATCTCAAACTCATGACCTTCATTGGGAACTGCATATGTACTAAACGGTCATCTCAAGCTCATGACCTTCATTGGGAACTGCATAAGAACTAAACGGTCATCTCAAACTCATGACCTTCATTGGGAACTGCATAAGAACTAAACGGTCATCTCAAACTCATGACCTTCATTGGGAACTGCATAAGAACTAAACGGTCATCTCAAACTCATGACCTTCATTGGGAACTGCATAAGAACTAAAAGGTCATCTCAATCTCATGACCTTCATTGGGAACTGCATAAGAACTAAACGGTCATCTCAAACTCATGGCCTTCATTGGGAACTGCATAAGAACTAAACGGTCATCTCAAACTCATGACCTTCATTGGGAACTGCATATGAACTAAAAGGTCATCTCAAACTCAGGGCCTTCATTGGGAACTGCATATGAACTAAAAGGTCATCTCAAACTCAGGGCCTTCATTGGGAACTGCATATGAACTAAACGGTCATCTCAAACTCAGGGCCTGCATTGGGAACTGCATATGAACTAAAAGGTCATCTCAAACTCAGGGCCTTCATTGGGAACTGCATATGAACTAAAAGGTCATCTCAAACTCAGGGCCTTCATTGGGAACTGCATATGAACTAAAAGGTCATCTCAAACTCAGGGCCTTCATTGGGAACTGCATATGAACTAAAAGGTCATCTCAAACTCAGGGCCTTCATTGGGAACTGCATATGAACTAAAAGGTCATCTCAAACTCAGGGCCTTCATTGGGAACTGCATATGAACTAAAAGGTCATCTCAGACTCAGGGCCTTCATTGGGAACTGCATATGAACTAAAAGGTCATCTCAAACTCAGGGCCTTCATTGGGAACTGCATATGAACTAAAAGGTCATCTCAAACTCAGGGCCTTCATTGGGAACTGCATAAGAACTAAAAGGTCATCTCAAACTCAGGGCCTTCATTGGGAACTGCATAAGAACTAAAAGATCATATCAAACTCATGGCCTTCATTGGGAACTGCATATGAACTAAAAGGTCATCTCAAACTCAGGGCCTTCATTGGGAACTGCATATGAACTAAAAGGTCATCTTAAACTCCTGGCCTTCATTGGGAACTGCATATGAACTAAAAGGTCATCTCAAGCTCATGACCTTCATTGGGAACTGCATAAGAACTAAACGATCATATCAAGCTCATGGCCTTCATTGGGAACTTCATAAGATAGAAACAGTTGTCTGAAACTCATGGCTTCATCAGGAACTGCATAAGATAGAAACGGTCATCTCAAGCTCATGACCTTCATTGGGAACTGCATAAGATAGAAACAGTTGTCTGAAACTCATGGCTTCATCAGGAACTGCATAAGATAGAAACGGTCATCTCAAGCTCATGGCCTTCATTGGGAACTTCATAAGATAGAAACAGTTGTCTGAAACTCATGGCTTCATCAGGAACTGCATAAGATAGAAACGGTCATCTCAAGCTCATGACCTTCATTGGGAACTGCATAAGATAGAAACAGTTGTCTGAAACTCATGGCTTCATCAGGAACTGCATAAGATAGAAACGGTCATCTCAAACTCATGGCTTTATCAGGAACTGCATAAGATAGAAACAGTTGTCTCAAACTCATGGCTTTATCAGGAACTGCATAAGATAGAAACGGTCATCTCAAACTCATGGCTTCATCAGGAACTGCATAAGATAGAAACAGTTGTCTCAAACTCATGGCTTCATCAGGAACTGCATAAGATAGAAACGGTCATCTCAAACTCATGGCTTTATCAGGAACTGCATAAGATAGAAACGGTCATCTCAAGCTCATGACCTTCATTGGGAACTGCATAAGATAGAAACAGTTGTCTGAAACTCATGGCTTCATCAGGAACTGCATAAGATAGAAACGGTCATCTCAAACTCATGGCTTTATCAGGAACTGCATAAGATAGAAACAGTTGTCTCAAACTCATGGCTTTATCAGGAACTGCATAAGATAGAAACGGTCATCTCAAACTCATGGCTTCATCAGGAACTGCATAAGATAGAAACAGTTGTCTCAAACTCATGGCTTCATCAGGAACTGCATAAGATAGAAACGGTCATCTCAAACTCATGGCTTTATCAGGAACTGCATAAGAAAGAAACAGTTGTCTCAAACTCATGGCTTTATCAGGAGCTGCATAAGATAGTAACAGTTGTCTCAAACTCATGGCTTTATCAGGAACTGCATAAGAAAGAAACAGTTGTCTCAAACTCATGGCTTTATCAGGAACTGCATAAGATAGTAACAGTTGTCTCAAACTCATGGCTTTATCAGGAACTGCATAAGAAAGAAACAGTTGTCTCAAACTCATGGGTTTATCAGGAACTGCATAAGATAGTAACAGTTGTCTCAAACTCATGGGTTTATCAGGAACTGCATAAGAAAGAAACAGTTGTCTCAAACTCATGGCCTTCCTCGGGAACATTGATTGGAAGGTTTTATGGCGATGATGGTAAAGCTGAATGTACGTTGGTATACCTGCTAGAATCTTGATCTAGAATGAGTGGCTGCAATACTTGCAGTAGTTACCTACTTACTATATACACATAGGGAAAATATAAACAGTTTCATGGGAAAAAGATACTTCACTCTTCAGATAGGTCTGTGCAGAATTCGTTTTCCTCGCTATGCGTTCCAAACTCCATTTGGTGAAAAATAGATTTAAAATTGATAGATCTACACGATAATAGCTTTAGTATCGCAAAAACAGATATAAAAATATAAAAAGCGAGCATTGTTTTGAATTGTTTTTTATTTGTTTAAATGATGATACTGTAAAGGGCTTTATTTTTCATTAGTGTGATATTTTGTTTAGCTGCGAGCCACATTAAGGTGGATGCATGGGCTTACTTGGTGCTATCTCCATATTTAGTTCATTCAGCACTCGTTTACGTAGGTATCAAAACAAACAAAAGAGGAAGAGCACGCGAAATAAAACTGCGTGTGCTGCTGGTTCTTTGGCATGGCCAGCCACTAATTAAATTTAAACTGTTGATGTTGTGATTCTATAAGCGTGTCGTGTCCTATTTTCTGAGCGCTTACGGCGATTCTATATCGCATCAACACAATTTTTATTGCATGTGTTTTTTGGGAAAACTCTGGCTTGTAAATTACAGAGGGTGGAGGCAACTCTCTAAATTGTTTTCATATGAAATTCTTTGCTTACGCAGACATTGCTATTTCAATTTTCGGTTTGTTGTTACGGTTTAATAACAGAATTGCGGTAATGTATACACCTGGTCACTAGATACGTTCTTTGCACTTGCTTTTTACAGAACAAGTTTGTTTAAGAGGCTAAACTAAAATTGCATTCCTCCACAAACAAGGTCAGAGATATGGCTGGCCCTGTGGCGCAGTTGGTAGAGCACCTGCCTGCTGTGCTAGGAGTCCCGGGTTCGATTCCCGGCAGGGGGGTAGGAATTTTTCTCCAGCCAGGATTATTCCTCATCCTTCCCTGAGTCTGGAAGTGTGAAAGTGTGTGTGAATTCAAAGAATAAAATTCCCAAAGATAGAAAAACCCAACGTAAACGTGTCAATTTGTCAATAGGCAAGGCCGCCGATATGACCTCTGCAGTTAAAGGCGGGATATAAATGGAACAATTAAAAAAGAAAGTCAGAGATTGCGTTAAGAAAACACTTTAAATTTGTACTTACATACATTTGCTAACTTATTTAACATTAAAATTAGCTATAGAACAATATAAAATTTTAAAAGACTCACTTCTTAAGAGCTCAAATGTTGATATGGCAAATATTGCGATGTGAAAATAGAAACTACTTTATTTATTTTATAGAAATTTACCCAGTGTGCCATTTAGTTTGAGGTTAAACAACACACAAAAATTGGAAAATATTGAGAAAAAAAATCTGACGTGTTGCACTCAGATGACTTTCTCTACTTTGTACTAACCATTCTTACAAACTCTTATTCCTATATCTTCTTCATGTTAATTGAGATAAACATTTGTACAAACTATTTTATTGCTTATTTCCTTGTAGGTGCAAGGGGAATATTAGAATACAGTAGGCTTTGTGCGATAGTCAAATCTTTTAAAGTTTGATATCCCGTTCTCTTTGCACGCTTAACATAAAAAAAATTAACAGCCATATTCCATTGCACGAAAGTTCTAAGTTTTCCAAAACTGACACACAAAACAAGCAATATCTCCGGAATGGCTCGCTCTACAAAAAACGTATTGCTACATAAATTGTGTGTTTTAGCAAGGTTTAAATTTCTTGTAGAGCAGGTAACATTTTTTTCTATCTCTTACGGTTTACGAGTTATTCAAAACTCATCCAGAGTAAGCAGGACTATATGGGCTATAGCCAGAAAATTCAAAATATACATTTCATTTGTTATAAAAATATCGCAAACATATGACATTTTAATCAAAATCGTTAGTCATTTTCAATAAAAACAAAATTTTCGAAAAATTTTCCATGTAAAGGGTAGTTTAGGGTGGGGCTATTTTCTTCAAAATCTTCGTGTAGCATTCTTGAAAGACATTGAACTTAAATACCAACTTTGGTTTTTAACCTACTTTTCGTTTTTTATTTATGCTGTCCACAGACAGACAAACTGACAGACGCAAACACACACGGACCTTTTTCTAATTTTTTTTTTTTTATTTTTGATTCAGGGGATCTCAAAACATATATTTCCGGTGAAATCTCAACATCGAATTTTTGGGTAGACTACAATACTTCCTCTACTTACCAGTAGAGAAAGTAAAAGTTGTAGAAACTCTCATAATCTGTGTGTGATGGATCCCCTTAAAGACTATATTGGAGAATAAAATATGTTTTAAGAATGATTTGTACAAGAGTGACTGCAGCACATCAGAATTGTTTAATTGTTGACCAAATGAACAGATCCTATCTGAAGAAGATAAAATAAGTTAAGGTGTTCGCTACGTCAGGAAACATTTCTCAAGGCAGCAGAGGTCCAGGTTTAAACCTCTCAGGACACACACAAGAGGATCTTGTGGTGAGATAATTCCGGAAGCCAAGTCTGCTAGAGGTGTGGTGCGGGGGAAGAAGAAGCAGGCGGTAGTCGGTCGTGATCTTGCGGTCTGCTTCACTGATTACATGGTTCGGACCTCGTGCACACTCCGGCAGCATTACACCGTGTTTCGCAAACACGTCTCCAGAACTTCGACCTTAACAACTGGTGCTGTCCAATCAGGACGCTTTATTGAGACCTTCAAGGTTGTTGGCAATACATTCTACTATATCCTCACCTACCTACTGCTTATTAAATTGAGGAACTATTTTCAGCGTACTAGATAATGTCAAGTTATACAAAATTTCATGTATTCACTGTCAAAGGATTCAAAATTGCAACAACATAACGTATTTTGCAAATGCAGACGACAATGAAACGTGGAAAACATTCCTTTATGCAATCCTAAAATTAAAAGCACTTATCATGGCATAATTCGTGGGGTATTGCCTTCTTTATGGTGTCAATGCCAGGAAATGAATACAAGACAGCAATGGCGTTATTACTACAATTTGCTCCAATGTGCCTATAAGAAAGCCTGAAATCATCACTCTCATAAACCTACGCATTTTTCGTTTTTCCATGCACAGAACATTTCACATTCTTTTTCGTGAAGAGATTTTGATTTTTCTGTGGAAATGGATGGATGGAAAGATTACGTTGGGGCAATTGGTGGAATGAGTGGCGGGGGAAACCGGAGAACCCGGAGGAAAGTCGCCCTGACACCGCTTCGTACACCACGAATACCGCATGCGGATCCCTGGGATCGAAGCCGGGACGCTTAGGTGGTCGGCGAGGGTCTAACCGACTGGTCACAGCGCTGCCTATCTATGGAGTATGTTCAGAAATCCGTAATGGAAAGAATTTCCCCCTAATCATATATATTGTTCCAATAAATATCAGGTGCCTTTAAAGAATTTCTTTCTGACTCTCCCAGTATCTAAGTTGGTGAGCACCTTCCTGCTGCGCGAGGGGACCCGATTCGATTCCTGGCTGTGGAGGTGGGAATTTCTCTCTAAGCATGGTTATTGCCCATTCTCCCTAGGGTTGGGGAATATGAAAGAGTGAGTGAATACGTGTGAGTGTGTGTATCCGAGAGTGTGTGTGTCAGAGTGTGTGTGTGTGTGTGTGTGTGTCAGAGTGTGTGTGACTGAATGTGTGTATCTGGGTGTGTGTGTCAGTGTGTGTGTGTGTGTGACTGTATGTGTGTTTGTGTGTGTGTGTGTGTGTGTGTGTGTGTGACTCTGTATGTGTGTGTGTGTGTGTATGTGTGTGACTCTGTATGTGTGTTTGTGTGTGTGATCTAATGTACAAAAGACTCAATGACCTAAACCCTCTCTGTGCGAGTTAACAAATTGCCTATAGGAAATATGTTTCAAAAGTAAAGGCCGCCGATATGAACATTAAAGTTAAAATGGGGATATAAGTGGAACAATTTAAAAAAGGTGTTTCTAAGAAATGCGGCTCTTATTTTACATGATATTTGACATTTACTTTAACCTGGGATTCTAATCTAGGTTCGATCCCAGGTGCCCGCATGTGGGATGTGTGGTGGACTCACCGGCGCAGGGGCGGGTTTTCTCCGGGTCTCCGCTTTACGCCGCCATCGCCCTACCAATTGCTCCATCACCACCTTTCTTTCGCCATCATTTCATATCGTCCACCAGGCTTGGGGCTGATGATCCATCCTTGTTCCTCTGTATCAGCAACTCCGGTTAGAACGCATATACGGGCGGCAGGGCTCGGGGTGCCGAGCACGTCCCACTCTCCACCACTGGATTCCACTCATGACGCCTGTGCTGGGAAGAGGTGGGGGATACAGCGGTCGGCCGGTAGGCCAAGGCTACAGTCAAGAACATATACCTAAATGTGCTATGTTATATTGGACAATGAAATAAATGATGCCCAAATGAGCCCGAGGTCTATAGAGCTTAAAGTTACCCAACAATTGTCCTCTCAGGATAAGGGAAAACCTCGGTAAAAAGAAACCTTATCTGGATAACTCACCCTAAGCGAGATTCGAACTCGCTACCACCATGCTGCGGATCCTTACTCTTTTGTAAGTTAACGGATAATGCGTTTAAAAATTTGTAATCATTGTTAACATTTGTATTTTAATTCCTGTTAATTTTAGTTCGATTTAACTTTAATGTTTGATTGTTTTTCTAAAATGAAACTGTTTCTTTATAATCATACAGTACAATAGGCTTCTGTTTTGGAGGGCACTAGTAAGCAAATAATAACAAATAGATACTGCATCTCGTACTCCAAACATGAGGTGACTCCGCACATTTACGTCAAAGTGTGCTGGAGCTCATGTCTACCATTTCCGCAACTGTGTACTCGTACATGTCGCACTGCTGTTAATTTTTTTTTCTATATTTGTTGCATGCATAAGTATTATTTTAATAATTATAAACAGGAAATACTAAAAGCTTATAGGGTTTTAAAATTCAACAAGTGTTATCGTCTGAAAGTTGAACTCCAAAGCATTATTTTGACAACACCGACCGACCACATCGTCTTGGCCCATTAACTGATGCTGTGTCCACGGAGTAGTCAGTGAGTCGTTCTTTGCTTCATGATTTAATAAGCCCTACCTTTGTGTGGTGAACACCATAAATTATACAGCTCATAATTATATGTTTCGATCTTGCCAAGGACTGACTGCCTTCGCTCCTTCCTTGCTTGCTTTTAAACCCCGTTTTCGATACCTTTCGTGATTAGGAACGATCGAAGAAGCTACTCCACTGTTGAGAAAGCTAACTTGTACAGACTACGATAATGATGAGCACGAGGAGAGCGAACATGAACAAGTGAACAAAAATATGTATTATATGATTTTCTCTTTCCAGTATCGTCTAAAACTTTCTCTATTACGTGCTCATCTACGCAGCCGTGGGACCTATATTTTTATAGGCATGAAATAAATACTTTTCTTACTTAAGGGTGTTACAACACAAAATTTCAGCACCATCTGTGTTATAGTTTTGAGGTAATTAATTATTTAATTTATTCACAATGCGAAAATACCTTAATATTCAGAACATTCCATGTGCTACAAAATCTAAAATATCACAACAGTTTTATCATTTTTATAAACCCTAGTTGCCAACAAACACCATCAATATCTGTTTTCAGGCCTCCTGAATAAAAAAACACATTTTTAGAAAAAGGTCCGTCTGCGCGCGCGCGTGTGTGTGTGTGTGTGTGTTTGTCTGTGGGCAGCATAACTCAAAAACGAAACGTTGGTTAAAAACCAAACTTGGTATTTAAGTTTAATGTGTTTCAAGAATGCGACACGTGGATTTTGAAGAAAATTCCTCCACCCTAAGCCACCCTTTAAATGGACAGTTTTTTCGAGAGTTTATATTTCTGAAAATGACTGACGATTTTCATTAAAATGGTGTTCGAGATAATTTTGTGACAGATGAAATGTATATTTTGAGCTTTCTGTCTATGGCCCATGAAGTCCTGTTTACTCTGGATTACTTTTGCTTAACTGGTAAACCATAAAAGATAGACCAAATCATACTAAAAAAAACGTACTTGCTAATACATGCAATTTATGTACAAATACATTTTTTGTAGAGTGAACTATTTCGGAGATATTCCTTGTTATTTGTGTTCAATTTTGGAAAGCAAACTTTCCTCAAATGGAAACTCATGATTAATTTTTTTATATGTTAGTCGTACAAAGAGAACGAATCTCAAAGCTTTAAAAGATTTGACTATCTCTCAAAGCCTACTGTATTCCCATATTCCCGTTGTACCTACAAGGAAATAAGCAACACCTCTTGTCCATCGGAAAACATTCGGAGCCGGCTGTACATGACCGCTGAAGCTACTTTCTGTATTTTGCGTTTTGGATGGAATACAATAATTTCACTACTTACTATACATACTAAAACCACGTGACACGGCAGGCCACGCGGGCCAAGGCACTGCGTCCCCAACCTTTGCCCACAACAGGCGTCATGAGAGGGGTGCAGTACTGGAAGTGGAACGTGGTCAGCGCTCTGGTCCTTCCCGCCCTGTTATGCGGTCTTGTTGACCCGGGGCTCCTGAATTGTCTTCTCAGGGCCTAACAAGGCTTAATGCACCCCGGACCAGGTTTCCCAATGTTTTAAGGCAATCTACCTGTGAAATTAAAAAATCCACAGCTTTCTTCTGATTGCTTTGAATTTGTTTCCACATATTCATAACATAAATTAAATAGTATATATAAAATTTCAATGCCATATCTCAAACCATTTCTAATAATAGTAAATCACTATGTGATATGCTCATATGAAGTGATCCGTGAACCTTAGAATGTAATGTATCTCTCCTAAATTTTTAATTTAAGTTCAGTATACAAATATAAAGAAATTATATGTAATTAGTTTAAGAGAAAAGAACGTTTTGTATGCTATTTGTCAATATTTTCAATTTTTTCAATATGAGTTGTGAAAAATATTTAATTTCAGCTGAATTATTTAATATTTTTAACTAGCGCAAGACAAATCTTAATCTCTGAAGGTCTCCTGAATAAGTTATAAACTGGGCTCCACGGGGCGTTTTGAATAACAAAAAATGCTGAAAAAATGCTAAGAACAACGTTTTTTGTACTTTACCAACTTAAAATTCCCCAGCATCATATCTGGGACCCATTGTTGCTTTTGTCTTGGCCTAAGCAGCATTTTTTGAGATTTTTAAGTTTGCTTGGTTGTTTCTTAATATAAAAACTTCCCTTTCGCCTTCGCATTGTTCACAAAATTCAGACATTTATTTCCGTTAGCTAACCTCTACACTGCACTTTCGCAAATGTATACACAAAATTCATAAAGTATCTGCTTGTTACGGCTATGCTATATTAACAATTGACTACCTAAGCAATGCCTAATATACAACTGGAACACTGTAATAACCTGGCAAGATTACAGAATTACAGAACACTGACGGAAGCAAAACATGTGTCAGATTTGCGGCATTTCAGTTCAGTATATCGAATTCATTTCAGCACAGTCAACTCAAAACCTTTTTGAAGCAAAATTCCCTCCAAGAAACCAAAATCAAAGTTAGTGGAAAAGAAAAATGCATTTCAAAAGTGTAGTGACGAAGTTTAGCGAGGAATGCTCTCCCGCACCGGGACATTTAAATGCCTTCCTAGAGCTTTAAAAATACCTACATTGAGAAAACCAAAGTTTTATATTAAAGTACAAACTATAAGCATAATAAAAAATGCAAAAATTAAAAATCATAATTTTGGGCAATTTTCAGCAATTTCACAGGTTCATTGCCTTAAGATCATCACGGACATTGAAGCTCCATTTTTTTGCATAGCTAAGAGATAAAAAAATGAATGACTTCCAGTTTGAGAAAATTAAATTATGGGGAAATTGGAACTAATAATAGGAACATCTCGAAAATGGCTCACTCCGCAAAAAAGAAAAAAGTACGTACTTGGTGTAAGTTGCGTAAGATTTTGTCTATCTTACAGCTTGCTAATTATGCAAATGTTATTCAGAATTAACAGCACTTCAGAGGGTCTTAAAAGTAAATTCAAGATATACATTTCATTTTTACTTTCTATAGTGGTAAGTAGGGGAAGTATTGTGTTCCACCCAAACTTTCGATGTCGAGATTTCACCGGAAATATATGTTTTGAGACCCCCTGAGCATTTTTAGAAAAAGGTCCGTGTGTCTTTCAAGGATGCGACGTGAAGATTTTGAAGCAAATAGCACTACTCTAAACTACCCTTTACATGGAAAAATGAAAATGGCTCTAACGACTTTGATTAAAATTTCATATGTTTGAGATATTTTTATGACAAATGAAATGTATATTTTGAGTTTCTGACTATAGCCCCTGTAGTCGTATTTACTCGGGACGACTTTTGCATAACTGGTAAACCGTAAGAGATAGACCAAATCTTACTGTACAAAAATGTAGAACTTCTTAAAAAACACAATTTATGTCTTTTTTTTCACGTTATCCGTGAGAGAGCGAAACTTATCAGAATTTGAAACCTTAAAAAGATTTGACTATCGCTCAAAGCCTGATGTATTTCCATATTCCCCTTGTACCTACAAAGAAATAAGCAATAAGATAATTTGTACAAATGTTTGGCAACTAGCATGAAGAATATATATGAATAAGTTTGTAAGAGTGGTTAGTACAAGAGTAGAGAAAGTCATGTGAGTGCAACAGACTCAGATGTTAAAGTTCAATACCAACTGAGGCATAGGTATTTTTGTGGAAAGGTTGTTTCTGTGCTGATATGGAGTTAGGCAGGTGCTGTTTTATTGGGTCATAGTGTGCCTACCACTCGGAGGTTTTTCCACTGGACCACGCTGTGCTGCATCGTGTCCTGTAATCTTGCAAGGAGCCGAGCCACGCCCATTCATTGGGTCTTTCTCTGGTACATAGCTTCCTACTTACCTGGTAGTAACCCCTACAGTACGTGTCAGAATGTGGTTCTGAGCAACCCGCCCCTCCTTCCTTCCTTCCTTCCTTCCTTCACCCATGCTCATTTTAGACACTTTTCGTTAAAATTCTCTCAGTGCACAGTGCTTCGGGTCCAAATGTACTGAACATTTTGATTTTCTCGAAGATGACTCTAACGACTTTGATTACAATGCCATCCATATGGTTAAGATATTCTTATGGCAAATGAAATGTATATTTTGAATTTTGTGGCTATAGGCCATGTAGTCCTATTTACACTGGATGACTTGAATAACTCCTAAACCGTAAGAGATAGACCAATTCTTAGTATATAAAAATGTAGATCTTGCTAAAACATACAATTTATGTCCAAATAATTTTTTTGTGGAGATATTCCTCGTTCTTTGTGTCAATTTCGGAAAACTTAAAGCTTTCGTCAAAAGTAAGATCGTGGTTCATTTTTTATAAGATAGCCGTGCAAACATAACAGAATCTCAAAGCTTTAAAAGATTTGACTATCGCTCAAAGCCTACTCTATTCCTATATTCTCCTTGTACCTACAAGGAAATAAGCAATAAGATAACTCTGCAAATGTTTATCTTAACTAACACGAAGATAAAGGAATTGGAGTTTGTAAAAATGATTAATACAAGAGTAGAGAAAGTCGTGTGAGTGCAACACATCAGATTTATCCTTTTCTAAATCCTTAGAATATAGAACAATGAACTATGAGGGAACTATTCTCTACGAGATCTTCTACATACTATTAAAAATGTTACAAATACTGTCTTATTGCCAGACTCAAAAGTAGCAATCCTATCAGTTTCAGATAACAAACAATCCATACACACTATGAACATGATAACTCAAAATTAACGTGAAAATACATACGTAAAACCTACGAGAAGAAGAATTGAGATACGAGATATGTATTGAGACAGCAAAGAAACGGTTTGTTTATCCCAGTTTATCAAAGTATTCTCCCTGACAGTGTTCCATCCTCAGGAACCACTTCTGGAAGTATCCACGTCACTTATACTTTCTGACACTGCAGATAAATCTTCGTATGTAGAAACTGCCTCTTTAGGGGTAGAAAATCGGTGACCTCGAAGACTTAAAACGTAAACTGAGCAAAAATGAATGTCACAACAATGGTCTGCATGCTACCATTGCATTATCAATGAGTCAACTGATTTGACTAGCAACAATGCTTTCCCCAGGGATGAACAATTTTCCGGTCTCAGTACATATCCAGTAACCATCCTACTAGATTGCAAGGAGTACCAACAGTTGAAACAATCAGTGGAAAACAGAGACTGCAGGTTATAGATCTCTCTATATCGTCTACTTGAATGTGCCCCTTTCCTACCTTGATGTCTGTGAAAGTTCATATTTTTGTTTCACAAGTATTTGCGGTGGTAGATTCAAGTGACTCAGCTGGTATGTTGTGGTTAAGGCTTCCTCCGAAGATTCCGCTTATTCTAAAGACACAAATTGCTGACTAAGGAGTTTAATGACTCTGTGGTCTGGTGATTAGCATGCTAGCCTCTAAATACAGGGTTTCCATTTCCGATTGAAGAGTAGGAATTCTTCTTCAGAGAGTGCGGTTGTAAAATTATATAACAATACGTAAAAAATGCAAAAGTTACTGTGTTCATACCCTATACTTTCATTTGGTACCTTTGATTTACTAATATTGACAATATTTATCACTCTATGTGACCTTTGAAACACTCCTGAACGCGATACGGTAATGTGCATTCCAATTTTAAATGTTTTTGAACAAATTTTATCGTTTGCTGTATTACCAACGTCGGGTATTTCAGCTAGTAACAAAGAAACACAAGACTATTGGACAAGTACAACCTAAGTCTAAATGTTGTAGTGATAAATCATCAAACCACGGACAACGTCGGGTATCTCAGCTAGTGACAAAGAAATATAAGGCTATTGGACAAGTACAACCGAAGTCGAAATGTTGTAGTGATAAATCATCAAATCACGGACAACGTCGGGTATTTCAGCTAGTAATAAAGAAACAAGACTATTGGACAAGTACAACCTAAGTGTAAATGTTGTAGGGAGAAATCATCAAACCACGGACAACGTCGGGTATTTCAGCTACTAACAAAGAAACACAAGGCTATTGGACAAGTGCAACCTAAGTCTAAATGTTGTAGTCATAAATCATCAAACCACGGACAACGTCGGATATTTCAGCCAGTAACAAAGAAACACAAGACTATTGGACAAGTGCAACCTAAGTCTAAATGTTGTAGTGATAAATCATCAAACCACGGACAACGTCGGGTATTTCAGCTAGTAACAAAGAAACACAAGACTATTGGACAAGTACAACCTAAGTCTAAATGTTGTAGTGATAAATCATCAAACCATGGACAACGTCGGGTATTTCAGCTAGTAACAAAGAAACACAAGACTACTGGACAAGTACAACTGTCGGGTATTTCAGCTAGTAACAAAGAAACACAAGACTACTGGACAAGTACAACTGCCGGGTATTTCAGCCAGTAACAAAGAAACACAAGAATATTGGACAAGTGCAACCTAAGTCTAAATGTTGTAGTGATAAATCATCAAACCACGGACAACGTCGGGTATTTCAGCCAGTAACAAAGAAACACAAGACTATTGGACAAGTGCAACCTAAGTCTAAATGTTGTAGTGATAAATCATCAAACTACGGACAACGCCGGGTATTTCAGCTAGTAACAAAGAAACACAAGACTATTGGACAAGTACAACCTAAGTCTAAATGTTGTAGTGATAAATCATCAAACCACGGACAACGCCGGGTATTTCATCTAGTAACAAAGAAACACAAGACTATTGGACAAGTACAACCTAAGTCTACATGCCGTAGGGATAAATCATCAAACCACGGACAACGCCGGGTATTTCAGCTAGTAACAAAGAAACACAAGACTATTGGACAAGTACAACCTAAGTCTAAATGTTGTAGTGATAAATCATCAAACCACAGACAACGTCGGGTATTTCAGCTAGTAACAAAGAAACACAAGACTGTTGGACAAGTACAACCTAAGTCTAAATGTTGTAGTGATAAATCATCAAACCACGGACAACGTCGGGTATTTCAGCTGGTAACAAAGAAACACAAGACTATTGGACAAGTACAACCTAAGTCTAAATGTTGTAGTGATAAATCATCAAACCACGGACAACGTCGGGTATTTCAGCTGGTAACAAAGAAACACAAGACTATTGGACAAGTACAACCTAAGTCTAAATGTTGTAGTGATAAATCATCAAACCACGGACAACGCCGGGTATTTCACCTAGTAACAAAGAAATCGTCTTGCGGGAGGGGAAAAAACGTAAAATGTAAGATTAACCCAAACAGACGTACAACTAAGAGAGAAACTTAAGATATGACAACGCTTGGTCAGGTGACAGACCTTGTATGAGAATTTTGCAATGCTTTTATCATGTAAATGTAGTAACTAAGGCTAGGCGACGCACAATAACAGCTGGCACTGCACCTTTGCTGACCACAGTGTGACCTGCTGAGGTCACTAGCACACTTATTGCTTGGGAAATATCCCGCGGTTCAACCCAGCAATGCTAAATCATATCTATTGCTCAAAATGGGTGGGCTTCACTGACCGCTATAACACACAGCGAGGTACCTATAGGAGAATTGCTACCAAAACTAACATGGCCAACATTACACAAATACTGTAATAGAATCTGCTAGTGTATAAAGCCTTCTTAACTCTCTGTTACGCACGTGCCCTGGTAGTGTACAGTTAGTCGCACGGGGCCTAGTAGGCCCCAGCTATATTTTCATAGTATCATAAAGGTCTATTATGCCTTTGCTTACTTTCTCCACTACGTACCTATAGTAAGTATTCTATTCATCTCAAACATTCAACACCGGAATTTTACATATGTGCGTGCGCCCCAGCCTAAAGTACGCTTTACCATCTAAATTTTTGGAAAATAATGATTTTTGTTAAAAATGGTTATAATAATTTTGATTAAAACACCACATGTTTAAGGTATTTTAATACGAAATGAAGTTGAATTTTCTGGGAATAGTCACTGAAGTCCTCTTCATTCTGACATTTGTATAACTGTTTGTAAACATGCAATATAAATATATTGTGGACATAATAGTTGGTGAGATAATGCTTATTTGTTTGAAATTTTCTGGTGTTACACTTTTTCCAAAATGGGAAGTTGTTATTCGTTCTTTTCTCCACCTAGTCATACAAATAGCACACCATTTCAAAAACATTCCATAGTGACCAGCTTTTAAAACATTTGACTATCACTTACGTTCACTGTATTCTGCTATTATTATTGTATGTACAAAAAAATCTAATGTGTTGCACTCACATGACTTTCTCTACTCTTGTACTAACCATTCTAACAAACTCTTATTCCTATATCTCCATGTTAGTTAAGATAAACATTCGTACAAATTATCTTACTGCTTATGTCCTTGTAGGTGCAAGGGGAATATTAGAATACAGAAGGCTTTGTGCGACAGTCAAATCTTTTTGACCTTTGAGATTCCGTTCTCTTTACACGATTAACATATAAAAAAATGAACAACGATGTTGCATTTCGCTAAAGTTCTAAGTTTTTCGAAACTCACACACATAACAAGGAATATCTCCGAAATGGTTCACCCTACAACAAAATTTATTGAGACATAAATTGTGTATTTTAGCAAGATCTACATTTTTGTATAGTATAATTTGGTCTATCTCTAACGGTTTACCAGTTATGCAAAAGTCGTCCAAAGTAAGTACGACTACAGCGGCTATAGCCAGAAAATTCAAGATATACATTTCATTTGTCATCAAAATATCTCAAACATGTGACATTTTAATCAAAATCGTTAGAGCCATTTTCAAGAAAATCAATATTTTCGAAAAATCTTCCATGTAAAGGGTAGTTTAGGGTGGGGCTATTTTCTTCAAAATCTTCGTGTCGCATCCTTGAAAGACGTGAAACTTAAATACCAACTTTAGTTTTTAACCGACTTTTCGTTTTTGAGTTATGCTGTCCACAGACTGACAGACACACAGACACACAGACAGAAACACACATGAACCTTTTTCTAAAAATGCTTTTTTTGGATTCAGAGGGCCTCAAAACATATATTTCCGGTGAAATCTCGACATCGAATTTTTGGGTGGAATACAATACTTCCTTCTACTTACCAGTAGAGAAAGTAAAAAACATGTAATGAAAATCATTTTTACAAAGATGTATCTGCATTAATAGAGCCGGTCCTAGTAGGCGAAATCACTACAGCGTGTGTTTGGTACTCTTTTTCGCAGACAGTCATGGGTTCGAATCTCCGTATACCTTCGCCGGCCTCACTCTAAACTGCAGTGTAAACAACAGCACGTGTTTGAGTAACTGTTTGATCGAACCGCACAACGTCCATGTCAACAGGCGAATGAAAATATAGTCCGTTAACTAACATGCAAGATAGCATTAAAGTTAAAATATCATTTACAAAAACAGCGAAATAAATAAAGTTGCGACCTGATAGTAAGATGTATTCAATGTACTTATTTTCAAAAGTTGATATAAGTAAGAAGCAAATTAGTTGTAATCAGTTTAGACTTAGCATGAGCGTGTATTGTGTATAGGGTAAAAACGAAGAACAGGAAAGCAGAAGAAAACAAAGCGGGGAAACAAGAAGAGAAAGAAAAGGAAAAGGAACTTAAAGTGGATAAAAGTTGTTGTTATTGTTTTTTTTTTTTTTTTTTTTTTTTTTTTTTTTTTTTTTTTTTTTTTTAAACATCGTGGCAATGAAGCAAATGTTAACTTGACTAGGAAACATCTGCAGGACGATTGATAGAAACGTCCAACACGCAAGCGGTGCCAACAAAGACTCTTGTGTACAGATAATGATATTTCCTGTTAGGTACACTTTTTTCCACAACGTAGTAATAAAGTTAATTCTCGATCTGCTCAGAGGTAGAGATTATCCCCGTTATGATTTATAGTGGAAGATCTCACCTTCCTCAAGAGTGGATGTGTAATTCGGATGCAATTTAAACTGCTCTCTGATTATCAATTTATCTGGCAAAATGTGTTCATCTTATGACTACTCCAGTACAGAAGAAAGGTTTATAAGTTTCACAACTTCACACAGGTTCATCTTTATTGGTGTCAAATATTTCTGGGACGCCCGCTCAACATACACGACGGTGTGGAAGCGGATTGTAATCGCCTAGTACGTATTTTCTTGGATACATCATTTCCGCATGGATGAATTGGTCGAGGATCTGCTAATTTAAATACAATGTATTTGTTCCTCTGGGTACATTTGAACTCCCTTGTTTATGAGACTCCTGTACCGGATATTGGCACCGAGAGAGCGTATTCACACTGTATTTGACAACTTCAGGAGTACACGATAACATGAAACACGGTAATGAAACGAGCGGGCATTATCACAAAATTTGCCACTTTTTATTACCAACTCAAAAAAGTTCTGATACTTCTGGTACAAAAAGATGTAATTTATTGCTCATTTTAAAATACTTACCTAACCCTTTAAACATTTTTTCTTCAATTTATTGTGCGACTCTTTAAGTGTCAGAATGCCACGCCCGTTTTGCTGAAACTTTTAATATCCAGAGTACCCATTTTTTAAGATAATTATCTGCTCAATGCGGTTGATTTATGACCAACATGGGATGCAGCTAATGGTAATCACTCACCTGTAAAACACTAATGTGAGTCATATCTTTGAATTTAATTTTCAACTACCATTATCTCAAAAATACATTCTTCGAAACATATATTAATTTTTTTCAAAAACTATAAGCCTAACATTTTACATACTTGTGTGCTTGTGTACCTTAACCTAACACTGAACTAGAGTTCTACTCTTTAGGTGTAATAAATGTAAAAATCTGATGTGTTGCACTCACGTGACTTTCTCTACTCTTGTATTAACCATTCTTACAAACTCTTATTGCTACATCTTCATGTTAGATGAGATAAACATTTGCACCAATTACCTAATTGGTTATTTCCTTGTAGGTACAAGGTTAGTATGGGAATACAGTAGGCTTTGAGTGATAGTCAAATATTTTAAAGCTTCGAAATTCCGTTCTCATTACACGGCCAAACAGATAAAAAAATGTACAACGACCTTCCATTTGACAAAAGATTAAGTACTGCAAAACTCACAAATAACAAGGAATATCTCCGAAATGGTTCACTCTATATAAAAATTTATTTGTACCTAAATTGTGTGTTTTAGCAAGATGTATATTTTTTGTAGTGTATGGTTTGGTCTATCTCTTACGGTTTACCAGTTGTACAAAAGTCATCCAGAGTAAACAGGACTACGTGGGCTGTAGGCAGAAAATTCAAAATATACATTTCATTTGTCATAAAAATATCTTAAACATATGGCATTTTAATCAAAATCGTTAGAGCCATTTACGAAAAAATTAAAATTTTCGTAATATTTTCGAAGAATCGTCGAAAGATGTTAAACTTATATATGCTTATAAAGCTGCAAAAGCGTTATTATCGTTCAGATAATCGTGCACAGAGTAAAATGATTTTCAATATAGAACTCTTTAGCTGCATTTTGAAAAGCATTGAAATTGTCAACTTTCACTTTAAGACCATTAGGAAGAACACTAAGCATTTTTATGGTTTCATAATGTACACCTTTTTCGTACAAGATAGTCTTACATTGCGTAGACGAATGTTACTGTTTTCTCTAGTGTTTATCTCATAAATTTCATTGTTACAAATGTGGCTTCCAATTCTTTGCTATGGGAGAAGTTTCCCAGGAAAAAGCACAAGAAACCCTTACTCAGTGTGACTATTTGCAGAGATCTATGCCAAATGGGAGTTAAAAAGTAAGCAATATAAGAACCCTGTTGTAGCTTAGTAACCCTCTCCCCGGAAATATTCGATTATTACCTCAAAGCCCATCACAGAGAGACAAACGCAATGCTGTGTGTCCTTTGCACATTTTCCGGCGATACAAATGATACGCCATATCAGAAGCTAAATTGATGTCGCAATATAACGGCGGACAAACAAAAAACGCGCCTTCCCTTTTTGTTTATCCGGGTTACATAACCAAACCAACAAGCCGACAAACAAATTAACAAAACCGATACATTGCATGAAATTTGTTGTACTCCGCCGCCGGTTTGGGATGTTGGGTTTATCAGTTCATTGAAACATTGGTTCATATCGCGACGGAGCACTCGATCGGATGTTGACGAACGGAAATTACTTTTAATGAGTTTCCACCGCTGGTTAAAAAAACCACACACACACACACACACACACACACACACACACACACACACACACACACACACACACACACACACACACACACACACACACACAGACACACACACACTTATTTTGTATCCATTCCACTGATAGGAAAAGAGGATGGGTCTCCTGTAGATAACATCTCCCAATAATTACTCTGGTCCAGCCAAGCCATGATAATCGCACGGCCACTTCAGGCAAAGCTCCTGCTAGACGTGTCGGCTTCAAACTTTTCTGTATATCCACATACTAGGTGAAATATCCGGCGGTTGTACTTGTCCAGTAGTCTTGTGTTTCTTTGTTACTAGCTGAAATATCCGGCAGTTGTACTTGTTCAGTAGTCTTGTGTTTCTTTGTTACTAGCTGAAATATCCGGCAGTTGTACTTGTTCAGTAGTCTTGTGTTTCTTTGTTACTAGCTGAAATATCCGGCAGTTGTACTTGTCCAATAGCCTTGTGTTTCTTTGTTACTAGCTGAAATATCCGGCAGTTGTACTTGTTCAGTAGTCTTGTGTTTCTTTGTTACTAGCTGAAATATCCGGCAGTTGTACTTGTTCAGTAGTCTTGTGTTTCTTTGTTACTAGTGAAATATCCGGCAGTTGTACTTGTCCAGTAGTCTTGTGTTTCTTTGTTACTAGCTGAAATATCCGGCAGTTGTACTTGTCCAGTAGTCTTGTGTTTCTTTGTTACTAGCTGAAATATCCGGCAGTTGTACTTGTCCAGTAGTCTTGTGTTTCTTTGTTACTAGCTGAAATACCCGGCAGTTGTACCTGTTCAGTAGTCTTGTGTTTCTTTGTTACTAGCTGAAATATCCGGCAGTTGTACTTGTCCAGTAGTCTTGTGTTTCTTTGTTACTAGCTGAAATATCCGGCGGCTGTACCTGTTCAGTAGTCTTGTGTTTCTTTGTTACTAGCTGAAATATCCGGCGGCTGTACTTGTCCAGTAGTCTTGTGTTTCTTTGTTACTAGGTGAAATATCCGGCAGTTGTACTTGTCCAGTAGTCTTGTGTTTCTTTGTTACTAGGTGAAATATCCGGCGGCTGTACCTGTTCAGTAGTCTTGTGTTTCTTTGTTACTAGCTGAAATACCCGGCAGTTGTACCTGTTCAGTAGTCTTGTGTTTCTTTGTTACTAGCTGAAATATCCGGCAGTTGTACTTGTCCAGTAGTCTTGTGTTTCTTTGTTACTAGCTGAAATATCCGGCAGTTGTACTTGTCCAGTAGTCTTGTGTTTCTTTGTTACTAGCTGAAATATCCGGCGGCTGTACCTGTTCAGTAGTCTTGTGTTTCTTTGTTACTACCTGAAATACCCGACAGTTGTACTTGTCCAGTAGTCTTGTGTTTCTTTGTTACTAGCTGAAATATCCGGCAGTTGTACTTGTCCAGTAGTCTTGTGTTTCTTTGTTACTAGCTGAAATATCCGGCAGTTGTACTTGTCCAGTAGTCTTGTGTTTCTTTGTTACTAGCTGAAATATCCGGCAGTTGTACTTGTCCAGTAGTCTTGTGTTTCTTTGTTACTAGCTGAAATATCCGGCGGCTGTACCTGTTCAGTAGTCTTGTGTTTCTTTGTTACTAGCTGAAATACCCGACAGTTGTACTTGTCCAGTAGTCTTGTGTTTCTTTGGTACTAGCTGAAATACCCGGCAGTTGTACTTGTCCAGTAGTCTTGTGTTTCTTTGTTACTAGCTGAAATATCCGGCGGCTGTACCTGTTCAGTAGTCTTGTGTTTCTTTGTTACTAGCTGAAATACCCGACAGTTGTACTTGTCCAGTAGTCTTGTGTTTCTTTGTTACTAGCTGAAATATCCGGCAGTTGTACTTGTCCAGTAGTCTTGTGTTTCTTTGTTACTAGCTGAAATATCCGGCAGTTGTACTTTGTCCAGTAGTCTTGTGTTTCTTTGTTACTAGCTGAAATATCCGGCAGTTGTACTTGTCCAGTAGTCTTGTGTTTCTTTGTTACTAGCTGAAATATCCGGCAGTTGTACTTGTCCAGTAGTCTTGTGTTTCTTTGTTACTAGCTGAAATATCCGGCAGTTGTACTTGTCCAGTAGTCTTGTGTTTCTTTGTTACTAGCTGAAATATCCGGCAGTTGTACTTGTCCAGTAGTCTTGTGTTTCTTTGTTACTAGCTGAAATATCCGGCAGTTGTACTTGTCCAGTAGTCTTGTGTTTCTTTGTTACTAGCTGAAATACCCGACGTTGTCCGTGGTTTCATGATTTATCCCTACAACATTTAGATTTAGGTTGTACTTGTCCAATAGTCTTGTGTTTCTTTGTTACTAGCTGAAATACCCGACGTTGTCCGTGGTTTGATGATTTATCCCTACAACATTTAGACTTAGGTTGTACTTGTCCAATAGTCTTGTGTTTCTTTGTTACTAGCTGAAATACCCGACGTTGTCCGCGGTTTGATGATTTATCACTACAACATTTAGACTTAGGTTGTACTTGTCCAATAGTCTTGTGTTTCTTTGTTACTAGCTGAAATACCCGACGTTGTCCGTGGTTTGATGATTTATCCCTACAACATTTAGACTTAGGTTGTACTTGTCCAATAGTCTTGTGTTTCTTTGTTACTAGCTGAAATACCCGACGTTGTCCGTGGTTTGATGATTTATCACTACAACATTTAGATTTAGGTTGTACTTGTCCAATAGTCTTGTGTTTCTTTGTTACTAGCTGAAATACCCGACGTTCTCCGTGGTTTGATGATTTATCCCTACAACATTTAGATTTAGGTTGTACTTGTCCAATAGCCTTGTGTTTCTTTGTTACAAGGTGAAATACCCGGCGTTGTCCGTGGTTTCATGATTTATCCCTACAACATTTAGATTTAGGTTGTACTTGTCCAATAGTCTTGTGTTTCTTTGTTACTAGCTGAAATACCCGACGTTGTCCGTGGTTTGATGATTTATCCCTACAACATTTAGACTTAGGTTGTACTTGTCCAATAGTCTTGTGTTTCTTTGTTACTAGCTGAAATACCCGACGTTGTCCGTGGTTTGATGATTTATCACTACAACATTTAGATTTAGGTTGTACTTGTCCAATAGTCTTGTGTTTCTTTGTTACTAGCTGAAATACCCGACGTTCTCCGCGGTTTGATGATTTATCCCTACAACATTTAGATTTAGGTTGTACTTGTCCAATAGCCTTGTGTTTCTTTGTTACAAGGTGAAATACCCGGCGTTGTCCGTGGTTTCATGATTTATCCCTACAACATTTAGATTTAGGTTGTACTTGTCCAATAGTCTTGTGTTTCTTTGTTACTAGCTGAAATACCCGACGTTGTCCGTGGTTTGATGATTTATCACTACAACATTTAGACTTAGGTTGCACTTGTCCAATAGCCTTGTGTTTCTTTGTTACTAGCTGAAATACCCGATGAGAAAACACCATGCAAAAGCACTCTTAAATAACTACAAATACCCAGAAGAAAAGTGCACATGAAGTATGAGTAACAACTTTGTGAGTAGGGGAGTGTGTCACTTACATGACTTACGCAGGCGTTATTTTATTATTTTTATAATCTTTTCTTCCAGAAACACAAAGTATAATGAAGCTAAATTTGGTTACCCATTCCAGTGTTTACCTATCACTGCAATGTTTTTTTTTTTTTTTTTTTTTTCGATCTTAAATATTAAATTATTTATTAAGCATTTGTATATTTATATTTGAATTGAATTTTGAAAGAGACTAGATTGAGGATAAGGTTTTGTAAGAAACAGTTTTAGGAGAGTGAGTGGAATAAGTCATATGAATGCGACACATTAGATTTTTTCGTTTAACATTGGTTCTGTTTTTTCTCACTCCTCTCATAAGGATAAATTAGTTGGGTTTTGGGCTAAAGTACGAGTGTTATATTTGTTTTGCTTGTTGGACTGCCGAGGGTAACAAATTCCTACATAGGCTTATAAATAGATGTATCATCGTAAGAAGGAATAGCGGCAACATGATCATGCAAGACGTTTTCTCTTTTACCTTCACAGATTGGTCACAGCGTCACACGTATTAATGGAAAGGTGGACATAAATCAACGGTACGAAGGTCACCAAGCAGCAGGTGATAAATGCTAGTGCAGCGATGTCCAAACTGTGTGGGTTTACCTCTTTACAACATATATATGCGGACTTTAACCCCCAGCCGTGTATTCCTTTGCAGTGGCGGGTTAGTTATGTTTCACTCCCCCTCAATACTGGGATGATTTAAAAAACGAGGATATTAGGAAAAACCCAAAGGAACAGTCGAAAAATCGAACTTGGTGATTTTGAATGGGAATTGCCACTTAGGATTATTTTCAACATACATAGGTGTTTGTGGCGGATCTATCGTTTGACAGCTGCGTCTGTTAGTTAAATTAGTTTTTTCCAAGGGAAAAAAGTAGTGGATTTTGAGAATATATTTGTTTAAATCAAATTTAAATACATTTTGCGAATATTCGTTTCGATCAGCCATTCTATTAAGGTAAATTGACTAAAGGCTTAAAAATAAGAAATGCATTGAATTTTGTTTTAGCGAGACTCGAGGAATTAGGACAGGCTTAGTCTACCAGATAGCTTTGCCTTGAATGCATTTTGAAAACGCTGTATGCTTTTATCCGCGCTGTTCTATGACAGCGGGAGTCGGCAACCAGCGCAGAAGACCCGTACAGACAAAGCACAGCGCAGCCGGTTCACAGTCTTTTGGATCACCCGTTAGAGGCCCTAAGGAGTTGGTTGAATCTGAATTACAGGTTGTGCACTCTCCATATTCATGCAAACAATTTTTCGAAATAGCAAAATGTGATGCAAAATTGTTACTAGAATAAATTCTAAAAATAAAAATAGCAATAATAAAATTGCCAAACACCAAAATGAGCCTTGAAAATTTTATTTTAGTGCTGAGTTGTGCCGATAAAAACCTTTCTTTTTCTTTTTTTTTTTTTTTTTTTTTTTTTTTCTAAAAGAAAAAGGGGAAATCTTTTTTGTAAACAAAAGTTGGCAACACTATTGTAAGTACATAACAATACTTATCGTACAAAAATATTGAACTTTAAGGAACATTTGTAGTGATTGAAAAAAGTAGTTGTAAAGTTGAATGTGATTCTCACGCTATCTATGATTAAGGAGAGAGAAGGTGGCGTGAGATAGTAGGTATAGGTATATATTCCTCACACCTCCTTCCTCCAAGGCTGTCTGAAAGACACGCCTCTGTTTCAGTAGCGGCTTGGCTGGCTGGCTAGCCTTGACGTGCACCATAATGAACGTGCAAAAACCTGTGAACAACCCAGCAAACCGCACAACACTCTTTTTGTTATTCTTCAAAATGCACCTCTCAGTTTTGGGATTGTAAGCAGCTCTCTCCATATGTGTGTGTGTATGTGTGAGTGTGTATGTGTGTGTGTATGTGAGTGTGTGTGTGTGTGTGTGTACGTGTGTGTATGTGTGTGTGTGTGTGTGTGTGTGTGTGTGTGTGAACAGCATATCCCAAAAACAAAAAGTCATTTAAAAACCAAAGTTGGTATTAATAACTTTCAAGAATGCGACACGAAGATTTTGAAGAAAATTCCTCCTCACTAAACTACCCTTTATATAAACAAATTTTCTCAAAAATGGTTTTAACGACTTTCATTAATAAACTACATGTTTAAGATATACTGTGGCAAATGAAGTGTATATTTTGAATTTTCTGGCTATAGCCCAGGTAGTAGTGTTTGCTCTGGATGACTTTTGTATAACTGGTAAACCGTAAGAGATAGGCCAAATCTTAATCAACAAAATGTGTAGATCTGGTTAAAACACACAAGTTATGTCCAAATCCATTTCTTGTGGAGTGAAGCATTTTGGAGATATTCCTTGCTATTTGTGTGAGTTATGAAAGATTTATACTTTTCTCAAAATATGGAAGAGAAAGAAATGTCAAAGCCTTCATTTAGCTACCAGCTTCAAAAGATTTGACTATAGCTCAAAGCCTACTGTATTCCTATGTTGCCTTGTATCAAGTTTTATATGTTACCGAGGTTTTGTTTTTGAGTTATGTTGTCCCAAATCATCAATTTCCGCAGAAATCTAGATATTGAAATTTTGGTGGAATGCAATAGATACTTCCCCAACTTACCGTAATAAATGATATTGATATGAAAAATTTATGTGAATGTAACAATCCTTACAATGTTACAATCCCAAAACTTATTTTCAGTGCGATTTACTGTCGTTTGGGGCTGTTGTGAAACTGCTAAGTTGGTAGCACTTTGCGACATTGTTTTGTTGTGTTAGATTTGAACAGATTGACAAGAGTTGAACGGGAACATCTGGAAGGCAAATGCTAGTAACGAGTGCATTGTAACTAAGCAAATATAGTGAAGTGAAAATAATGAAATATTTGTGTATCCACACAACATTTAAAGTTTTGATCTATACTGATATAATATCATGTTGAAAAGTGAGCAGTGTATCTGGTAATAATCATCACTCAATGGCACATGAAGAAATCTCTTTGGGAACTACAAGGGCCGATTTTACAAGAAATCAGAGAAGGAGCTATTTCTAGGAACAACAAATTGAGTTCCATTTAACCCTTTCAGACCCCATGTCCATTTCAATGGACATAACTTTCACATGCTGATATTTTCTTTCTGGGAAGGTATAAGTTGTTAAGCCTGTTTGCACATCTCAATGGACATTTAATAGTTACCTCTGTCAGGCATTGCTGCTATCTGGTGGCGAAATATGAAAGTTTTAGGAAGATGAAGTAGGCAAGATGGCTGCTAACAGGAAACATGATAAAGGTAGGTGCCATTTTTTAGTAAGTTTGTGTATTTAAACCCAAGAATGGCAGCTTTTCTTAGCTTTTACTCCATCCTGAATGTTTTAAGATACATTTTATTGCAAAGGATTGCACTTTCTGCAAGAAATCAATATATTATTAGCTTTCATAAGTGCATGTCCACTGAAATGGACATACGGTCTCAACGGTTACTGTATACAGGTGTAAATATAATCTGACATTTTCAACTAATCTCGCTATTTGCTGGCAAAATAAGATATCATTTTTGTTTTATATGGATTTGGGGTTACTTAATTTACATAGCTGCTACAATATTCATCAATATAAACTACATCCTGCTATACATACTCTATATTACTGTAAAATTATAGTATGAACAATGCTACTTGTGATTAGGTAGATTTTATATTCACTTATCTATTACGTGCTATTTCAGTAGTGTAGAGAAAATTGTAATGCAGTCAAATTGTTTCTGTTAATTCATTTTCAGAATATTACAATGTGGAGAAGGATGCTGATGCAATGTTGGATTTACTGATATCAGCAGATGTTTCTGATTTTGAATGGTCAGACTGTGACGAAGATGAATGTGACATTTCTGTCCCTATTCCACAACCTGTTAGACCAGGTACTTGAGGATAAAATTTGACATTGTCATTGGATTATTAACTATATTAACATAACTTATTACTCAGTACCTAGTTTAAATTTTCCTTAGAGTAGTTTATTATGTGCAGAGCACTTTTCCATTTACAGGTGCCAATATTGTTACCAGAAATCAAGAGGAAGAAGAACAAGAAAATAGTGATGTTGATGAAGAGGATCAACAAGGCACACATCAGCAGGCATCAAACCCTGAACAATGCACTATTCCTCCTAACTGGCTGTTTACTGAGAAGAACAATATCAAATGGAGAAGGAAACCATTTACACCAATGAATCTGATCAATCCTGAAATTTGTAATTCGACTGAACAATCAGTAAATGAATCCACACCAATTGAATATTTTTCAAAATATATTTCAGAAGAAAGCATAGAAAATATGGTTGAAAAGACAAATATGTATTCTCTACAAAAGGGAAGTATATTTAGATATACAAATGTCACCGAAATAACATCTTTCTTGGGCCTTCATATAATGATGGGTTGCTTGAAGTACCCCAGAGCTAGGATGTATTGGGATTCAGCTCTGCACATAGATTTATTTGTAGAAGCTATGTCTAGAGAAAGATTTTTTGAACTGAGGTCAAATTTTCATGTAGTCGATAACCTAGCTATGCCAGAAAATTGTAAGGACAAATTTTATAAAGTAAGACCCCTTTATGACTGCATCAGAAGGAGGTGCTTGGAGCTTCAGATAGAAAATGTATTATGTGTCGATGAACAAATAGTACCCTTCAAAGGTCACTTAGGAGTAAAGCAATATTGTAAAGGTAAACCTAATCCTTGGGGCATAAAGCTATTTCTATTATGTGGTAAAAGTGGTCTCTGCTATGACTTCATAATTCGCAGAGATCTTATCGGTCATTTCCCTGAATTTCATAACCAAAAAGAAGCCTCTAGATGTAAAATGCTAGGGTGTATGAATAAAACTCATGTATTCTGTGAGAAATGTAAAGTACATTTGTGTTTTGTTAAAGGGAGAAATTGTTTTAAGAATTTTCATGCTGATGGTAATTAACACCACTTGAGTCTATTTGTCCATTGTAATGGACACACTGTAAAAAATTAATAAATTGAGTTACAGAGATTCTGATTGTTTTATTCTGTTTAGAGTACCTATTTTAACCTTTTAATGTGCACAAATAATTTTTTTGATCTCTAGATAAAATTCGGGTCTGAAAGGGTTAAACAACAACACAGAGGTAACTGATACTATACTGAAACTAGAAATAGAAATAGAAGTGAATGGTAGTACCTATATACAGAATTCTCCGTAAACTGGTTTAGTTGGTGAATTTATAGTAATATGTTTCTTTATTTTCTTGATGCGCTTTTGTACTAGAATATATCTATCAGTTGTTTTGATACATACATTAGTTCGGGCAAATCTGTCATATTTAGGCCACACAAATGAAATGTGATTTCATGATAGTGATGAAATGATAACATTTCAGAGCTTCCTACGTCGGTATTGCTCCTACGTTACCCTTTTAGTTAACATATATTTGTTTCTTAGAAAAAATCATGTTGCAATGTCAACAAACCACGCTATTTTACTTCACTGCCAACTCAAGATTAGGAACTGAATTCCGCTAGAAAGGTTATATTTTGTACTGATTCTTCCTTTTGTTTTTCTTCCTCTCCCAGTTTGCCTTCTGTTTACAGTAAAGTTCCCTTATCTTAGATTGACTATTTGTATAAGCTTAGCTTTTTGATTCTTGGAGGTTAGGTTAAGTTTTTTTTTTTTTTAAATAAAGCTTACATTAATTAGCACCTAGCTGGTGGTTATACTAAACCATGCGAGCCAGGCGAGGGTGCCTTCCGTTAACAATAATTATCATTGTCCCCTGTTTATGTAAGCTTAGATTTCTAATTCACGCATTTCACCCAACCAAAAACCTCCTACTTTCACATTACGCGCATCGCCAACACTTTTTTGATGCATAGGTTGACACCCTCATTGCACATCCAGAGGCACTAAGCGCCACCTACAATAATAACGCGGTACTACGTCGGACTCGGACATTTAGACAAACTGAGTAAGTAATATTAATACAATTACCTCAGGAATTGCCCCAAATGACCTAGCTGTCGAAGGGCTTTAAACTCCATCCATCCACCTCATGAATTGCAGGGTAAACTTCCGAGGGCGAGTACCGTTTTAAAAACCTTAGAGGTTAGTTGGTTATAAGTTTGGTGTGAGTAGGTACTTTTAGGGACTGTACCACTCCCCGACCACGCCACAGCAGCTTTGTGTAGAAGTTTTGAAGCCGCAACGCACAGCTGAGGAAGGCTTGCAGTCGCAGCCGAAGGCGACAAAGCGTAGTGCAGCCCTAAAGATCTGTGAAGATAGCCAGAATGACTCAAGATCGCAGGCAATCCAGCGGATTTCAATTCCTTGATTACGTTGGTACTCGCTTCTGCTCATGCACTATAGCGGAAAGATGGCGTGTATTTATGACATTGCGCCATAATTTTCCTGCAAAGGAAGCATCCTAAACAGGGTGGGTTGGGTCCTGAAAGTGGTCACATCAATTCTAAAAACAACCCTGGAGCTTATGTATGACTGAAAATTGAAATATAATGTAGCTTTCTAAAACTTACACCCTATGTGTAATTTAATGCAAACATGTTACTGCCCAAATTTCATCCATTTCTCTCTAACAGTTTATATGATCAAATTTATTTATTTGTTACGTCACTAAGGAAGTTTATTTACTAAAATAAGAACAAATTATAAACTAAAAGCTTCACTTATCTCAGTAATATTGCAAGATAAGTGAAGCTTTTAGTTTCTAATTTGTTCTTATTTTAGATTCTGTTGCTTCACTGTTAATAGCTTCAACTTTTCCTCGATTTTGATCTACTGTTTTAACCGTAGATTCAAAATACATATACTTTTTAAATCGCTCGAGGTTTCTCTCTCTAACCTATGTGTTACAGGATTATATTATGGTATATTAGCTCTGGAATCCCATACCACACAAACAGATTCTGATGTCTGGTATCTCTGCCCAGCTATCGATATTTTAGCGGGTTTCTTAACGCTGAGTTTATGTTGGCAGTGCTATCAAACAGGAAGCAACTCTGAAGCAAGATTAACGCTGCACAAGAGTCAACAGTGTCTAATTATTCAAATGACAAACACAATGTGTATTAATGTTCACTTTGGATGGATGAATTTTAATGCAAAATACTCTGTGGTAAAATCTAGAATGCGAAGGTATAAAATGTCGTATTTCCCCCTTCTTTACATCTTCGCGAGGTAAGTCATAATGATAATATTGTATTAAGCAAAGAAAGCTTGTATAATATGCTAAACTGTTGAGTCTTACCTGTTTATTCAAATAAATCCTAACACGTACATTGGTTAGCACAAAATGCAAATTCGAAGTCTGTTGTCTAAAAAATTCAATCTGTTGTTATTTCGTAACTAAGCGTTGTAAAGAGACCAATGATATGCGTTTATTCGTTGTTTCTGAATTCACTCAAAATTTTTTATGTTTTAAACTGCACTGTGATTTTTGTTTCCTTGTTACGACTAGAAGTTGGTAACCTAACCTGGACGCTGACAAAATAACAAGAACATAAAATACAAATGTGTCAAAGCAAAATGGAGAAAACTATCTTGGAAATTAAACTACAAGACAAAATAAATGAAAAACTGAGTGTACGAAGTGACGTCGAAGATGCATGCAAGACGATAAGAGGACTCAAATAGAAATGTGGCTATGCCGCCACGATGTGGCACCCAAGAAAAGGAAAAAGTAGAAGGGCACAGGACTTCATGGAAAGGACGACCACAATGGACACGACTAGCGAGGAACAGGAAAGAGTGGAAAATCACAATTTTGAGTTTAGAACCAAGCACTAGCAGGTCTTAGAAACTAGAAGTGTGGTGTAGAAAAATGCAAGCACTACACAATAACTAATTCATTGTCATCTAAATTACATGTGTCCTATTTGGGGACACAGTGAAAAAAAGGTACTTAAACCACTTCAAGTAATTCAAAATCGTGCAATAAAAAGAATATATGGATTTCATCCACTTGCTCCATCTTGTTTACTATAGAAGCTTTAGGATATAAATCCACTTATGGTATTAATTCAAATGTAAGGTGCAATATATGTATATAAGATAATACGGATCCCAAGGTCGCGGGTTCAAACCCGGCCCAGGCCAATGGTTTTTAAGTGTGCTTAAAAATGACAGCTCCATGTCAGTAGATTTACTGGCATGCAAAAGAACTCCTGCGGGACAAAATTCCGGCACACCGGCGACGCTGATGTGATCCTGGCAATTGACAGCGTCGTTAAACAACAAAATAATTTTATAAGATAATACATAATTTATCAAATAATAATCTTAGTATTAGGTTTAACAAGGACATACCTAAACTTAATACGAAGCAAAAATAATCAAACGTTTATGTTCTAGCTTAACATCCAAATATGGGATTACTGGAGTTAAACATTTGTTAATAAGTTGTTATAATGCTATTCCCATAAAAATTAGAAATTTAAAAGCTTTCAATTGTTTCAAGAGAGATATTAAGATATATTTACATCAATTTTGTAACTCAGATTGATAGAGTAACATTATACTGAAGTTGCACTAACAATACATGATAATGTGGTTATATATTAATAGCATTAATCTGTTAGCATTAACTAGTTATTAATGTTTTTGTTTGTTTTTGGCTCTTTTTATTTATATTAATAATAATAATAATAATAATAATAATAATAATAATAATAATAATAATAATAATAATAATAATAATAATAATAATAATAATAATAATAATTATTATTATTATTATTATTATTATTATTATTATTATTATTATTATTATTATTATTATTATTATTATTATTATTATTATTATTATTATTATTATTATTATTATTATTATTATTATTATTATTATTATTGTTGTTGTTGTTGTTGTTGTTGTTATTGCTGTTATTGTTATTATTTGTGTTAGTTATTATTGTTATTATTGTTATTATTCTTATTATTTTATTATTATGTTATTATTATTAATTTGAATGCCTAGCGTATTATTTCGTTCCATTATATTTGTGTGCTTTAGTGCATTATTTAATGTTCCACTGTAATTCTGTCTGATACTGTTTAACATGTATTTCCTCTTTAAAAAGAGCACGATTGCTCGTGGAGGTCTGATTTAAAAAAAAAAAAAAAAAAAGTGAAAAGTCTGGAAATTTGAGCTAGCCACAGAGAGAATAGCTCACACAGTGTGTAAAACTGAGCGAAGCCTGCAAAGGATTTAGTGACTTTTCTAATTCTTATTCTAATCCATTAGCGTCTTATAATACATGTGTGGTATTGCAAATATAGCAGAGCTGACCTCACTTCACATAAGTGTAACATTTTGTGACCTTGATTTACAAACAGTAACATATATTAAATAAATATTACATAAAAGGTTAATAATACAACGATAATGATCTTTATATGAGGAGTTAAAGAACTTAATCACATCATAAACAAAATTGATAAATTACTATATTAAATAGAGTGAACATTATGATAGGATTTAAGGTTGCGACATCTGATTGTTGTTGCAATACTTACCCAGTTGTGCTTTCTTTCGACAGGGGACAGGCCTGCTTCATGATGATAACTGACTGTTTTTGGACATATGTATCTACAAGTGTTCTCTACTTCTCAGGTATGTGAGATTAAAAATACAGTCTTAAATATCACAAGTATGATAATTATTATTTATTTATGCCAACAAACTTACTGTTGGCATTGAATTTTTAAGTTCCGGTTCTACCTCTTATCACAAGTATGATTTTCCAAGTGCCTTAATATGGCGATATATGGCATCTTTTGATGCACCAAGTTCTTCTGAAAGCGTACGGGTACTTTTTTGCGCATTTTCTCGCAGAACTTGGCGTGTATCCTCAATATTCCATACTTTAGGTCTTCCAGAACGTGGTAAATCTTTAATGTTTTCGTCCCCATTGTTGAAACGCTGGAACCATCGTTGTGCCACACGCTCACTAACGACACCTTCTCCTTGCACTTCACATATTCTTCGAGCTGCGGAAGCGGCTTTATAATCTTGTCTCCATTAGTGCTTTAGAAGGACTCTAAGCTCAAACTTTATCTCCATTTTGTGATTGTTTACTAACATCTGAAGACTGATACATGCTTGCCATGGCACCTTGTAAATAACATTGCCAAACCAAAGAATCTCAATAAATTTTCCAAAACACCAAAATCAAATACTTATGAGACAACCTAATACCTACATACATTTCATTTGTCATGAAAATGTGTTAAACATATGGAAATTCTATAAAAGTCGTTAGATGCATTTTTGAGAAACTAAAAACGTTTGAGAAATGTTCCATGTTAAGGGTGGTTTGGGGTAGGAGTATTTGCTGGGGTGTTGTTGAATGCCTTACATCTAGCAATGAAGGTATTAGCATTCTAGCTTTCCAGTATGTTTGAATAACACTCTTCTCAGAGAGAAGTGCAGTGCAGGATTTCAGATGATCTGGAGAACTCAGTATACCAAGTCGATACAGATGACTCACCAAGCAGTCATGGTCTGTCAGGAGTCTGAAGGCTGCTACTGCTGCTAACTTTCGTGGACCTTAAGGGATTACACTCAAGCCGTCATGACCATCACACAGGAGACATGATGGAGAAGTCGGTATACCAAGTCGATACAGATGACTCACCAAGCAGTCATGGTCTGTCAGGAGTCTGAAGGCTGCTACTGCTGCTAACTTTCGTGGACCTTAAGGGATTACACTCAAGCCGTCATGACCATCACACAGGAGACATGATGGAGAAGTCGGTATACCAAGTCGATACAGATGACTCACCAAGCAGTCATGGTCTGTCAGGAGTCTGAAGGCTGCTACTGCTGCTAACTTTCGTGGACCTTAAGGGATTACACTCAAGCCGTCATGACCATCACACAGGAGACATGATGGAGAAGTCGGTATACCAAGTCGATACAGATGACTCACCAAGCAGTCATGGTTTGTCAGGAGTCTGAAGGCTGCTACTGCTGCTAACTTTAGTGGACCTTGAGGGATTACACTCAAGCCGTCATGACCATCACACAGGAGACATGATGGAGAAGTCGGTATACCAAGTCGATACAGATGACTCACCAAGCAGTCATGGTTTGTCAGGAGTCTGAAGGCTGCTACTGCTGCTAACTTTCGTGGACCTTAAGGGATTACACTCAAGCCGTCATGACCATCACACAGGAGACATGATGGAGAAGTCGGTATACCAAGTCGATACAGATGACTCACCAAGCAGTCATGGTTTGTCAGGAGTCTGAAGGCTGCTACTGCTGCTAACTTTAGTGGACCTTGAGGGATTACACTCGGAGAGGACAGCAAAATACTCCACTTGTGAGATTCAACATGCTTTTCTAATTCTGATGTCCAAAAATGACATATTTTACATGAAATTAGGCATTTTATTGAAAAGGATGAGAAATTATTGTGCTTTTTCTGAAGAATTGTTGATACTTTTTTGGCAAGAGCATCAATCAGCGTTTTCATTCCCGGCGATCCCGCAAAGTGCTGGAATCCATTGTAAATAGTTTTGCACAGTTTTTGTAACTGAGTAATCATTTTGTAGCATTCTGTAATTTGCATTGATCTCCTGTTGGTGTAGGACCAATTGACTTTTTCCATAAATTTATTTGGGCGTTTAAGCAGCTCAGTAAAGCTATCGAGTTCTGGTGTCACTTGCCTATTGAACATTTGCACCACCTCCTTGAAATACGCTGAACTTAAATACTAAGTTTGGTATATAACCGACTTTTCGTGTTTGAGTTATGCTGTTCACACACACACACACACACACACACACACACACACACACACACACACACACACACACACACACACACACACACACTACTCTTTTTCTTTCTTTCTTTTTTTCCTTTACCCTCCCCTTATGTAGGGCTTACGCCCCCTAGGACTTAGAAGTCAGTGTTCAGGGTCAGACGCCTGTCGGGCAGACATAGTGAAGACCTGGAAGCGGGTTGTCAGCCAAGCACCAGGTATGATAGTGAGGAAGAGGATGATATGAAATGCAGGTGAAATCGACTAACGGAAAGGTGATAATGGAGGAATTGGTGGAATGAGTGGAGGGGGAAATCGGAGATCCCGAAGAAAACCCGCCCTGATGCTGCTTCGTCCACCACGAATACCACCTGCGGGTCCCTGGGATCGAACCCGGGCCACCTAGGTGGTAGGCAAACGCTCTAACCGCTCGGCCACGGCGCCACCCAGCTGTTTTTCTAAACATGCTTCTTTAGATTTAATGAGAGCTAAAACATATAATTTGTGTGAAATATCGATATTGAATTTTTGGGTGTAATCCAATAATACAATACTTCCCCTACTTACCGTGAGAAAATAAAAATGTTTTGTATATCTGTATAAAATGATTGCAAATGTTGGTATAAACCAGTGCTTGTTCAGATCTAAGGGCAAAAGAGACCCTCTGCAGTTTTCCGAGAATAATCAACGACCATAAAATTGCAATGGTGAGGAACGTAAATCAAAAAGCTCTTTGATATGGTTATAGGAACTTCTGACGCAGATGGTGAAAAATAACCGTGACGTAAACAGTTACCGGTAATTATTCCAAACAAATTACTCCCTACTAAGACTTGTGATTTGTAACAGCTCTCATAATTATTAACATTAAAAGAAATACTGTTAATTTAAAGTGAGTGTTAATGTGCCTTGATATACGCTCCATGAGTATTTGTTTTTTTCCTTATATTGACATGAAATAAGATTACGAGTGTAAAATCCATTGCCATTTGGTTAATTTGAATGTTTTGTTCACATCTGAGTTAAGTATTATGATACAGTTAGCGCTACTGCGGTGAAATTTTACATAAAGAAGTCAACAAACCTGAAGTAATCGTCACCGTGAAGTTTCACCACTCCCTTCAACCCCATAAATTATAATTTACATAAACGATCATCCGTCCTTGTTTATAGATCCCACGCCACTTGCATGCTTAATTTCTTTTTTGTTTTTATCTTCCTTAAAAGGAATGGAGGAAAGAAATAAAAAGAGGCGAAGGTGGGAGTGCGTAAGTTCAGTGGAAATGTCCCCCCGAGGGGAGAATTTGAATAATCTTTATTATTAAGAACGTCGCCCCGTGCATCAAAATGCGTTCCCCCGGGCGTGCGTACGTACGTACGTATATCGGTAGCCTCCTGTCGTACGTAACGGTCGACCGTCTTGTGTTTTGCACAACGGTGGATTCCTCGGCCCCATGACTTCAGGCAACTGCTCCACCATCTACACACTTAAACTGCTCTTCAAGTTTGTACATGCTCAAAAAATCTCATAATTTTACTGTTATAGTTATTGCAAAAAATGTGACTCAAGTTCCAAGAAGAAAGAGACAATTCTTGCTTTGCTATCATTGAAATACTTTGAACCTCAATTTCATGAGTAAGTCACAACTCTGATGTTAATAATAATAATAATAATAATAATAATAATAATAATAATAATAATAATAATAATAATAATAATAATAATAATAATAATAATAATAATAATAATAATAATAATAATAATAATAATAATAATAATAATAATAATAATAATAATAATAATAATAATAATAATAATAATAATAATAATAATAATAATAATAATAATAATAATAATAATAATAATAATAATAATAATAATAATAATAATAATAATAATAATAATAATAATAATAATAATAATAATAATAATAATAATAATAATAATAATAATAATAATAATAATAATAATAATAATAATAATAATAATAATAATAATAATAATAATAAACAAGGTGGGATAGATTAACTATGAAGAAATAAGATCTAAAAATGAGTGCTATAGGAGATACCTTAGAGAATGAATAAGACCATCTCATTTCAGTAGAATGGATTCCAGCAGGCTACCAAAAGGGTGCTATAATACAAACCTAATTGAAGATCGATAGTAAAGTTGGAAGTGGTACGAAGAGGCCAGTGGCATAAACCATGAAAGGAAAAAGAATAGTAATACTAATGGTTATAGTGTTCGCAAATTTTTTTTTTTTTTTTTATATTTCCCCATTGGTATAATACTCGAGTGACCATTTTATTTTCCACTTGCCTCACATTTAGTGGACTATTCCACTCATATTCAATGTTTGAGAAGTGGAGCTGGAACTAAAAAATTCAATGCCACAGCTGGGATTTGAATCACAGACCCTCCGCTTACCAGGCGAGTGCTCTGACCATTAAATTACTGTGACAACCTGCCAGAATAACATTGAATTCTCCAACCAATACGTATTTCTCCCGGTAAACCAGAAAGACAGTCTCACATCAGAGACAATTACCTCATTTGTGGTGGAATACAATCGTCCTCTACCTATTCGTAGTAGAGAAAGTAAAAAGGAGAATAATGACTTATTATTTCAGAAAAGTATAAGCACTTTTTTACTTTGATGTTCGGAGGATGTTCCCGAAATATTTGACACTAATGAAGATACTCCTGTGTGGTTTGCGTAGAAATACATTTGGAATTTACATGAGTAGGTAACTGTATCTGCTATTAATGTGATAATATGAAAGCAAGAGTTTTGTTATTAACAAGTTAGGAAACGACGTGATTAGATTAAACTTTCTACTTACTGCCATTCACCATTGTCTCGCCGTGTTCCTGCCATTTGCGTAAGGTACCTACTCAAGACACTATACATACGTATTACATCAATTAAATACAGCTATTACAATTAACGTCCATTGTTGCATGAAGAATGCTGATTGACTCATTCTAATAATGTACTTATATAAGCCAGTAACATTGAGTGGAGAGAAAGCTCCAGATTAGCAAAGGCAACTATACTAAATTATATCGAATGACGTCAACTAAGAAGTTTAGTATTCTTGACTGCTAAAGTTGAAAGTTCATCGAGAGATTATGGTGATAAACAGCATCAACATGTCTCAGTCATATAGTACCAAACGCTGTTTGCTTTATTCAGATTTTTATTTTCTCTGCTACGTACCAAAGTTACATGTTGTGAAGCTCTAAAAAACAAAAAGATCATCCTGGACGTCGGGCGCGGAATACAACAGAGGACGATTGGCTTTAACGATTTTTATTAAATTGCTATGTGTTTGAGATATGTGTATGACAAATGAAATGCATATTTTGAATTTTCAGGCTATAGCCTTTGTAGTCCTGTTTACTCTTGAGACTTTTGCATAACTCGTAAACCGTAAGAAATAGACAAAGTATTTAAAAGATTTGACTATCGCTCAAAGCCTACTATATTCTCATATTCCCCTTGTACCTACAAGGAAATTAGCAATAATTAGCACAAATGTTTACCTCTATTAACATGAAGTAGATGGAGGATCAAGTGTCTGTGAGTGTGACCATCAGATGTTTTATGAGAGCGTAAGACGCGGTTACAATGTCTTACAGAACGGTGAGTGCAGATGGAATACTTGGCAACACGCATAGGTATGAGCGGTTGTTGAAGCGAAAGTTAAATTGAAGGTGTACGGAATTAATAATAACAGGGCCCAATATGCTCAAGGATGAGGAAATGGGCTTTAAGTGAAAACAGCACTGGATGTAATGCTCTTTCGGCACGACAGTAAAGCCAGTTTTTATTCCAGTGCGTTATTGCTTACCGTATCTAAAGAAAATACAGGTCTATTGCTGCCCTTCGTACGTCAGGTGTTACGTACCTATCATTGGTAGCCTTATGAAGCGGGCTCTTTGAGATACTTTGTTAATAGCATTCAAACTTTGCTCAAAAAGTCGAAAACTGTTTTTACATTAAAACGTTCCTCGAACTCCTGTGCATCTGGATCAGCTAACATTCTTACTTTCTCTACTGGTAAGTAGGGGAAGTATTGTATTCTACCCAAAAATTCGATGTCGAGATTTCACCGGAAATATATGTGTTGAGACCCCCTAAATCCAAGGGAAAAAAAAAAGTATTTTTACAAAAAGGTCCGTGTGTGTGTGTCTGTGGACAGCTAACTCAAAAACGAAAAGTAGGTTAAAAACCAAAGTTGGTATTTAAGTTTAATGTCTTTCAAGGATGCGACACGAAGATTTTGAAGAAAATAGCCCCACCCTAAACTACCCTTTACATGGAACATTTTCCGAAAATTTTTATTTTCTCAAAAACATATTTAAACGCTTCGATTCAAATACCATACTCCTAAAATATTATCATATCAAATGAAATGTATATCTTGAGTTTTTTGGAATACTCTCTGAAGTCCTCTTCATTCTGAATGCTTTTGTGTAACTGCTAAACCGCGAGAAATAGACAAAATGTTTCTACAAAAATTAGATAAAACACACAACTTATTCTTGTGAAGCTATTACTTTTTAATATGTCCTGTCCATGCAAACAGAACGAAATTTCAAAGCCATAACATAGATGCTAGTTCCTAAAGCATAAGTTTACTATATTCCCATATTCTCCTTGCACCTACAAGAAAATTAGTAATAAGACAATTTCTACAAATATGTATCTCAATCAACATGAAGAAGATATATGAATAAGAATAGTTGGTACAAGAGTAGTGAAAGTCATGTGAGTGCAACACTTCACATTAATTCCCTGTTGGTTGCACATATAGTTTTTAATCCAGGGATAACGAATCTGGATAAATGAATGATGAAGGATAATTGTTTCTTACATCACCGACAGGATCTTCATCTTGCATCAAGTGATAATTGGCAATATGTATTTTTTTCAGACATATCCTCACTATCATTTGTAGAAATGATTACACTCTTGCCTGAATGAGTTCTCTCATGCAACCCGTTTCTTGCACATTGAGTCTTCTCTCGGGTATTTCATCACAATCCTGTTTTAATTTCCCACTCCTTCGTAGTCTTATTTCATCCTAGATACTACATAGACTACAAATCACTCTTTGTTAAACGATATCTTATAAAACGTAACAGTGATTTACAATTCTTTGCGCGCAAATGTAGTTTAATGATTTCCTTCTAGCATGAACATATCACGGCATACTTAGCGGCCACTGCCTGGTTGCTCCAAGTACCTTCCGTGGAATCTAATACGACACCTCTGTCGGGAATGTAGTTTAATGGTTTCCTTCTAGCATGAACATATGACGGCATACTTAGCGGACACTGCCTGGTTGCTCCAAGTACCTTCCGTGGAATCTAATACGACACCTCTGTCGGGAATGTAGTTTAATGATTTCCTTCTAGCATGAACATATCACGGCATACTTAGCGGCCACTGCCTGGTTGCTCCAAGTACCTTCCGTGGAATCTAATACGACACCTCTGTCGGGAATGTAGTTTAATGGTTTCCTTCTAGCATGAACATATGACGGCATACTTAGCGGACACTGCCTGGTTGCTCCAAGTACCTTCCGTGGAATCTAATACGACACCTCTGTCGGGAATGTAGTTTAATGATTTCCTTCTAGCATGAACATATCACGGCATACTTAGAGGACACTGCCTGGTTGCTCCAAGTACCTTCCGTGGAATCTAATACGACACCTCTGTCGGGAATGTAGTTTAATGGTTTCCTTCTAGCATGAACATATGACGGCATACTTAGCGGACACTGCCTGGTTGCTCCAAGTACCTTCCGTGGAATCTAATACGACACCTCTGTCGGGAATGTAGTTTAATGGTTTCCTTCTAGCATGAACATATGACGGCATACTTAGCGGACACTGCCTGGTTGCTCCAAGTACCTTCCGTGGAATCTAATACGACACCTCTGTCGGGAATGTAGTTTAATGGTTTCCTTCTAGCATGAACATATGACGGCATACTTAGCGGACACTGCCTGGTTGCTCCAAGTACCTTCCGTGGAATCTAATACGACACCTCTGTCGGGAATGTAGTTTAATGATTTCCTTCTAGCATGAACATATGACGGCATACTTAGCGGACACTGCCTGGTTGCTCCAAGTACCTTCCGTGGAATCTAATACGACACCTCTGTCGGGAATGTAGTTTAATGGTTTCCTTCTAGCATGAACATATGACGGCATACTTAGGGGACACTGCCTGGTTGCTTCAAGTACCTTCCGTGGAATCTAATACGACACCTCTGTCGGGAATGTAGTTTAATGATTTCCTTCTAGCATGAACATATGACGGTAATACTTAGCGGACACTGCCTGGTTGCTCCAAGTACCTTCCGTGGAATCTAATACGACACCTCTGTCGGGAATGTAGTTTAATGGTTTCCTTCTAGCATGAACATATGACGGCATACTTAGCGGACACTGCCTGGTTGCTCCAAGTACCTTCCGTGGAATCTAATACGACACCTCTGTCGGGAATGTAGTTTAATGATTTCCTTCTAGCATGAACATATCACGGCATACTTAGAGGACACTGCCTGGTTGCTCCAAGTACCTTCCGTGGAATCTAATACGACACCTCTGTCGGGAATGTAGTTTAATGGTTTCCTTCTAGCATGAACATATGACGGCATACTTAGCGGACACTGCCTGGTTGCTCCAAGTACCTTCCGTGGAATCTAATACGACACCTCTGTCGGGAATGTAGTTTAATGGTTTCCTTCTAGCATGAACATATGACGGCATACTTAGCGGACACTGCCTGGTTGCTCCAAGTACCTTCCGTGGAATCTAATACGACACCTCTGTCGGGAATGTAGTTTAATGGTTTCCTTCTAGCATGAACATATGACGGCATACTTAGCGGACACTGCCTGGTTGCTCCAAGTACCTTCCGTGGAATCTAATACGACACCTCTGTCGGGAATGTAGTTTAATGATTTCCTTCTAGCATGAACATATGACGGCATACTTAGCGGACACTGCCTGGTTGCTCCAAGTACCTTCCGTGGAATCTAATACGACACCTCTGTCGGGAATGTAGTTTAATGGTTTCCTTCTAGCATGAACATATGACGGCATACTTAGGGGACACTGCCTGGTTGCTTCAAGTACCTTCCGTGGAATCTAATACGACACCTCTGTCGGGAATGTAGTTTAATGATTTCCTTCTAGCATGAACATATGACGGTAATACTTAGCGGACACTGCCTGGTTGCTCCAAGTACCTTCCGTGGAATCTAATACGACACCTCTGTCGGGAATGTAGTTTAATGGTTTCCCTCTAGCATGAACATATCACGGCATACTTAGCGGACACTGCCTGGTTGCTCCAAGTACCTTCCGTGGAATCTAATACGACACCTCTGTCGGGAATGTAGTTTAATGATTTCCTTCTAGCATGAACATATGACGGCATACTTAGCGGACACTGCCTGGTTGCTCCAAGTACCTTCCGTGGAATCTAATACGACACCTCTGTCGGGAATGTAGTTTAATGGTTTCCTTCTAGCATGAACATATCACGGCATACTTAGCGGACACTGCCTGGTTGCTCCAAGTACCTTCCGTGGAATCTAATACGACACCTCTGTCGGGAATGTAGTTTAATGGTTTCCTTCTAGCATGAACATATGACGGCATACTTAGAGGACACTGCCTGGTTGCTCCAAGTACCTTCCGTGGAATCTAATACGACACCTCTGTCGGGAATGTAGTTTAATGGTTTCCTTCTAGCATGAACATATGACGGCATACTTAGAGGACACTGCCTGGTTGCTCCAAGTACCTTCCGTGGAATCTAATACGACACCTCTGTCGGGAATGTAGTTGAATGGTTTCCTTCTAGCATGAACATATGACGGCATACTTAGGGGACACTGCCTGGTTGCTCCAAGTACCTTCCGTGGAATCTAATACGACACCTCTGTCGGGAATGTAGTTTAATGATTTCCTTCTAGCATGAACATATCACGGCATACTTAGCGGACACTGCCTGGTTGCTCCAAGTACCTTCCGTGGAATCTAATACGACACCTCTGTCGGGAATGTAGTTTAATGATTTCCTTCTAGCATGAACATATGACGGCATACTTAGAGGACACTGCCTGGTTGCTCCAAGTACCTTCCGTGGAATCTAATACGACACCTCTGTCGGGAATGTAGTTTAATGATTTCCTTCTAGCATGAACATATGACGGCATACTTAGAGGACACTGCCTGGTTGCTCCAAGTACCTTCCGTGGAATCTAATACGACACCTCTGTCGGGAATGTAGTTTAATGATTTCCTTCTAGCATGAACATATGACGGCATACTTAGAGGACACTGCCTGGTTGCTCCAAGTACCTTCCGTGGAATCTAATACGACACCTCTGTCGGGAATGTAGTTTAATGATTTCCTTCTAGCATGAACATATGACGGCATACTTAGAGGACACTGCCTGGTTGCTCCAAGTACCTTCCGTGGAATCTAATACGACACCTCTGTCGGGAATGTAGTTTAATGATTTCCTTCTAGCATGAACATATGACGGCATACTTAGCGGACACTGCCTGGTTGCTCCAAGTACCTTCCGTGGAATCTAATACGACACCTCTGTCGGGAATGTAGTTTGATGATTTCCTTCTAGCATGAACATATGACGGCATACTTAGCGGACACTGCCTGGTTGCTCCAAGTACCTTCCGTGGAATCTAATACGACACCTCTGTCGGGAATGTAGTTTAATGGTTTCCTTCTAGCATGAACATATGACGGCATACTTAGAGGACACTGCCTGGTTGCTCCAAGTACCTTCCGTGGAATCTAATACGACACCTCTGTCGGGAATGTAGTTTAATGATTTCCTTCTAGCATGAACATATGACGGCATACTTAGCGGACACTGCCTGGTTGCTCCAAGTACCTTCCGTGGAATCTAATACGACACCTCTGTCGGGAATGTAGTTTAATGATTTCCTTCTAGCATGAACATATGACGACATACTTAGAGGACACTGCCTGGTTGCTCCAAGTACCTTCCGTGGAATCTAATACGACACCTCTGTCGGGAATGTAGTTTAATGATTTCCTTCTAGCATGAACATATGACGACATACTTAGAGGACACTGCCTGGTTGCTCCAAGTACCTTCCGTGGAATCTAATACGACACCTCTGTCGGGAATGTAGTTTAATGATTTCCTTCTAGCATGAACATATCACGGCATACTTAGAGGACACTGCCTGGTTGCTCCAAGTACCTTCCGTGGAATCTAATACGACACCTCTGTCGGGACTGTAGTTTAATGATTTCCTTCTAGCATGAACATATCACGGCATACTTAGAGGACACTGCCTGGTTGCTCCAAGTACCTTCCGTGGAATCTAATACGACACCTCTGTCGGGAATGTAGCTTAATGATTTCCTTCTAGCATGAACATATCACGGCATACTTAGCGGACACTGCCTGGTTGCTCCAAGTACCTTCCGTGGAATCTAATACGACACCTCTGTCGGGAATGTAGTTTAATGATTTCCTTCTAGCATGAACATATGACGGCATACTTAGCGGACACTGCCTGGTTGCTCCAAGTACCTTCCGTGGAATCTAATACGACACCTCTGTCGGGAATGTAGTTTAATGATTTCCTTCTAGCATGAACATATGACGGCATACTTAGCGGACACTGCCTGGTTGCTCCAAGTACCTTCCGTGGAATCTAATACGACACCTCTGTCGGGAATGTAGTTTAATGGTTTCCTTCTAGCATGAACATATGACGGCATACTTAGAGGACACTGCCTGGTTGCTCCAAGTACCTTCCGTGGAATCTAATACGACACCTCTGTCGGGAATGTAGTTTAATGATTTCCTTCTAGCATGAACATATGACGGCATACTTAGAGGACACTGCCTGGTTGCTCCAAGTACCTTCCGTGGAATCTAATACGACACCTCTGTCGGGAATGTAGTTTAATGATTTCCTTCTAGCATGAACATATGACGGCATACTTAGAGGACACTGCCTGGTTGCTCCAAGTACCTTCCGTGGAATCTAATACGACACCTCTGTCGGGAATGTAGTTTAATGATTTCCTTCTAGCATGAACATATCACGGCATACTTAGAGGACACTGCCTGGTTGCTCCAAGTACCTTCCGTGGAATCTAATACGACACCTCTGTCGGGACTGTAGTTTAATGATTTCCTTCTAGCATGAACATATCACGGCATACTTAGAGGACACTGCCTGGTTGCTCCAAGTACCTTCCGTGGAATCTAATACGACACCTCTGTCGGGAATGTAGCTTAATGATTTCCTTCTAGCATGAACACATCACGGCATACTTAGCGGACACTGCCTGGTTGCTCCAAGTACCTTCCGTGGAATCTAATACGACACCTCTGTCGGGAATGTAGTTTAATGATTTCCTTCTAGCATGAACATATGACGGCATACTTAGCGGACACTGCCTGGTTGCTCCAAGTACCTTCCGTGGAATCTAATACGACACCTCTGTCGGGAATGTAGTTTAATGATTTCCTTCTAGCATGAACATATGACGGCATACTTAGCGGACACTGCCTGGTTGCTCCAAGTACCTTCCGTGGAATCTAATACGACACCTCTGTCGGGAATGTAGTTTAATGGTTTCCTTCTAGCATGAACATATGACGGCATACTTAGAGGACACTGCCTGGTTGCTCCAAGTACCTTCCGTGGAATCTAATACGACACCTCTGTCGGGAATGTAGTTTAATGATTTCCTTCTAGCATGAACATATGACGGCATACTTAGAGGACACTGCCTGGTTGCTCCAAGTACCTTCCGTGGAATCTAATACGACACCTCTGTCGGGAATGTAGTTTAATGATTTCCTTCTAGCATGAACATATGACGGCATACTTAGAGGACACTGCCTGGTTGCTCCAAGTACCTTCCGTGGAATCTAATACGACACCTCTGTCGGGAATGTAGTTTAATGATTTCCTTCTAGCATGAACATATGACGGCATACTTAGAGGACACTGCCTGGTTGCTCCAAGTACCTTCCGTGGAATCTAATACGACACCTCTGTCGGGAATGTAGTTTAATGATTTCCTTCTAGCATGAACATATCACGGCATACTTAGCGGACACTGCCTGGTTGCTCCAAGTACCTTCCGTGGAATCTAATACGACACCTCTGTCGGGAATGAAGTTTATCGATAAAAACGAGCTATATTGGATGTTACGTGATTCCATCCCAGCATCGCGTGCAGAAATCACAGCGGACTATGTATGTGCATTGTTCACCGAGCACCATGGACAGACATGGGGGTCACTTGAACCAAACAAATGACACCTGTTGAGAAAACTTTAAACTAACTTACTGGAAATTGCAAGTCTATGACACATTGTTACCAAGATGTAGATTATCAGAGAGTGAGTTCATAGCTTTATATCACTCTGTATATTACATTCTTACAAACATATACTCCTATATCTATAATAATACCTAATAGAGATACAAATTTGTACAAATCATCTTATTGCTAATTTTCTTATGGGTACAAAGAGAATATGGGAGTACACTAGACTTGAAGTGATGTCAAATGTTTGAAAGGTGATCGTTCTGTGATGGCTTTGAAATCACATTCTCTTTGCATGACCAAACGAATAGCAAGCTTCTTCCTAGAAAAATGTAAGTATTTGAAAGAATAATCGAAAATCACCGAAATTATTAACACCAACTTAATTGATATAAATTATGTCCATAATAAGTTCTATATTTTGGTGCAGTAATATTCCGTCTATCTATTACGGTTTACCAATTATACAAAAGTACTCAAAATAAACAGAACTTCAAAGATTGTTCCCAGAAAATTCAAGTTACACATTTTATTTGTCATAAAAATATTTTAACTACGTTAAAGTCATTTTTGAGAAAATCGAAATTTTCGAAAGTTTTCCTTTAAATTGTAGTTTTGGGGGAAATGTTGCAGTACGTAAAAGAAAGTGAAGCCAGATAAATATAGGATGGTAATTTGTGACGGATATTGAGAGTTTTTGGAACGTTCGCCGCTTCGCATTCAGATTCGGTTGTTCCTCCCACATCAAAGTCAACATTTGCGGTTTACCAAATACATCCATGCATTTACCTGTTATTTGACAAATTCTACCGCAGATGGTTTGCCCACATCAAGCATTTGACGTTTAACATGCAGATACCGAACTCGCTTAAACACATATCACTTGGCAAGAAATTCTATTGTTTTGGTGTAGATGCTTCAAAATCAGGGGTAACTTCAGTTAAAGCACCAAATACATTTCTAAAACTTGAAAACCAAAATTTGGTTACATACCAAACTTAATATTTGGTTTATTATGTTATAAGGATGCAACAAAAAGATTTTCACAAAAACTTCCCCTCCCCATACTGCCCTTTGCATGGAAGATTTTTCGAAAATTTTGATTTCCTTAAAAACAGGTGTAGCGGTTTTGATTAAAATCTCATGTCTCAGATATTTTTACAACTGAAACGTATATCTTAAATTTTTTGGGCATGTTCTCAAAAATTCTCTGCAGTCTGGGTGACTTTTGCATAAATGGTAAACTATAAGATATAGAAAAATCTTACCATACATAAAATGTAGATCTCGTTAAGGAAACAATTTATTTCGAATGCATTTTTTTCAGTGAACCATTTTGGAGATATTGTTATGTGTCTGAATTTTGCAATACTTAATACTTTTTCTCAAACGGGAAGTTGTTATTAATTTTTTATGTCATGGTCATGCAAGATCAGAGAATTTCAAAGCCATCGCATAGCGATTAAAAACATCCCTTTGGCGTTCTGTAACTATGTTACTATCTTTCACAAAAGTAAATACCCAACTCGTGGCTAATGAGAAAGACGCAGTGACGTAACTCTCCTAGTCCAGTCGTGACCCAAACAAACAACCTGATGTGTTGCACTCACATGACCTTTTCTACTTACGTACTAATCATTCTTACAAACTCTTATTCTTATATCTATCTTCATTTAATACAGATAAACATCCGCAGAAAGTATTTTATTGCTTATTTCCTTGTAGGTACAAGGGGAATAGGGGAATACAGTAGGCTTTGAGTGTCAGTCAAGTCTTTCAAAGATTTCAAATTCTATTCTCTTTACACGGTTGATATAAAAAATTAATATCGATGTTGCATTTGACAGAAGTATCAGTTCTCGAAAACTCATACAAATAACAAAGAATATCTCCGAAATGGTTCGCTCTGCAACAAACTTATTTAGACATAAATTGTGTGTTTTAGCAAGATCTACATTTTTGTGTACTCATTAAGTTTGGGTCTACCTCTTACGGTTTACCATTTATGCAAAAGTCATCCAGAGTAAATAGGACTTCATAGGCTATAACCAGAAGATTCAAAATATACATTTCATTTGTCATAAAGAGGTCTCCAATATGTGGCATTTTAATAAAAATCCTTAGAGCCATTTTCAAGAAGATCAACATTTCGGAAAAATTGTCCGTGTAAAGAGTAGTTTAGGGTGGGGCTATTTTCTTCAAAATCTTTGTGTCTTATCCTTGAAAGACATTAAACTTAAATACCAACTTTGGTTTTTAAACGACTGTTCGTTTTTTAGTTATGCTGTCCACAGACTGACAGACAGACATAGACAAACAGACAGACAGACAGACTGACTGAGTGACTGACTGACTGATAGACAAACAGACAGACAGATACACAGACTACACACACACACACACACACACACACACACACACACACACACACACACACACACACACACACACACACACACACGGAGTTTTTTCTAAAAATGCTTATTTTGGATTCGCGGGGTATTAAAACATATATTTCCGGTGAAATCTAGACATCGAATTTTTGGGTGGAATACAATACTTCCTCTACGTAGTATACGTAGTATAGAAAGTAAAAAATTGAACGTAAAATAGAATTTGAATTTAGGGTCCCTAAATATTTTTGAAGATATGGAATTTGAATTTGAATTCTTGAGAGATGTATTGTGAATTTCAGTGATGAAACCTCTTAAGAAGAAAATAATAGAATGTAGTGGAATGTACATTGACGCAGGAGGCAGTCAAAATGGCCAAGTGTGTGGTAAGTTTGGAAACAGTTGCAAACGCACAAGCATCGATTCCAGGTATGCAATTCAGTGGGAATTACCGCAGTTAAGTGCTTTAGTTTGACCCGAAGTTACCCTAAGTTGGGTTCTCCACACCACCAGGTGATGCTTCAACATCATTATCCTAACCTCACATTAAAACCCGGCGAATAATTGTAACCAATTTCCGTCTTATCCTTCGAGGAGGCCTGATAGAAAAAAACCTTTAGGGTTGGAGGATTATAGTGGTGGGTTCCGAAAAATGATAATAGCGATGATGGAAATAACTTAATATGATGCCTGGCCCCCTCCCTGGTGTTTACCGGAGGTAAATGTTTATAAATTACACCACTCGCTCTGAGATGGCGGTAGTGATAAATTTTTCCGCCTGGTCGCATCCTTGCAGGAAATTGCCGGAAGTTCCCTCGACAATACCGTCTGTTGCACCCTCCAACGGGCTGGCTCTTCCTCTCATTATGACGTTCATTTGTTTGTTTTGGACTTCTTAATAATTCGGTCGTTAAATTGTTGTTACGCGTGCAAGAACATGCATGTCGGTAGGTAGCGGTAACTTTGGTTTACTAACAAACACATGTCACAGAGTGAAAATTGCATAACGACACACCATACCATAGTGTGACTTCGCCTAGACTCATTCTGTAACTTCACTTTGGTTTCATATTCACTTTCTTCAGTGACGTGGCCTCTTCTTCCGGACAGTCGATCACAAGACGTCTCTAATTCCTTACTCTATCTATGCACGTGACCAACTCGTTTGAAGAACAGCGCTTCTTGTCACATCAGAAACACACGCACTAACTTTGGGAAATAACTAACTCCGCAAGAATCACTGACTTGCAACAGTGTCCGCACTACTCTGTTGTTACCCAAAGTCTTCTTCTACAGACCGCATGCACGGTCTTTGTGCTTTGCGCTACGGCGGTTGCCTCAGCCGAACGTATCACGCGCGGCCGCGCTGCTTTAAGCCTGTATATGAATTCTTACCTTAAAAAAGATGGTGGAAGTGTCGCCCTTGCTGGGTTATACAGGCGTTGCAGATTCTGGCTGACGAGACTGACTTCTACCACTGTAATGTTTCTAATTTATTCGAAGCGTTTTCTTTCAATTCCCGCAATGAGTACGGATTTGTTCGATACACTTTGTATCCCACAAGTAAAAATCACATTCAGTTAGATTTGGAGAAGGAGTTAGGTCTCCGTGCAGAAGAACTGAAATCCCTACTAGTCGTGCTAATTTTTAGAGTGATTTATTTGGTGACCTTTCGAGATTCACATCACTGTCATATAGCATTCCTCTGTTAAAACTGTTAGTGTGCGCATGATTTTTATTGGGCACTGAGCCAGTAGTTTCAAAGTTATTTCTAATTAGCTGAAATACCCGGTGTTCCCCGTGTTCGGCATTTTATCGCTACAATCTTTTGATCTAAGTTGGATACTATAAAGAACCCAAAATAAATAAATAAATACAAGCACCGAGAAAACACTATGCAACAGCACTGTTCAACAACCCCAAATACCACAGGAGGAAAAGTGAGTAGAGAAAGTGTGTGAATGTACAAGTTGCATTTCTGTCAATCATATAGAAAATTGTATGTATTCTTAGTAAAAGAGGGAGAAGAGAAAGAAATGCGAATGTGTTTCGTAAAAGAAACATCATTAAAGATAACCGTGTGAATGTAATACATTGCATTTCAATTTCAAACACATCGAACATTGTGTTAATTGTTTATTGAAGAGGGAGACGAGATAGAAGTGTGACTGTGTTTCATATGAGTGTGAAGAAACATTCGTGTGAATGTAATATGTGCCATTCCTATTTCAGTCACAGAAAATTGTATGAATTGTATGTTGAAGGGAGAGAAGGGCAGAATATGTGAATGTTTTACGTAAAATAAAAGCGAGTAGAGAAGACCATGTGAATGTTACGTTGTATAGTAAAATGGACAGATACCTGCCGAATTTCGAGGAAATCCGACAAACGGTTTAGGAGCGCACAGAGTACAAACATACAAACATTCATTTTTACTTTCTCTACCAATAAGCAGAGGAAGTATGTTTTGAGGTACTCTGAATCAGAAAAGACACTTTTAGAAAAGGTATGTGTGTGTATCTGTGAACAGCATAATTCAAAAACGAAAAGTCGGTTAGAAGCCAAAGTTCGTATTTAAGTTCAGTATCTTTCAAGGATGCGACACGAAGATTTTGAAGAAAATTGCTCCTCCCTAAACTATCCTTTACATGGCAAAATTTTAGAAAATTTTGATTTTCTCGAAAATGGCTCTAGCGATTTTGATTAAAATGCCACATGTTTAAGACATTTTATGGAAAATGAAATGTAGGTATATTTTGAATTTTCTAGCTATAGCCCATGTATTTACTCTGGATCACTTTTGCATAACTGTTAAACCGTAAGAGATAGACCAAATCTTAGTATATGAAATCGCAGATCTTGCTAAAACACACAATTTGTGTCTAAATACATTTTTTGCAGGGTGAACCATTTCGGAAATATTCCTCATTATTTGTGTAAGTTTTGGAGAATTTAAACTTCTGTAAAATGGGACATCGCTATTCATTTTTGTTAACTTTGCAAACAGAACGGAATTTGAAAGCTGTAAAAGATTCGACTATCGCTCAAAGTCTACTGTATTCACATATATCCGTTGCACGTGCAAGAAAACGAGCAATAAGATAATTTCTGCTAATGTTTATCTCAACTAACACGAAGAATAAGAGTTTGTAAGAATGGTTAGCACAAGAGTAGAGAAAGTCATGTGAGTGCAATACATCAGATTTTTATTTAAACTACTTTTCCGCGAAGTAAACAAACTATAGTGTGCAATAAATGATCTTTTTTTTTTTTTTTTTTTTTTTTTAATTTTACATTAATGTAACAGTATATTAGGCAAGGAGACTATACATAATGTTGGTAATTAAGATGCGAGTATGTTTATGAAACGAGCGGAGCAACTACGTTAATTACCAACATTATAGTGAAGTTTCATACGAGTATTTACCTCGAGCATGTGTCGGCAGCCGACAGCAGCGGGAACACAACAAAGAATCGGGGCCGGGCTGTCTCAAACCACAGGTGGTACAAACATCAAAACGCTCAAGGTCAGCCTACCTCAGGCTGTGCGTCTCTTTGCGACAACAATCAGAACTGCTACACCAGGGTTTTCGCGAAGTGTCCGGCGGCCGGCTTATTTGTAGAGGTTCCAGAAAAGGTGAAGTTCGAGAAAAGTCCGTTTTAAGTCATTCTCGCTACATAATGAGGCGAGGCAAAGAGAGCAGATAGTTGTTAGTAGTAGTAGGGCATCGTGATTGTTTAACGAGGCCATCTAGCTTCCCCTCCTTTCCCTTTCTTTACCCCTCTGCGCTGACAGCACTTTCATGCTACTGGCTGGACATTGATTCTTTTCTGGTCGCTTAGTAAATCGTTACCCCTGTATTTACACCTCTCCAAGGACACCACTATTCATGATATGTGCTAGTTATAACCAATAACACGTTGGCCTAAAAAGAACATATTGATTTTTCCTGGTTTTTCAATAAATCGTTACTGATTAATCTCAACTGTAATTTGTTTCAGAAGCTACACGTGACCAGATTATTTATTGGCCTATAACAAGGTAGTAAGACAGTTCGGCAAATTTCAGAAACTGTGTAACTTCTCGTTTCCTCACTTATTTTCCATTCCCTTCTCTTCTCCTCTGTTTCCCTCCATTCCCTTCTCTTCTCTCCTCTTCTTTTTTCCTCTCTTCTTTCCCACTCCCTTCTTTTCTCTTCTGTTTCCTTTTATTCTGTTCTCTTGTCTTCTTATGTTCTGTTCTCTTCTTTCCCACTCTCTTCTCTTCTATTTTTTACCCTTCTCTTGTTTCCTTCCATCCCTTCTCTCTTCTTTCCTTCCGTTTCAGTTTCTTCCCTTATCTTCTTTTCCACTCTCTTCTCTCATTCCTTCCATTCTCTTGTTTTCCCTTCTATTGCCTTCTTTTCTTTCTTTCCATTTTCTTCTCTCACCTTCCATTGCCTTCTCTTCTCTGTTCTACTCCATTTCCTTCTCTTTTTTTTCTGTTTCCTTCCATTCGCTTGTTTTCTCTTCTCCTCCTTCCATTCTCCTGTCTTCCCTTCCATTCCTTTCCCTTCCCTTCTACACCATTGTGTTTTCGTAACTTCGTTTTACCACATGAGCACGGTGGAAATGGCAGTATTCAGATGGAAGCCCTGCAAACCTACCACAGGGTGCAAGGATACCTCCTTACCGGGAATACATTAACTTGATTTATTCATGCAACAAACAAATAGTCTCACAATCAAGGAAAGGCCACACTGAGTTGCAAATTACCTGAAATGATAACAATAAGAGATACAAATTATATTATTAAGAAACACATGACGTACAAATATGACAATCATCAAGCAAACTCAATAATAGGCAACACTTATAAACTGAACATGAATAGGTATCTTGTGGCGCCCAAAACTGTGAAACCTCTCGGGCTGTACTAGAGAACACTGAACAAGACCTAGCAGCCTATAAAAGAATCAAATAGCATAGTCAAGAGAGCTTATCGAGAAAGGGCTTCAACCCAGGAACCACAGCAGCACAGCTAAGCTGGGCCTAAGCGCTGCGCCCCTGGTGTCAAAACATTGCACCAGCAGCCACCTCACACATGGACTGAGCCGATAAAAAACTGGCTGTCGACTGTCTCTTTTCCCTCTCTTCCCTTCCTTTCCCTTCCATTGCCTTTCTCTGGCGTTTGCTCTCTCCTCTTCTCATCCCTCCTCTTCCCTTCACTTTTCTCCCTTTTTCTTTCCTCTCTTTTTTCCGCTTAGCTTCCCTCCCCTCCCTTCCCATGTTCTTCTCCTATCCTCGTTACATTGTATTTCCTTCTTCTCCCTTCCTCTCCTTTCGCTTTTCTTCCCATCTCCTTCCTTTATTTTCTTCCCTTCTCTTCCCTCTCTTCTCTTCCATACCCTTATCTTTTCTTTCATTCCTTTCTCTTTTCTTCCATCACCTTTCCTTTCCTTCTCTCCTCTTTTTTTCCCTCTCTTCTCTTCCTGCCTGTATCCTCTCTACCCTTCTCGTCTCTCTTTTTCTTTTCGCCTCGGTCCGTTTCTTCTCTTTCCCTTTTCTTTTTATTCTCTTCCACTTGTCTTCTCTTCTCCATTCTTCTCTCCCCTCCTCTTGCCCCTCCTTCCTTTCTCTGATCTTTTGTTTTCTTTTTTCTACTCTTCGCTTCCCTTTCGTTCTCTTCTCTCCTCTGGTCCCTCCTCTCTTCATCTTTTCCCTTGTCTTCTCTCTACTCGCTTGTTTCCACTTCTGTTAGCAGTAGCTGCATATTAATCTTGATTAATAACGCAACACTTGGTAATCAAAGGGAAGAAGACAGTTGGCTAATTCTGCGATGTCATGCGATGACCCACAATCATGGGTACGAACGTGCTTATTTTCAGGTTCCGCGAACCTCCTCCTCTCGGAGTGTGACGGAAAGCTTAATATTAAAACGCAGACTTGCATCCATAATTGTGTAGGTAGGTAGATATCAGAGCGGATGGATGGATGGATGGATTCCGCGTGATGCAAGATCGTTTTTCCGTGACGATTGTGGCTACTATAATCTGACCGGAACTAATCCGGTTTGTGCTTTAACATTTCCATCTCTGAGAAATCCCTTGCTACAGAACGAATCAATAACCTGCCTGCCTTCCTCACATTTTCACATTTATGCAAGCTGCGTTAACTCCTCTATCTGCATTAGAAATAACACTAAGCTCAAAGGAAGCGAGCGCTCCTCTTACAGTTTACAGCATCTTCATCACATCAATGTTTTTGCCCTCGAAAATTGAAAATAATATATCACCTTTAATGATAGGTGTGAGTGAGATTCCTTTGTTTTCTCTTTGCTACAAGGTTATGTAACGCATTGTAATGCAAGAGCATGTAACTTACATATCTAGGAGGGGTCCCGGGTTCGGTTCCCGGCTAGGGAGGCTGGGAGTTTTCTCCAGCTAAAATTATTCCCAAGAGCCTGGACTCTATGATAAGGTTCCGAGAGGGGACTTAGCACCTCCACCCTGATGCGGTGCCCCTCGGGAGGGAGGAGAGAGTGTGATGATACCAGGGGTAGTCGGATCCGAGGAGAGATGATAGCAGAGAGCAGGAGCCCTAGTAGCTGCATATAGAAACTCCCCGGTGGCGGCCCTCTTTTCCCCCTCCAGGCTTACACATCCCCTACTGGGCCTCCCCCGATCCAGGGAACGAGGATTTACAGAGAAGAAATTCCTATTTCTATTGCTCTGTTTCATGGTTATTATGGTATGTACGGCGGTTGGTAAGTTGCAGCAGGTCGGTGCACTATGCGTTAGGCTGGCCTGTCTGTGGACAGCATAACTCAAAAACGAAAAGACGGTTTAAAACCAAAGTTGGTACTTAAACTTAATGTCTTTCAAGGAAGGTTGTGACACAAAGATTTTGAAGAAAATTCCTCCACCCTAAACTATCTATGGACAATTTAAAAAAAAAAAAAAAAAACTTTTATTTTCTTGAAAATAGCTCTAATGATTTTAATTAAAATGCCATATGTTTTAGATATGTTTATAACAAATGAAATGTGTATCTTGAATTTTCTGGCTATAGCTCATGAAGTCCTATTTAATCTGGATGACTTTTGCATAAGTGCTAAATGTAAGAGATAGGCCAAATCTAACTATACAGAAATGTAGATCTTTCTAAAACACACAATTTATGTCTGAATACATTTTTTGTAGAGTGAACCATTTTGGAGATAATCCTCGTTATTTGTGTACGTTTTGGAGAACTTATACTTCTGTAAAATGGGACATCGCTATTCATGTTTTATATGTTAACAGTGCAAAGAAAACGGAATTTAAAAGCTTTAAACGATTCGACTATCGCTCTAAGCCTACTGTATTTCCATATTTCCGTTGCACGTGCAAGAAAACGAGCAATACGATAATTTGTGCAAATGTTTATCTCAACTAACACGAAGAAGATATAGGAATGAGAGTCTGTAAGAATGGTTGGTACAAGAGCAGAGAAAGTCATGTGATTTTTAAGCGAACACTTGCTGAAGAGACACCAGGTATTGGAAGGTGCAATTAAAGGACACGGATACGTGTGGATGTGTAGGTACGATATATCCCGGTTGCCATGTCCTGCCTCACTCAACCTTCCAACCATTACGTACAATCTACCTCACTACCATGTTATTATCTCTGGTAAGTTCGCCTTCCAGGGAATACACCAACCAGTCCCATGTTAAAATACGTCATATTTCCACTAAACTTGCCACAGATAAGCTTTGACACAAGCAAAGAATTACTGTCTAGCCTGGAATTCGAAATTCCACTTTATTTCACACAATCACTTTTATGCAACCTCTACAATAACGTGTAACACCATCTATATACTTGAAGTAGCTCAAACATTGCCAACATGATAATTACATTTTCACGACCACATGTAATATGTTCATATAATATTCGTGGATCTCTCTGACATTTATTATGGCAGTGCCGATCAGATGGCGGGATGACTGCTCATGGTAACGGCTGTTCTCGACGCTCGGTGGCATTTGGCCGGCCTTGTCCTCCACGGGGGTGGAGGCGCTCACTGCGACACTGGAATGAAGGGATCTCAGCATTTGTTAGGGACTTCCGCGCGTCTCTGTGCCCTGTCTAGCTGCGACTCTGTGTGGTACCTTCGGTTTCCTCATTTCATCCCTGCCTCCTGGGGGTTAGTAGCCACAATAGATCTGTGTAGATCGAAGTGAGCGAGTTGTCCCCTCTGTGTCTGTATACTTTACCCTTTAACCTTTAAATTCATTTTTGGGTGAACACAAAATCTTCAAATGATTAAATGATGATCAACGAACTGTTAAGAGTAAATCATACGAACTACCCGGCATTCAACTCACAAAACATTAGAAAGTATCAGTCAAGAAATTTAATTTGGAAAATGACATTCCTAAAATATTCGGTGAGACCTTCGTATGTAGTGAACTTGGATATAGCTTGATGTCTTCCCTATAGTTGAAACAAAAGAAGGAGAGACTGCACGCCGCTGCTGCCCTGTATAACTATTATATTAACCACCGCTGCCTGCCGTGGTCATCATCATTCGCAATTACGGTAACGCTAAATGCTCCCTCCACATGGCCTCATTTACTGAAAGGAAACCTACAGACGTTTGCCTGATCATTATAATTCCAATGCGTAATCACTGAGGGATGAAGGACAGGCGTGCTTGCTCTCTCGCTCTCTCGCTCTCAATGAAGTCTCCCAAACATACTCTGTCCCGTCCCGTAAGTCACGGATTCTCCTACGTCCACCTAATTTCAACAGAGCATTGCTCTCTACCTTCCTTATTACTGAGTAAATGGAGACAGACTTTCCAAACTTCCTGGAAACAATCAAATTACTACCACACAAAAATAATTGTTTAACCTCTTAAATTAGTGTTGTAAAAATCTGGTGTAGGTATTGCACTCACATGACTTTCTCTACTCTTGTACTAACCATTCTTACAAACTTATTCCTTTATCTTCTTCGTGTTAGTTGAGATAAACACGTGTAGAAATGATCTAATTTCCTTGTAGATACAAGGGGAATATAGGAATACAGTAGGTTTTGGGAGATAGTCAATTGTCCATCTAAAGGGCAGTTTAGGGTGGAGCAAGTTTCTTCAAAATCCTCGTGTCGCATCCTTGAAAGACGTCAAACTTAAATACCTACCAGCTTTGATTTTACCGACTTTTCGCTTTTGAGTTATGCTGTCCACACACACACACACACACACACGCACGCACGCACACACACACACAACATACAACACACACACACACACACACACAACGCGCACGCGCGCGCGCGCGCACACGCACAGACACTTGGACCTTTTTGTAAAAATGCTCTTTTTGAGTTCAAGGGGCCTCAAAACATTTTTCTGGTAAACCGTAAGAGACATCAAATCTTACTATACAAAAATGTAGTTCTTGTCAAAACACACTATTTATGTCCGAATGAATTTTTTGTAGAGTGAACCATTTCGGAGATATTCCTTGTTATTTGTGTGAGTTTTGCAAATGGAAGATTGTTATTGAATTTGTTATGTGTTCGCCGTGGAAAGAGAACACAATTTCAAAGCCTTCATATAGCGATCGAATTTAAAACATTTAATTATCACTCAATCCTACTGTATTCCCATATTTCCCTTGTACCTACAAGGAAATAAGCAATAAGATAATTTGTACAAAAGTTTATCTCCACTAACACGAAGAAGATATAGGCATTGAAGTTTGCAAGAATGATTAGTACAAGAGTAGAGAAAGTCGTGTGAGTGCAAACCATCAGATTTTTTATGTCCAGGATAGTTAAAGAGCATGAAATATCTAAGTCATCACAAGACTAGCAGTTCTTAAAGGACTTGATTATCGCCAAACGATTTTAAGAATGGTTTGTTTAACAGTGAGCAGAGAAACTCATGTGATTGCACGGATAAGACAGTTTTAGTTATGGTAGTCGCAGACAGGGTGGCCGACGGGTTAGACCGTTGGTCTATCACAAATTTATATAATTCCGAGGCGCAACAGCCGTTTCCGGGTCAAGGTGTACCGCCGACCGCTGCGTCCCCCACCTCTGCCATCACAGGCTCATAAGTGGCGTGCAGTACTGGAGGTGGAACGTGGTCAGCGCCCCGATCCCTCCCGACCTGTTATGCGATCTTCGCAACTAGGTACCATCAAGTAGCTCCAGGTAATAAGGCTGAGTGGACCCCGGACTAAGTCTCCCAGTTGGGAAAAATCCCCACACCTGTACCGGGAATCAAACCCGGGGCTCCCGCTTGATAAGCAGCAGGGCTACTACCGCGCTAAGGAGGCGACCCAAAACATACCTATATTTACAATGAAATTTCTAATAAATACTTGTGTGGATTCTTTGTTGCTCAAAGTACGTAGTAGAAAAATTGATATTTTCTTTTGATGATGTTATAAGGATCCAAATGTAATTTTAAAGAGGAAATGGCACAGTTACTTGTCAGTGTATGAGACCATATCCTATTTGTGACACTCGTGTGTGGGAGTCCAGTCCGAGAGACCAAGGTAAGCAAATACGAGCATACATAAATCATGTAGGTACATACCTATTGATCCCGATAGAGCCTTGCTTAACTTTCACTCTTTAGTGTTGAGCGACAACGCCCTAAGGGGGGCCAAACAAGCATTTTTGGTGCAGATGTCGGCGCGCTGGCTTCTCAACTTACAGGTCGATTCCCGGCTGGGGTTGCCAATTTTTCTTTAATCAGAATAATTCTCTGTCCCTGAAAGTACGAATGTCGGAGCGAATGTGTTTAATGTTAAAAATCTATGTTTTTCACTCACATGACTTTCTCTACTCTTGTACTAATAATTCTTACAAACTGTTATTTCTCTATCTTTCTCGAATCGGGGTTATTAGCGTATAATGTATACAGATAGAAGGTACTTGATGCACCAAATTAAAAGTAAAAACATATTTCGACGATAGGATCAAATTATTTTGTATGAGCTTTTTTCACTATATTCGTAGTTTTCGGAAAAAACAGCTTTAATCTGCTACGGATTTGGCAACATGGCTTTTCAGTAATGCAACTGGTATGTGATCTCTGTGCGGCCAGAAGGTCGTCGACAATTCTGAGGAAGAAGGAAACATTTTGTTTTCGTTTCATTGTGCGATCGCCTTTCAGTTTTTGATACCTTCTGCTGCAAGTGATAAAATTCCCATCTTTGATCTCTTTCACATTAACACACTAGTAAAGGAATGTGAAATTTGTTTCTGAAAATGTTAGAACACTCTGTGACTTCACGTCTTATCAACTCATTTGCCTGCGTTCATTTGTTTACAGTGACGTCAGTTCTTAACACCGCGGTGTGAGAGCATGCACACCAGCTTGCGCCGTAGCCAAGTTAACAACAAGGTTTAATGTAATACTTCAATGTTAATTTCTGACTGAACTCCCAGACTTTTAAGGAAAAGACACAGGTGGAATTTGTTCTGCAAATGATACCTACGCTGTCTTAATCGCTGTCATTATGCTCTCGTTGCACAATATACTATTATGTTTCTTGTTGCATACGTTTGTAAAACTTTCAGGGTATGCCACTGAGCTTTTTTGTCCTGGTCAATCAAAGAGCATGTAATAGGAGCCCCTTTTTAAAAATCTATAACTTTTGCTTATTGTACTATTGTACTATAGAGCTGGTTTTGTTCTGATGCACAAGGTAACATGAAGAAAGGCGTAGGTACCAACCTGGCAAACGGTTGCATATCCTGAAGCGTGGCCAGAAGGAACAACCAGACGGAGAATGGCGAGCGCTCGTGGAATTATTTCGAAATTATGCGGTTTGTATTACTTTCTATCAAGCAGATGCCCCGTCTCATGGGACCCTGGGTTCAGCCCTCTCCCTTCCGGCCCAGTAATTTTCTCTCATTTTCATTACCTTGTCATCATTTCAACCGCACACAGCGTTCCTCTCCAGTACACTCAAACGTAATGATGTTAAGAAAGTTGCAAACGTGTTTCACACGTCAAAGACAAAATGTTTGTGATGTGTTTTTGACATAAATTGTGTGTTTTAGCGAAATCTACATTTTTGTATAGTAAGACTTTGTCTAACAGGACTAGATAGACTATAGCTAGAAAATCAAAATACACATTTCATTTGTCATAAATATATCTTAAACATATGACATTTTAATCAAAATCGTTAGCCATTTTCAAGAAAATCAAAATGTTCGAAACATTTTCCATGCAAAGGGTAGTTTAGGGTGGGGCAATCTTCGTGTCGCATCCTTGAAAGACATTAAACTTAAATACCAACTTCGGTTTTTCACGGACTTTTCGTTTTATGCTGTCCACATTCTGACAGACACGCACATACACGGACCTTTTTCTAAAAATGCTTTTTTTGGATTTCCGGTCAAATCTCGACATCGAATTTTAGGTGATAGGTATACAATATTTCCTCTACTTACTTGTAGAGTCAGTAAAAATAAAGTTAATGTGTAGGCGAGGTAAAATTGAAGTAACCTTAAATTAAAGATATTTTGTTTCACGGTTAGTCCTTTCCATGTTTAGAGGAGATTTTGTAAACTGAGGAAGATAACAACTTAGCTCTAATCATTTCATTACGTCGATTTGAGCGAATTAAGTGAGGGGATAGCACAGACCCATAAACGAAGCCATAAGCCGCTCCGAGTTAATGTAGGAAATTTTCAGTCTAAACTTGAGAACCCATAAAGTCACCCCACCGCAGGGAAAGTTTTCTTTTTCCTTTGCTACCACTGACGTTTAAACTTTCTAAAGTCTATTTTAACTTCATAATATCTGGTGGAGATCAATAATGGAAATCAAAGGGATTCTATTGTCTTTTAATGTTGTTTATAATTGGATAGCAAGTTTACTAAATGTGGGATTGAAGTTGTAGGACAATTCCATTTTTATTTTGCGTACTCCTTACCTGCAGCATGTATCTTCATTGATGTCAAAGCAGTGTGAACATGGGTAAAAAATATATATACTCGAGCGTGCCTAAATCTGGTGGTTCCAGTTTTATCGACCTCATTACCATTATAGTCGTACGTTCAATCGAAGGACAACTAGCGTGAGTTTAGAAAAAACTACAGTGTCGACTAATGTTTCTTTTTTAGGTGTGCGTTTTACCCACGTGTTTGATTGTTCCAAAGATAAGATAAAAAAAAAACAAAGTGATCTTAAATGTTTGAAGCGACATATTAATGAAATATTACACAAATATAGCAAGTTGGTTTATGTTTTATATATTAGAACCTGATTACTCTAGTAGAATTCGAAATAAAGAATGTTAGGAATTTCTTACATGAATATTCTTAGGGGAAGTCTTACTGACTTTCTAAACTTTTGCAATTTTATTATTATTGGATAAGCTTTTAAAGGTTACTAATTATTCTAGTTAAAAGTAAGCTAACCACAAAATTAGGAGTAATCTGATTTATAATTTTCCATTTTATACGATATTTTATACAAATCGTATACCATTTTTCAAAATGTTCCATGGGCATGTATTTGCCGTTCTGCAGGGGAAATGTTAGACGTTATAGACGGTAGTCGTTCATTTGCTTCAACATCCTGTCTCAAACTCACGACTTGTTGAATGATGTGCGCATGTGCACGAACGGGCTTTGGATATCTTCATAATGCAAAAAAAGAAGAGCATTGCTTCTTCTTGTTCTCAGTTGGTGTCCTCATTGCTGATATTTACGAGGAGGGTTCGGAGGAGACGGGTCCAGGTAGACGGGGAAAACACATAAATCAGCCAAATAACAACGCAACATGCCCATTATCTGACGGACTCGCCTGGGCCTGGGCTTAAAACCTCCTCCATAATTGCTAGGGGCGACTTGCTTGCCTGCTTGCCTGCCTCAACAACCGATCGAGAGGTTTTCAGAAACCAATAATTCACCTGTACCACTGCCACCAGCTGGAAAATTTCTTTTTTTAAACGCAATCTAGGATCAGAGGTCCTTTACACCGCGCAGCAGCAACATTAGCTAGTGTGAAAGCCGCCGCAAGGAAATTGCGGTTTAGAAACCTTTGTGTCGAGTCACAGAAACCTTAGCAAAGTGAAAAATTAGAACTTGGACCGCCTTCCTCCTCAAACAACTGATACCGGAAAACAATGATGAAGCATTTCTCTAATATCTGCGTGTTTGATCAATACGCTACAGCGCTCAGCTACTGGCTGGGTTTGATAAAAGTAAATCCAAACAAATATCGCATATCTTGGAAATGGTGTTCTCTACTCTTGTACTAACTATTCCTAAAAACTGTTATTCCTATATCTTCTTCACGTTAGTCCAGATAAACATTTGCAGAAATTATCTTCTTGCTAGTTTTCTTGTAGGTACAAGTGGAATATTGGAATACGGTAGGCTTTGAGTGATAGTCAAATTTTAAAACATTGGGAATCCATTTTCTTTGATTTCATCTAATGAAAGTTTGTTTTCGAAAACTCACACAAGTAACAAAGGAATATCTTCGAAATGGTTCACTCTACCGAAAAAAGTTTATTTAGACATAAATTGTGTTTTAACAAAATCTGCACTAAGATTTTGTCTATCTCTTACGGTTTACCTGTTATGCAAAAGTCATTCCGAGTAAATAGGACTACATAGGCTATAGCCAGAAAATTCAAAATATACATTTCGTTGTCATAAAAATGTTTTAAATATACGGCATTTTAATCAAAATCGTTAGAACCATTTTCGAGGAAATCAAAATATTGTAAACATTTTCCGTGTAAATGGTAGTTTAGGGAGGAGGAGTTCTGTTAAGAATCTTCCTGTCGCATCGTTAAAAGATTTTAAGTACCAATTTTGGTTTTTAGCCGAATTTTCGTTTTTGACTTATGCTGTTCACACACGCGCGCGCGCGCCTGCGGACCTTTTTGTACAAATGTTTTTTATTCAGGGGGCCTTAAAACATATTTCTGGTGAAATCTCGACATCGAATTTTTGGGTGGATTACAATACTTCCTCTACTTACTATATGTAGTAGGGAAAGTAAAAATGTGAGAGTAAAATACTCATACAGGAGCGCTCTCTGAGCATTCGCTGGAAAGGTGTTGGGTTGTTGGACCACCACTGACCTGACGAAGGATAATCCAATCCTATCATTACGTCACGTATGTGAAGACAGTTTACTAATAATTTGCATCCATACGTGTCTCTTTTGTTTAGCTGTCGCCTGCAACCTTTCTCAGCCATGGGCTCAGAATTAGCCGGCCTGGGGCTCCTGACCTTCCTCTTGAATAATTATATAACAGTAGACAATTTTCTTTAATTCTACGGGTCATTAAATATTTACTTGCTATGTAGACCACTTTTCCCTCAACACTTTTGTTCCGTTGTTGGGTGTAATCAAGTCAAGGGTTCCCTAGGTCTAATCGGAAGAAGGAGGCTGTAATAAATAAACTAAAATTGCATATGGTCATGTGAGGATTGACAGGCAGGCAGGCAAGCAGGCAGGCAAGCAGGTAGTAAGAGTCTGGGAACTATAGGAAGCGATCGCCAAACTTCATTCATAAAGTGATGCTATCGCGCTGAAAGGTTTTTCTCACCAAATGCATGGGAAAATGTGGGGGTGGATACATACGTGAGAATTATTGGTTAGTGATCGACTATCGCCTTCTGTTACAAGAGTCGTGACGTGTAGCCCGGAAACTTGGTCCACAAGCCCAACAACTCTTTCTGCAGCAGTCTGTCCTTAGAAATAGGATCAGTAGGGCTCGGAAGCTCATGCCCTAAAAACACTGAAATATGCATGCAAATATGCTCTTAAAAACTTGAAAATATGCCAAGAAATATGCACTATTGAATTAAAACAATGCCCCTTCGCAGTAGACAAGGCGAGTTAGTATAAATAATAAATCAGGTTACCTTATTCCTTAGAGGTTGAGGCAGAAATGGTCCCGCTGCTAGTATTAACTGCTAAATTGCAGTTCACAACCAACACTTTGCACAAATTTTCAACTGTAAAACATCGTCTGTTGTCTCGCAAAACACTTTTGTAACGTGAAAAACTTCTCTCCACGTCAAAAGATGTTATCGGGGCAAATTTAAATGATATTAACTGCTTCACAGAGATAGTCAAGTCTGTTGGTGTGGTAGATGGTTTTCTTTCAAGGATGTCTCGAATATCGCACATCTGTTTATAACCAGAATTTTTTGAAATTATATAATTCACCTTCTCTTTCACTTTTTGTCCTATGCTACCAGGAACCGAACTTAGATCACATATTGTTTTTTCAAAGACAGTAAGTGATTCATGCAAAGGAGATCCTACAGCTTCCAATGCCGTTATGGCTGTTGGTAAGAAAGAAAAATGGCCAGATATGAAACTAAGATCCTCTTTTAACCCAGTGCCTGACAGAATATTTTGCACAGTTTCTATTGATGAAGCATCTTTTGAGTCCAATGAATTAACAACCCCTTCGACTATTTCTATGTGCTCAGCATAATATAAAACTGCATCGACTCATGTTCCCCATCGAGTTAACACTGGTGCAAGAGGAAGTCGGATATTAGGTGCTGTTGATCTAAATAACTTAACTCTTTTAGGAGATTTAACAAAATTCTCTTTGTACAGGGCACAAATCTATCTACCAATGGGAAAGAATCGCGTATTGTCTCAGAAATGCGATGAAGAGCGTGTGCCAAACAAGTTATATGAATTATGTTAGGAAAAATACCTTTCAGAGTTTGTCCTGGTTTTACCATATAAGGACCTGCATCAGTAACAAATAAAAGTAACCGGTCGTATTTGATTTACATGGCCATAATAATTTCAAAGAGTCCATCACAAACTGGGTTACAGTTACATTGTCAGTGGCCGACAATTCGCACACATTAAGAAGATAAGGTGTCGTCTTTTGTTCATTATTTAAGGCACCCACGATTCTATTAGCAATAGAACGGCGCTCAGAATCAGGGATTTCATCAACAGACAACCACACTAACTGATCCGCTAATTCATTTTGTATAATTAACAATATGTTATTGTAACAATGTCCTACATAAGTCTTACGCAGTGTACTTTCTTCAGGCACATGTTGTTGAGTACACTTGGCAAGAAAGTTTTTAAATGTGGGATTATTAATTTTGAACAAGGGAATATTAGCAGCTAAAAATACTTGGCACAAGTCATAGGAAAATTCAGTAATCCTACTTCCTAAACACTCTACTAATTGTTTTAGAACAGGTTATTTGTTTGCGAGTTTTCTGATTAAATTCTCCTTATGTTTTGCTGTGTTTATGTGCTGAATTATTTGAAATCTTTTCTCACTCCCTATATTTTTGTCACACGCTCCACAAAACAGTGGCCTATTATCTGTAGATATTAAATCACCCGAAAACTTTCTGTAAATTAATTAATCTAGCACTCGAAGTTCATTTTATTTTCGGCATTTGAAGAGCTTTTTAACATTTTATACGCCTAATTTAATTTGGTGGCAACCAGTTCACAATACTGTTACGTTTGAAGACCACGCAGACGCAAGCGTTGCTATAATCGTGCTGCTCAAAACGTTGACCTGCGCTTTATCTTTGTTAATAAAAACCTCTCAGATAACTCACTGATTATTCTCTACGCACATACATATAATGAAGGGATGGAAACAGGGGATTCACTGCATGACAACATGACTCACCTCGCGAGTTGCATCAACATGTGCAATACTACCAATATGAAAAGTATTATACACATGGAAAAAAAATAATAAAAACCATAAAAATGAAAAACTGAATCACAAAACACAGTTCTGTTGTATCGTAATGTTATTACAAATACGGCTCACTGTAAACAACAACCAACTCCGGCGATTAACTGTCTGCAACTACAGTTTATCCACCAGCTAATGGTTCCTGACAGGAATACCGCGAATCAGCACGTCCATAAACAATTCCATGTACGCAGCGATATCTGAAGCTGGACTCGTGCTTCAGGGTACGCTAAAAATGCTTTTATGGATTCAGGGGGCCTCAAAACATATTTCCGTTGAAATCTCGACGCCGAATTTTTGGGTGGAATACAAACTTCCTCTACTTTACTATATGTAGTAGAGAAAGTGAAAATAAACACCCAAAATTTGAAAGCCTTAACTTTCAAAATATGGAGCTTAGAATTTTCAGCTGTGTCCTTAAGAAGACGTTATTGTGTTGTTATTAAATTCTTACAAGTGTATTAGCCCTACTCATTGACCAGACAATACACAAACCCATGACAATTACAAAATCGTCATTGTCAACTTACAGAAGTCTCTTTCTTCCACTGTTCTGTTCACTGACAATTTCCATTTATTTCTTACTCTTCTTTCTTGTGGTATCCATTCTAATACTTTCCTAGACCATCTTTCTTCAGTTTTTATTTAGGAACGCACTTCAAACCCGGAGAAGGGGGTGGATAATCATAATTATCACTCGTTTATACTACGAAATAAGATTGCTCATTCCCAGGCCATCAAGTTACTGCCTTTGGAAAACATATAGTGTACGAACATAGAGAAAAATAAATTTCTCAGTAAAGGTAAAATAAAGAAACAAATATAATACAGGATGGATTGTCACTTTGTCACTGTGCCTTCTGTTTGTTAGCGTTACATCATGGCTATCCCTTGCAATATAATGTAACCGACCTTTGTTTTTATACTCTGTGGAATAACAACTAGGTATTTGGCATTTTCCACAAAATGTCAAGGCTTCCTTCGCCTTCTTTTATAACTCAAATGTCTTCGTATTTAAATACAAGGGCTTCGTAAATAATCTTTAATATATAGCTAATTTATGAAATGAAATTAGAAGGTGTTTATCAGTCTGATGACCAACGACTTGGGCTTTTCAAGGGTGAACAAATTATTATCTAAAGCGGTTTACTGGTTTTTGAGGTTACCTTACATTCACGAACAAACATTTTCTTTTTGTTATGTTATTAGTATAGATTAGCCTTTCTATGCAATTTGTACGCATGACGTAGTAATCTGTGTAAAGTCACGCTCGACCCTTCCCTTGGGGAAGTAGGTATAACCTCAAAAACGTAGCGTACGATGCTTCTACCATAAGCAGCATTTAGTGTGCTCCAAATGAACAAGTGAAGTGAGACTTAGGAACCCTCATCGCGCATGCCCAGTACACACATAATCCAATACCCTAATAACCTACCTGTTGACTTATTATTTCAACACTGGGCCCTTACTGCCTTTCAGAGGAAAGGCACGTTTCAATTCGCTCCTGTAGACAAGATAATTCCTATCCTGTCATTCCAATAATACAAATTTATTTACAAATAAAGACAAACAATAAAACCATTCCTTAGCTTGCTGCTATTGTTATTATTTCCCTGCCAGTATGGTTCTTACTCTCGTTCATGCCAAATTACCTGTGGCTCAGTGGCGTATCCTAAAACGTCTGCAGAGGCATGCAGCATGAAACATAAAAATCTGAAAAACTACCTCTGTGCTCGAGTGCTTAGCAGAGGTCCCGGGTTCAATTCCCGGCTTAAGGACGGGATTATTTCCCACCCTTCCTAGAGTCTGGAAGCATGAATGAGATTGTAAATGTATAATAACCACAATTGAATATAAAACTCAACAATTAAACTATAGACGAGGGAATATCATTGCTATTAAGTAATCATTGCAAAGGTCAAAGACCAATATGGCCTTAGATGTTAAATGGAGCATTATAAATAAACTCCTTGGAAAGTATTTAAGCCAATATTCACTTTTAATTTGCAGGTTTAAAATGTTTACGCAGCTTAGTGGTCGTCATTTAGCAGAAAGTATTTTCGCTTAATGTCAGCACAATGCAAAACTTAATTACGTATTCAGGAATAAAATTGTGTTGACAAAATGAATTAATAGCATTCCACACTGTTCCATTTGCAGCAACAGTTTCTCGTAAAAGTAAACAAGACAGCACTTACTGGTATCTGACATTTACGTATATTTACCTTGATAATGCATTATTTTGTTGTGTTAGGCTATTAGGAAGGTTATTACAAAAAATGCAAATTTGTTTCATACATGAAAAATCTCATCTTGTTAAACTTTGTGTGACAAATTTATTCGTACATTCTCTGCTACAGACATATCATGAGTAAATGGAGTATTATGTCACATTAAAAATTAGATGTTATGTAATTGTCACCAGAAATAATTTTGGGACTTCCTAAATCCAAAAATGTATGTGTGTATGTATATAATTATCTGTGTGTATATTACCACCTCCGTGGTCTAGGGGTAGCATGCTAGCCTCTTGCTCCCGAGGTCGTGGATTCAAACCCCGCGGAGGGAGATAGATCTTTTCGGCCCACTACAAAGTGTTGTAGGTGTCTATTTTTTTTTTTTTTTTTTTTTTTTTTTTTAAAGGGAGCACTGTTGACATTCCTTGTAGATATTCTCTTTCTTATAGGCAACTTCTTCTAACTTTCCAGGCTTTTGATGCTGCCTCTTTCTTTTCAGCGCGGGCAGTTTTCCTAGATTTTTAGATCATGTATAAATGCTCGGCTTAGTATAAAATCAAATTTTCTGGATTTCCTTTTGACTCCTAGTTTACTTTTAACATCCAGAGAAGTTGTTGGAGGAGGACTTAGCTGTTTGAAGGTTGCCGAGCAGCTACAAGCTGGAGTTTGACCTTCTTGTATTTTGGCAGTGCTTCCTGACACCAGGTTCTCTATTTTGACGTAAAAATGAACATCCAGCTGAATTTAACTTTCCGTAAATATGATGTAAATCTCAACTTGCATGTGATTCAAATCTATAAATGTTCTAAAAGCTGTGTTGAAATAATTCTGAGACGCGAACTGCGCGTCCTTTAGCGTCTGTCCCGCAGTATGGACAAACAGAATAACTCAGAAGGCAAACAGACTCCACATTTACTCTAGTAAGCAATTATTGCAGTATTTGATATACTTGTGTGTGTGTCTGTGTGTGTGTGTCTGTGTGTGTGTCAATGTGTGTGTGCGTGTGAGTGTGTGTGTGTCTGTGTGTGAGAGAGAGAGAGAGAGAGAGAGAGAGAGAGTGTGTGTGTGTGTGTGTGTGTGTGTGTGTGTGTGTGTGTGTGTTAGAACGAGAGAGAAAGATAAGTGTGTGCTACCGATGAATTGAAATCAATTAAATTCGTTCACAACTAAGCTGCATTTTAGTTAATATATATGCAGCAATTGGTATACATATACCGCATAAATTATGTTATCATTTAATTAACAGTTTGCATATTCATCACTTCTTGTGGGCTGTTGACGTAACGGTGCAGGCAAGTTATTGAACCCTCATCCCTTTTTCTATAGTTGTGATTGTGCGAGACACTTCCCTGGCACTGACACTGAAATATCAATCCTAAACTGCAACTATGGAAACAGGTGTGATGTGTTACACTCACATGCCTTTCTCTACTCACTCTTGTACAACCTATTCTTACACACGCGTATTCTTCTGTTAATTTCATGTTAATCGCGATAGACATTTGCACAAATTGTCCTTTACATATTTCTTTTGCGTACAAAGGGAATATAGGAATACAGTAGCCTTCAAGCGATAGTCAAATAACCAAATATTAGCTTTGAAATTGCGTACTTTTTGCATGGCCAACAGATAAAGAAAGGAAAAAAGAAGAAAAGAATGGCTGCATATTTGAGGAAAGTATAAGTATTTTAAAATGCAAGCCAGTAACAATGAATAGCTATATCGCAAATGGTTAACTCCACACAAAAATATGGATTTGATATAAACTGCATGGTTTAACAAGATCTAGATTTTTGTATCGTAAAACTTTGTCCATCCCTTACTGTTTGCCAGTTACGCAAAAGTCATTCAGAAAGGAAGAGTTTTGAGACTCTTCCTACCAAATTTAAGATACACAATATAATATGTCATGAAAATGCCTTAAACAAGGTGTATTTAATGAAAATCGTTAGAGCGATTTTTAGAAAATCTAAATTTTTTAAACATTTCCAAACTGTCAGTTGGAATGGAGAATTCTTTTTCAAAATACACCTGTTGCATTCCTTCGAACAAAATAAATTTAAATCGGTTTTTACCAAGTTTTCATCTTTGAGTTATGCTGTTCTCAAACAGACCGGCACATAAAACATTTTTCCAAAGTGGGTTTTTTGGACTCAGGGGGCCTCAAATCATTTATATTTCAGGTAAAATCTCGACATCAAATTGTTGGATGCAATGCAATACTTACCCCATTTACTATACGTAGTAGAGAAATAAGGCATTTCTCCGGTTTCCTCCGCCACTCATTCCACCATTTGCTACAGTATCACCTTCCCGTTCATCCATTTCGCTTGCATTTCTTATCATCCTCTTCCTCACACTCATACTGATCACTTCACTCTATCCGGTACATAGGTTCCTGTGCTCCGGACAATCGACCGACTCTAGGCACTGAATTGTAAGTCCTGGGGGGTGTAAGTGCTATAAAAGGGGAGGGTAATCAGGAAAACAAGAAGCAGCTTTTTTCGAGGTGTTTGTAGTACATACACATACGCCTGAAAATTGGCACATCTATGTCAATTTCTTTTCGTTTCTTTTCCCCCCTTTCTTTCATGGAAAAGGCTTGTATTCTATCTACTTTACTCTGTAAAATATTACATTCACACGGTTTTCTATACTGGCTTTTAATTAACTAATACGTTCTAATGTCCTTCTCTCCTCGCTCTTCAACACACAGTTCATGCAATTTTTAAGGATTGAAATAGAAATGGAATCTATTACATTCACACTGTTTCTCTACTCTTTTCTTTTACGTGACATATTAACATTACCTTCTCTAATCGCCTTTCCATATACAATTCATACCCTTTTCTATATGATTGAGATGCAAATGCAACGTATTACATTCGCACGATTTTCTCTACTCCCTTTTGTTTGTCTGGTATTTGTGATTGTTCAGAGTGCTTTTGCATCATGTATTCTCGTTCTTGTTTATTTATTTTATTTTTTGTTCGTTATAAGATCCTAAAAATTTTAAATAACTCTTTAAATTGTTAAATAATATTTTAAATCCCTGCAAAGAAACACAAGGCTATTGGACAAGTGCAACCTAAGTCTAAATGTTGTAGTGATAAATCGTCAAACCACGGACAACGTCGGGTATTTCAGCTAGTAACAAAGAAACACAAGACTATTGGACAAGTGCAACCTAAGTCTAAATGTTGTAGTGATAAATCATCAAACCACGGACAACGTCGGGTATTTCAGCTAGTAACAAAGAAACACAAGGCTACTGGACAAGTACAACCTAAGTCTAAATGCTGTAGTGATAAATCATCAAACCACGGACAACGTCGGGTACTTCAGCTAGTAACAAAGAAACACAAGGCTATGGGACAAGTGCAACCTAAGTCTAAATGTTGTAGGGATAAATCATCAAACCACGGACAACGCCGGGTATTTCAGCTAGTAACAAAGAAACACAAGACTATTGGACAAGTACAACCTAAGTCTAAATGTTGTAGTGATAAATCATCAAACCACGGACAACGTCAGGTATTTCAGCTAGTAACAAAGAAACACAAGACTATTGGACAAGTACAACCTAAGTCTAAATGTTGTAGTGATAAATCATCAAACCACGGACAACGCCGGGTATTTCAGCTAGTAACAAAGAAACACAAGACTATTGGACAAGTACAACCTAAGTCTAAATGTTGTAGTGATAAATCATCAAACCACGGACAACGCCGGGTATTTCAGCTAGTATGTAATAAAGGAATTTTTTCTAATTTTTATGTCGATTAATAGGTAGTTTTTAAAATAATAAGGGTTTGTAAGGATATTTTGTTGAAGAATGGGTAGAGAAAATATGTAAGAGTTGGAATCTTCGTAGAATTGTACAGTGGTATTCTACAAGAATGCAGTGTGTGTAAGATAAATAAAGTTGCTAGTATATGTGCTAGACCAAGCGATTGGCATAAAGAATGAATTCCCAGGGATTAATGGCATGCTTGATCTCAAGCGAGGACTTCCGAATAAATGGACAGAGGTGGGCGTGTGGGAGGCAGGAAGGCAGGCTCCTGAAGACTGTTTTTATATATATTTTAAAGTTGGAGGCCCAAGAAGGTTTCCTCTAGGAAGAATGATTCTCCAAAATTATAGGGTTAGATGTTCGGAAGGCCTGCTCCTCGGTGTCCGTCCGTCCGTCCGTCCCATGAGAGATTGCACATGAAGCACGGGTATACATAAATAACGATGCTAGCTGTGTCAGTGTTGAAGGAGGATCGAAGGGTAGTAATTATATGGCCATGAGGGAGAGGTCCCACTCGCCCGGTGTGGACAAGGGGAGTCCAAGACAGTAAGTAGTCCAGTAGCTCACTCCACAAAACGTTCCCTCAAGCGACGCAGCGACCACGTGACTAAACACCTAGTTTACTCACTGCACTGCACTCTAGCTGCACTCTGTAATCCTTGTGCTTATTGGATAATTATTTCTTCAGTTTACTTTCGAAATAATTATGACAACGAGCATTGCACCGCAATTAAATTCCCGTAAATACACAGCACACGTATTATTAGTGAAGAAAATCTTCATGTCACATTCTTGCAAGACAGAGAACTTCAATAACTGTGTTGTTTATCTAACTTTTCGTTATTGTGTTATTCTGTTCATAGACAGACACACACACACACACGCGCGCGCGCGCGCACAAGCATTCTCTTAGGCACACGCACGCACACACGCAGTCTCACACACCGTGTCACTCACACACGCACACGCACGCACAAGCATTCTCTGACGCACACGCACGCACACACGCAGTCTCACACACACGCACACACACTGTCACTCACACACGCACACGCACGCACAAGCGTTCTCTGACGCACACGCACGCACACACGCAGTCTCACACACACGCACACACACTGTCACTCACACACGCACACGCACGCACAAGCGTTCTCTCAGGCACACGCACGCACACACGCAGTCTCACACACACGCACACACACTGTCACTCACACACGCACACGCACGCACAAGCGTTCTCTCAGGCACACGCACGCACACACGCAGTCTCACACACACGCACACACACTGTCACTCACACACGCACACGCACGCACAAGCGTTCTCTCAGGCACACGCACGCACACACGCAGTCTCACACACACGCACACACACTGTCACTCACACACGCACACGCACGCACAAGCGTTCTCTCAGGCACACACACACACAAACACGCACGCACAAGCATTTTCTCAGGCACACTGTCCCTCGCACACTCTCACACATCTTTCATGCACTCTCACATAGTTTGACACAGACATCACACACTCTTTCACACACTTTCACACTCTCGTACACCCTCTCTCACACATTGTCTCTCTCACACTCTCTCTCTCTCTCTCTCTCTCTCTCTCACACACACACACTCGCAGAAAACAGTATTTCCGATGAAATACTGATGTAAAATACTTATATGGAATGCGATAGCTTCTCTGCCAGGCATGTAGAGCTGAGAACATGAGACTAATTTTGACAATTAGATTAATAAGTTTAAAAGTAAGCTCTTTAACTACTGCTGTTCTCAGCGTCCCATTCATTATTGGCCGTGGAAGATCGGATAATTTTACTCAGAAGCCTCCTTATCAGGCTCGAAGTGCTTTTACGTGCCGTAAATCGGCGACCCAGGACCACGACTTTACTTCTTTTCCGAAGAAAATCAAGCCAAGGATTTTACACCGAAAAAATCGATCGCCCTTGGCAGTGTTTGAACAAGCGACCTCGGAAACCAGAGGCTAGCATGTTATCCAATATAACCTACGGTTATTTTGGGTTGGTCACCATCAGGGATGCGGAATCGTGGAAGACCGAGAGCAAATTGGAGAGGTGGTGTAGTTGAAGTGATGAGAGTTCGGAATTTTGAAGATGAATACAGGCAGAATCGTGAAGAATAGAGAGTATAAATTAAGGTAACCATTGAAAATAGGAAACACCCTCAAAAGCCGCCCCTCCTACAGCAGGCATGGGCACGAGAGGAGAGTAGCGATTGAACTTGCCTTACCCACCCTGGGCTGGGCAAAAGGACAGCTCGTATTTCGTTTCCCAATTCATTCAATAGATTTTAATCATATCTAAAGCATGATTTGCATCATATTTATTCAGTTCCGTGTTTATTTTCACGTGAATATAGAGAACCTCATATTGAAAATTAGACACTTGAGTTTCTGACTCGAGCTCTCTTGGAGAATCTTCCTGTAAGATCAGACTGAAGCTTTTACACCCTCGGCAAGCTTCGAACAGCGAAGTCCTCCAACAACTTCCCCTATGTTAAAAGTAAACCAGGAATCAAAAGGAAATCCAATAAATCTGATTCTATAATAAGCCCAGAATTTATAAATGATGTAAAAGCTAGGAAACCAGGCCACTCTGAAGAGTTTGTAAGAATAGTTAGTACAAGAGTAGAAAAAGTCATGTGAGTGCAACACATCAGATTTTCTCTCTCTCTCTCTCTCTCTCTCTCTCTCTCTCTCTCTCTCTCTCTCTCTCTCTCTTTGGCCTATAATTGAAACGAAATAATCCATGGATTTATTTCAAATTTGCAGTGGACTTTCTGAAGCCTTAATGATGCATTGATCTACTTATTGCCCTTTATAAAGCAGGATTTACTTGGAACCACTTTTTGGACAAAGCCTGTGGTATGCTAGCTCAAAGAACTGCTGCCACCAATATAAGCAGCTTATTTGCAATTTAACACCAAAGTATCTAATGATGTTTTTCAACTTTTCAATAACACTGCTACTTCCCGTCCGGAATTGACTTTTTCCCCACTCAATTAGCACTTGAATCGCCATTACGTCATTACAGTTCGGATTGAATTGCAGCACTCTGATTATGGAGAGAACTGATGATGTATGCACCACCCTCTGTCACAATTATTTTTTCCCTCCAATTTTGGGGAAATAATTGCATCTTTGTGGAACAATTGAGCCCAAAAATGCAGTTAAAAATGACCAATATATTCCGGAATATTTTTTTCCCCGGCAGTAACTGCATTTTATATCTGCGCTTTGTAATTTCATGCATTTTTTGCTGTTAATACTGTCACTGTGCCATTTTCCGCGCGTGCCTGGACATTTTGTATTGAAATGTCACATACACCAATAGCAACATACTAGAAATTTGTTTCCGGCAATGGTTTCAAAAATTGGGATTTATAAGCAATTTGAATGACTATCATTCACTTATCTATATTACGAAGGTGACACTATAACGAAATTTTTAGTACCATGTTTCTAAAGACAAATGAAATATGTTCCTAATTTTTCAGCCGCTTTCTAATATTTGGCGTGCTATTTTCCTTCTAGTTTGTTCGCTTTGTTCTAACAATTTATTAGTATATGATTTGTTACGATCTTCAATCGTCATTAACGCCTCAACATTGCGAAAATCGACTTAGAAACACATTTGGTGAACAACCCATCCAAGACAACAATATCATTGGTACACTGAATTCAAGAGATCAGTTTTTCTTAGTGATAAATGTCGTGAAGGAAGGAAGTACGGAGGCCCAAGAAGTGTTGTTACTGATGTCACTGTTGGAGCAATGCTTGAAGAAGATCGACGGACGGACATGTTATGAATTTATTAGCACGACATTGGACATTGGTATGAGTCAAATACAAAACATTTTACATCAACAGTTAGACGTGAGAAAACTTTGTTGTCCATGTACTCCACATAAACTGACTCACCATAAAAAACAACTACGTATTGATTGGTGCAGAAAAAGTCTGGGAAATTCCAAATCTTGAATTTTCTGGCTATAGCCCCTGTAGCCGTATTTACTCTGCACGACTTTTGCAAAACTGGTAAACCGTTAGAGATAGACCAAATTATACTATACAAAAAATTTTAAATCTTGCTAAAATAACCAATTTATGTCTAAATAAATTTTCTTGTAGGGTGAACCACGTTGGAGATATTCCTTTTTATGTGTATGAGTTTCGGAAATCTTAAAACTTTTGTGAAATGGAACATCGTTGTTCATTTTTTTATATGTTAAGCGTGCAAAGAGAACGGAATCTCAAAGCTTTAAAACATTTGACTATCGCACGAAGCCTACTGTGTCCCCATATTCCCCTCGTATCTACAAAGAAATAAGCAATAAGATAATTTGTACAAGTGTTTATCTTAACTAACACGAAGAAGATATAGGAATAAGAGTTTGTAAGAATGGGTAGTACAAGAGTAGAGAAAGTCATGTGAGTGCAACACATCACATTTTTCGTATTACAGTAATATTTTATCTTAAATTTTCGTATTTTTGTCATATTCCTATATTTCTATTCCATTTTCATGTGCTTGCAGTCGTTCCAAAGAATGATATTTCACATCCCCTAATTCTTGCCTATAGTATTTCTTACAATTATCTTTGTTACAAATGTATGTTTCCGCGAATTTGTAGGGTAAGCTGTATGCAATTTCCTGTCGTAATTCTTCTTTCTGATCGCACTTCAGAATTTGACATTTATTTCATTCTGTGTAGAGCTGAGAGTTAGTTCTGGATCGAGCAATTAAATATTAGAATTCAGAATGCAACAATAATATTAATATTATTCATTTATTATTGAGTGTGCTAAACTTTTAAAGTAGATTTTCAGTATAATATAAATTTAAATAGCATTAAATTGTTGAAGATTTCGAAAATGCACCCCCAAAAAGTTCTAGGTCATATTTATCGTCATTATTTTCTAATTTTTTCAGCCATAAATGCTTGCATATTTCTAACATTTTTAGGTCATAAACATTTGGGCCCTGCACATAATTTATCTGTGCAGTTAACCATTTCTGACATATCCCTCGTTATTGGTGTCAAATCTCAAATACTTATAGTTTTCCCAAATGGAAAGTGGTTATTCGTTTGTTTTTCTCCTGGTCAACGAAAAAGAATGGAATTTAAAAAACATCACAGAGTGACCAGCTCTTAACATATTTGACTCTTACTTAAAAAATCTGATGTGTTGCACTCACATGACTTTCTCTACTCTTGTACTAACCATTCTTACTAACTCTTATTCCTATATCTTCTTCGTGTTAGTTGAGATAGACATTTGTACAAATTACCTTACTGCTTGTTTCCTTGTAGGTGCAAGGGGAATGTTAGAATACAGTAGGCTTTGTGCGATAGTCCAATGTTTTAAAGCTTTGAGATTCTGTTGTCTTTGCACACTTAACATATAAAAAAATGAACAACGATGACCCATTTCACGAAAGTTAGTTTTCGGAAACTCACACACATAACAAGGAATATCTTCGAAATGGTTCACCCTACAAGAAAATTTATTGAGACATAAATTGTGTATTTTAGCAAGATCTACATTTTTTTGTATAGTATAATTTGGTCTATCTCTAACGGTTTACCAGTTTTGCAAAAGTCGTCCAGAGTAAATACGACTACAGGGGCTATAGCCAGAAAATTAAAGATAGGTATACATTTCATTTGTCATAAAAATATCTCAAACATATGACATTTTAATCAAAATCGTTAGAGCCATTTTCAAGAAAATCAAAATTTTCGAAAAATTTTCCATGTAAAGGGTAGTTTAGGGTGGGGCTATTTTCTTCAAAATCTTCGTGTCACATCCTTGAACGACATTAAACTTAAATACCAACTTTGGTTTTTAACCGACTTTTCGTTTTTGAGCTATGCTGTCCACAGACTGACAGACTGACAGACTGACAGACTGATAGACACACAGACACCCAGACACACACACACGGATCTTTTTCTAAAAATGCTTTTTTTTTGGATTCAGGGGGCCTCAAAACATGTATTTCCGGTGAAATCTCGACTTCGAATTTTTGGGTGGAATACAATACTTCCCCTACTTACCAGTAGAGAAAGTAAAATCTAACTAAGACCCGGCACTACAGCCCATGAAGAGCCAAGACTTACCGCCCAGCCGCTGCTTCCCCCACTTTGGCCCACTACAGGCATTATTGGTGGGGTGCAGTACTGGAGGGTGGTACGTGGTCAGCGTCCCGATCCCTCCCTGCCAGTAATGTGGTCTTCACCACCTGGGGCCGCTACTTTTCCATAAAGTAAATCCTCAATTGGTCCCCCGGGACTAACGAGGCTGAGTGCACCCCGTCCCAGACCTCCCAAAGGGGATAAAATCCCCATGCTGGTACCAGGGATCGAACCCGGGTCCTGTGCGCCAGGGGCAAGCGCGCCACTCTTATTTAAGGCCTACTGTATTCCTATGTCCCCTTGTACCTACAGGAGAATTAGCAATAAGATAATTTCTGCAAATTGTATCTCTATTAATATCAAGTATATAGAGGTGTAAGCGTTTGTAAAAAATAGATTGTACAAGAGTGAATAGAGAAAGTCATGTGAGTGCAAAAAATCAGATTTTTAGGTTAACTTTGATATATTATTTTGATGGATATAGTTTTGGGGCACCTGTAAGTTTTTTCTTGAGGATGCAATATTTTCCATAATTCAGCATCAAAAGCTAGGTATTGAGGATTGACCCGGTCTGTCTACTGGTCTTCTGCGGCACACGATCAGTTGTGTGGTAGGTATCGTGTTATCGTCTGTACACTTGACTCGATTTTGTGTTCAGCTAATATCGCGAGTCGCTTGAGCAGAACTTAATGCTGTTAAAAACATGGACTGCTCGCAGCGAACCTTATTTGCACAGGATTTCATAAACTCCCTTGCAGAGTAATGACTTTTCAATTTTCAAAACATCGCATTATTGCCCTGGAGTTGCCTCGCTTGCACTTTTCTTTCTGCTACCTTTACTACGTGTATAAGGTAGGGGAAGTATTGTATCTATACCCAGATTTTACCAAAAACACTTGTTTAGGGGCGTAACTCAGAAACAAAAGTGAAATAAATACGAAATACCAAAGATATGGAAGAAAAGCTCTCCTTTCCCAAACTGGCCTTTTAAATGCTTGTAATTTTGGAACAAGTTGCTCCATACATTTTTATTAAAATACTAATATATGTTTAAGCTCATTTACATTACAAATATGTTGTATATTTTGAATTTCCTGGGAATATCCTCTGGAACGGAGCGAGGGAATGGCCAATGCGTATAATTCGCGTTCGGCAGGACCTCGGTTCGATTCCCGTCAACCAACCACTCTGACTTGAGCCTAAGTAGCGAAAATCGTATGAGTCCAACACATGAGGGTTTTTACTGTTTGTTTCAAGTTTGATGGAGACCATTTGAAGAACATAATGGGATTGACGAGCGGTGCCTCTCAACTGCTGTGACGTCGCTTCGAGGCTTTCAAACTTGTGTAAATAAAATGGTTGTTGAGCGGAGAGGGTGGGTGAGTACTGGCAACACAGATGTTCGCCCCAAGAGTTCAACACTTGAATCTCACCCCTTCCTTCGCCAATCTGTGTTTCACTCTGCGGGAGGCTAACGAATTTGTGAAAAATCTATTGAAACATTTCCTGCGAAAGTATAATCCGTTTTTCCGAGTTAAGATTCAATTTCTGTAATTACATTTTTCCTCCTCCTCTTCTTCTTTTCTCTTTCGTCACAAAGTTTCTCTGTCTGCTACTGCTTACTCCTGCTAAGAGTGTGCACAAGGGGCATATGGTCCAAGATGGCACATCTGTGTCTTCTGGTCCAAATGATTACATACCTAATGTCTGCACTCACATCACTTTCTCTTCTCACTCTTCTGCAGTCCATCCTTACAAACTCTTATTCCTTTTTATATTTCATGCAATCGAGATAAACATTTGTAGAAACTACATTATTCCTAATTTTCTTGTGGAATTCCATTCCCTATGCTCGTCCAGGGCATAAAAAAGAATAACGACCTACCATTTGTAAAAAGTGTAAGTATTGATAAACTCAGACAAATAAGAAATATCTCGGAAATGGTTCACTCCACAAAAAATGTATTCGACACTGCGTATTTTAACGCGATCTACATTTTTTTATTTAGTAAGACTTTATCTGTTACGGTTCACCAGCTATGCAAAACACATTCAGAATCAAAAGAGCTTCAAAGGATATTCCCAGAAAATTCAAGACATTCCCTTCATCTATCATAATAATATATTAAACATGTGATATTTTAAGTAAAATCGTTACAGCTATTTTTGAGAAAATCAAAGCTTTCAAAACATATTCCATATAAAGCGTAGTCTGGGATGGGGAATTTTGTTGAAAATATTCATGTTTCTTCCTTGCAGCTTGCTGAACTTATACCCAATTTGGTATTTCATAGTCTCTTGAGTTATGTCGTTCAAAAACACACGCGCGGGCGGAATTTTTACTAAAAATGCCCTTTTTAGATTCAGGTGGTCTCAAAATGTGTATTTTCGTTGAAATCTTGATATCGAATTTTTGGGTGGAATGGAATACTTCCTCTACTTACTATAGGTACATAGTAGAAAAATTAAAAATTGAAAATGTTGAACTCATCTGACTTTCTCTACTCACTCTGGTATAAACTGTTGTTGGAATATCTTATTCTTAACATGCTCGAGTGATAATAAAAAAGTTTAGAATGGCATGTTTGTAAAAAAATGTATATTTACAGATTCATTGTAATGCTTCAAGAGTTAATAGTCGTCTAGTCCATTCAATTTGTTCTAATAGTTTGCTAATTATCATGATTTAAACATTGTATGTTCACCCAAAAATGAACTTGACTGGTAAGCGTTTCCATCTCTGATTTCTTACTGTTATAGTTAGCCATTAACGCTTAAACATTGGTAAGGTCGGTATAGAAAGGTATTTGGCGATGGTGCTGAATTTAGGAAGGACATAGCCCAAGAAGTGTTGTTACTGATGTCACTGTTGGAGCAATGCTTGAAGAAGATCGACGGACATGTTATTAATTTATTAGGACGACATTGGACATTGGTATGAGTCAAATACAAAACATTTTACATCAACAGTTAGACATAAGAAAGTTTTGTTGTCGATGTATTCCATAAACTAATTCAGGACCTAAAACTACAAAATGAATGGATTGATAGGTATACAAACATTCCCGATTACATATTACATATTACACATACTGTGTTTATAAAGTATATCGTCCTGCATGTTCCGAGATTTAGGGGTTGAAATGCGGCAGAGGGCGTTGGATTTTTCGGTCACATCTGTCTACGGAAGGGAAGTAAAGCCGGTGATCCCGTGTTATAGATTTTCAGCACATAAAATAACCACAAACCTTATAAAAAAATTAAGCGATCCTTCACGTCCAATATACAATCAGACACTAAGCACTATAACAGCTAAAGGTCGCTCATAAATAAAAGTTCAATACAATTTTTACTTTCTGTACTACGTTTAGTAAGTAGAGGAAATATTGTATTCCACATGGTATTTCCATGTCGAGACTTCACTAGAAATATATGTTCCAAAGCTCCTTGAATTGACAAGCAGCATTTTTACTTTCGCTACTACGCACTCCAAAAACTTTTGTGTAGAATTTCACATTTTCATCAAGCAGTTATTCTCTCAGATTCCTGTGCGAATGTTGGAATATCCTTACCCATCTAACAGCATTACCACTGACTGGTAATGAGAAAGCTGAACGTGAGGCAGACACGCTAACCATCACGCTACCGAGGCGGGCGTCTAAGGTGCGGCAAGCGGCATAATTTCTGTTGAGGAAACAAGAAATGAAATAGTTTGCTCTATGCTTAATTATTCCGTCCAAACAAAAGAAATCTGCACATCATTTCCCCAGGCGTTTAAACAAATTAGAGTTGACATTTTCTGGTAGTACTGTTATTTTAAAAAATTTTAAAACAAATGTTTTTAAAAGAGATGATAAATATAATCAATGTTGCGTTAATAATAATAATAATAATAATAATAATAATAATAATAATAATAATAATAATAATAATAATAATAATAATAATAATAATAATAATAATAATAATAATAATAATAATAATAATAATAATAATAATAATAATAATAATAATAATAATAATAATAATAATAATAATAATAATAATAATAATAATAATAATAATAATAATAATAACAATGTGTAATAAATATAACACTGGACTATTTCACGAAAAGGCAGATAGAAAAAGAGGTTCCTTTTGGATATATAGTTTCTCCATTGACAAATTCTATTATTATTATTATTATTATTATTATTATTATTATTATTATTATTATTATTATTATTATTATTATTATTATTATTATTATTATTATTATTATTATTATTATTATTATTATTATTATTATTATTATTATTATTATTATTATTATTATTATTATTATTATTATTATTATTATTATTATTATTATTATTATTATTATTATTATTATTATTATTATTATTATTATTATTATTATTATTATTATTATTATTATTATTATTATTATTATTATTATTATTATTATTATTATTATTATTATTATTATTATTATTATTATTATTATTATTATTATTATTATTATTATTATTATTATTATTATTATTATTATTATTATTATTATTATTATTATTATTATTATTATTATTATTATTATTATTATTATTATTATTATTATTATTATTATTATTATTATTATTATTATTATTATTATTATTATTATTATTATTATTATTATTATTATTATTATTATTATTATTATTATTATTATTATTATTATTATTATTATTATTATTATTATTATTATCATTATCATTATCATCATCATCATTATTATCATCATTATTATCATTATTACCATTCTCATTATTCTCATTCTCATTATTGTCATCATCATAAGTCATTTATATAATATGTATTGTTTATTGCGCAGACACATTTATATCACATTTCTGTCTTCAGTAATCTAGAACCCAATTAATAATGTTACAGCAAAGTGCCAAAGAAGCCAGTCGCCGTGATAGTTTCTTCTATTGAAAAAGGAAAACGTTAGCATTAGAGCTATCAGACTCACGAGACAGGAAAACCAGTTCAGACTGCTCTGGCCTGGACTGACTACTCGATAACCTTTACCCCTTCCGTCCCCATGGCGAGTTCCACGTGCGTTGGGAAACATTTGCAAGTGGCTATACATACAAGAAAAGATAACATAAGATAATTTCTTCAAATGTTTATCTCGTGAAGTAGATATAAGAATAAGTGTTTGTGAGAATGGTTAGTACAAGAGTAGAGAAGGTTATGTGAGAGCAATGCATCAAATTAGGTAGTCTCGAAACGTGTTGAATCTTTGTATTATACGTAACAGAGAACGTAAAAATGAAGATTTGGTTGTGCAGTTTGAAGAGAGCAGGGATGATGTGTGATATTTACATTTCCCACCCTTGTCTCGCGATATTTGCCAGCACTCTACTTATCCTCTCGATCACCACCACTCCAACACGTGCTGATTGCAAACATTAGTCAAGTGCATGCGTACCTACTCTAAAGGAACTTGGCAGTACAAACAACTGCGCACGTCTCAGATTACCTATTGCTACGTGTTCTGGATACCGCAAAATTAATTTGGAATCGATTGAATCGGACGCGTTTTATTTCAACGTTAACACGGTGTCACATAACTGCAAACACGTCAGCTGCCCCTTATTTTGCGGTTTTATGCAATCCTCATTCTATATTCTAATTTTTACTTTCTCTACTATGTATAGTAAGGTAGTGTTGTATTCCATCCAAAAATTCGGTATGTGTATGTCCATGTTTCAGACCCATATGTTACAGCACGTTTGGGCGTTGCTTTATACACTTTTATTACTGAGTCTTTTCTAATTTTTTGAGTTCTCTTTACGGTTTCTGCTATGCAGTTAAATTTATTTCGTTTTTAATTGATGTATAATTCAGACTCGTATGTTATTTGGCATCCTAGAATGTTTTATGCTTTTATTCTCTATCATTATTTTAGACTGGACTGATTAGGTACCTTTAAATGGCATTGCTTTGGTTTTCTTGTTTGAAATTTCCATGTTATGTGTTTTTTGATGTTAAGTTTAATTTGTGTCATCCTATGAAGTTCATCTTCACTTTTCGCTATCAATATCTGGTCATCTGCAAATACCATTGTCTCTACCATTCTTAACCCCAACTGTTTGTTGCTTCCATGATCTGATCATGTCGTCAAAATATATATTAAAAAGAGTGGTTGATAATGGACGACGATTTTGATTAACATGCCATATGTTTGAGATGTGTTTAGGGCACCAAATGACGAGCCCTTGAAGTCCACTTGCTCTCTCTTCATGGCAAATTAAGTGCATATTGCATTTCTCGGGAACATCGTCTGAATGTCTTTTGCAGCGATGCCCTACGTTTGGGAAAGAGGGGAATTTGCGTTTACGTTCTTCAATAGTAGCATTAAGATAAAGACTGGAAATAATAAATAAAATCATGATATTGAAATAAATCAGGGAGCAAGACAAGCGTGTGCTTTATCTCCCACTCTTTTCAATTATACATTGAGGAATTTGTCAGGAAATGGCAACTGATTTTAGATAGTTTTAATATTAAAATCCTGTAGATACACTTGTATTTGCTGACGACCAGGCTATAATGGCTTCCTCAGAGAATGATTTACAGAGATCCATTTTCAAGCTAAGCACGATCGCAAAAGACTACAGCCTAGAAATATCTTCAACAAAAACAAAAATTATGGCCCTGCGTGGCAAAGAAATACAATGAACAGAAATAGGGCTGAATGAAAGAATAGTAGAACAAGTAAAATATTTTAATTATCTAGGTGTTTCTTTAGGCCGTAATAGAGAATAAGATATTAAGAATAAACCACAAAGATTTCCGGATTCATGTGGCACCCTGCAGAGAACATTGGGAAAGAAGGTATGCAAGGAGCGCACCTAAAATTTTATAAATTATTGGCTGTGCCTGCTTTGTTGTTTGGCTCAGAAATATGGACTCCGGTTAAACGAACACTTAAAACAATAGAAGTTGCAGTATGCCATGTCGTACATTAGGGTTACCTACAGCTACGAAGTGAAAACGGTGATTTTCTAAAGTACTAAAGTTAGAGACTTAATTTTTTGTACAAAGATTACTAACAACTGAAGAAATGTGTGTACCAAATTTCATTCAAATATCTAGTCACATCATTGATACATTAATTTATATCAATTTTACCGGGTATATCAAAATCTATCTCCTCCAACAGAGCTCATTTTTAAAATTGTATTTCTTGTTACCTTCGTAATAAATTAAAGGAAGGAAATATTGATACAGTGGACAGTTTTTCTTTAAATAATGTTTAATACTGCAAAGTGTAAAAATGTCATAAAACAGCGCATTATTGTGTTAATTATTTTTCAAAAAAAAGGTATAAGTAATATCAAAATTCCAAACAGACATTTACTATCCATATTTTTGTGAGAGAAGATAGATTTTGAATATGAGAAAGTAACATAAGTTGTTTTCGAGAAAAATTAAAATTAAAATTTGAAATGGAAGGTGTGACATGCGCATTTGAAAGGCAAATGTAGAGACGCACCACTTTAAAAATGTCGTTCAAAATATGCGTTGCCCCCTCTTTAGGGGCTTAAAACCTCGCAGATATTCTTTAAGGTATGGTGCATTTTTTTTCAATAAAAATCCAAACAGGCTAAAATGTCACTTCGGTGTTCCTTTAAGGGATAAAAAACGAAGTGAAAATATTTGCAAACAACTAGAAATATTTAGTCTGGAATAGTTTGAATTATCGATCGAGAGGTGGGAAAGAGATGAATACAGTAGCTATAGTAATTAGAACGGGAACAAACCAACAAGGTTTCATCCCTGAAAGAAGAAGAAGACAAGTTTTCTCTTGATTAACAGGAAGTAGAAGAATAAATGTTTGTAGCACGAGACAGAGAGAGAGAGAGGGGGGGGGGGTGCGCAGCACGGCAGACGTTAAAATCTGCAGTGTTCGTCAGAAACTCTATTTTACATATTTTGAAAAATAATGGTGGCTTTGTTTTGAAGTCGGTGTGTTGTGTGTGTGTCGGGAGCTGTACGTAGTAACCACGGACGGATGGCGCTGTCGGCGGCGTCTGGCAGGCATCCCCTGGTGAGTGTGGAGCAAGGGAAAGAATAGGCTGCAGTAATAACACAGGGCGGCCTTTTGTAGCGCGTATACTTGTGTGTATGAAAAGTGTCCCGTCGCCCGCCCGCCCGTACATACATATCCACTTCCCATTTCGCCCTGAAAATGAAGTGCAAATAAGGTTAGCCTGCTCTGAAGGGATGGGGTCGACCATCTCTTCTTCACCCCTTCCTACCTTCCTACCTTCCTTCCTTTCTTCACTTTGCGGAGAGGTGAATAAGGGAGGATGAATACAAACAGCGCACAGGGCAACTTCTTTGTGTACAAATTTTAGGAAAACCTTGCCGACGTTTTAAATATCTCCTTTCTCCCCGCCGAAACTGTAATTACGAAAAACTAGAAGCAATGGCCATTTTCGCTGCCTTGTTTACCTTATACGTCACACCCTTGCAGCGAATAAGCAACAGACTACGATATACGGCGAAACAAACGACACTCCAGATATCTAATATTTTTATTCCTTATACAGAATCTTTTGTTACAAAATATTGTATGCCACACGAAAATTCGATATCAACATTCGCCGGAAATACATGTTTTGCGAGCCCCTGAATCTAACAACAGCACTTCTACTTTTTCTACTAGTAAATAGAGGAAATAGTGTCTCACCCAAAAATTCGCTGTCGAGATTTCACCGGAAATACATGTTTTGAAGCCCCCTGTATAAAAACCTTCATAGACGTGTGTCAGTCTGTGGACTGCATAACTTAAAAACGAAAAGGCTGTTAAAAACCAAAGTTGGCATTTAAGGTTGCGATACGAAGATTTTGAAGAAAATTACTTAAACCTAAACTACTCTTTACGTGGAAAACGTTTAGAAAATTTTGATTTTCTTGAAAATGGCTCTAACATGATTGATTAAAATGACATATCTTTAAGATATTTTTATGATAAATGAAATGTATATTTTGAATTTTCTCGCTATAAACCATATAGTCATTTTTCCTCTGGATGACTTTTGAATAACTCGTAAACCGTAAGAGAGACAAACTCTTACTATACAAAAATGTAGATCTTGCTAAAACAGACCATTTATGCCCAAAGAAATTTTTTGTAGAGTGAACCATTTCGAATATATTCCCTTTTATTTGTGTGCGCGAGCGATATGAGAATCCAAAAATTATTCCACTAGGCAAGTAAAATAGGAGCACCAGGGATTCATCATTACTTTAATTAGAGTACTTGCTTTTGTTTCAGTCACACGTACGAGGCAAATGTATTTGGTGTACTAACATTTAGGTTTGATTATTACAGCGAAATGTTTCTGTTATTGTTATTTGTTTATAATACAAATACTAGCATAATATTTAGTAATACATTACAATAATTTAATAATAATAATAATAATAATAATAATAATAATAATAATAATAATAATAATAATAATAATAATAATAATAATAATAATAATAATAATAATAATAATAATAATAATAATAATAATAATAATAATAATAATAATAATAATAATAATAATAATAATAATAATAATAATAATAATAATAATAATAATTATAATCACAATTATGGTAATACTCATTAACGCTAAAACAATGCGAAGATCGGTTTAGAAATGCATTTGGCGAGCAACCCCATGTTGTAATGCAGCTCAATACAGCGAATTCCAAAGAGATCGGTTTTATCTTAGTGATGAACAGGCAGTGAAACTTGGACACCGATGGGAGAGAGATGAATAACTACTGTTAAAGTTCCTTTAGTCTTGTTTACTATTATGTTTGATAAAACTTTGAATTTGAAATGGATCTATTATTTTAGAAATCGTCAGTAGCATTTGTTATGGACTATATTACAGAACTAATAATAAATTTTAAAGCAGGTTTCAGTTTTTGAAAACATTGGACGAAATATGTACTGTAATATGAAACGTGTAATCCAGTGTACTAGAAAGACGAGGTTACAATTCCTCGCTCTATGCACCACGTAATATCTAAATAAAATAAAGATAAATTAGTGAACTGGTCGATATTTAAGAGTATGTCAGTGTTACATGACTATCCCTCCATAGGTATCCGAAAATCTGAAAAAAGAGGAAAAAGAAAAAAATTAAAAATACATTTTACCTTATCATTTGGGATCGGGAAATTTAAAGAACTCCATCTATTTCTCGTAGACGTCCAAAGAGTATGCAATATAGCAACATTGTCTTTGAAAACATGGCTATGGCTCTAAGTATTGTACGCTACAACGATGTAGTATATTTGAATTGAAAGTTTATACAATTAGTTACAATAAGTCTTTGTAAGAATATGTATATATACTTTTTTTCTTTATGAAAGTAATTGTGAATACGGTATTTGATGGTATATTAGCTTCAAAATCCAAAGTTCCCGGGTTCAATTCCCAGCTGATTAAATGTGTGTGTGTGTGTGTGTGTGTGCTCATTTAATACAAACATTAAAATGCTGATACGTAAATGACTCCTTAGTGAACAAAGACCACCACTTAAAAAGTGAATTGAGAATATATTTTTGAAAGGTGAGTGGAGAAATGCATATAATTCACCCCTCTTCTATGAAACCTAGTTTTATTTCATTTAACATTATTTTTTCTGTTCGTGGTACACTGCCTCTATGCCTGTCGTTTACCCCACCACACTCAATTCTGTTTTGGTTGTAAAATATACGTAAGTGTATCTGTATGCACACACACACACACACACACACACACACACACACTCACACACACACACACACACACACTCACACACACACACACACACACACTCACACACACACACACACACACACACACTCACACACACACACACACTCACACACACACACACACACACACACACACTCACACACACACACACACACACTCACACACACACACACACTCACACACACACACACACTCACACACACACACACACTCACACACACACACACACTCACACACACACACACTCACACACACACACACACACACTCACACACACACACACACACACACACACACACACACACACACACTCACACACACACACACACACACTCACACACACACACACACACACACACACACACACACTCACACACACACACACACACACACACACTCACACACACACACACACTCACACACACACACACACACACACACACACACTCACACACACACACACACACACTCACACACACACACACACTCACACACACACACACACTCACACACACACACACACTCACACACACACACACTCACACACACACACACACACTCACACACACACACACACACACTCACACACACACACACACACTCACACACACACACACACACTCACACACACACACACACACTCACACACACACACACACACACTCACACACACTCACACACACACACACACTCACACACACACACACACACACACACTCACACACACACACACACACACACTCACACACACGCACACACACACACACTCACACACACACACACTCACACACACACACACACACACTCACACACACACACACACACTCACACACACACACACACACACACTCACACACACACACACACACACACTCACACACACACACACACACACTCACACACACTCACACACACACACACACTCACACACACACACACACACACTCACACACACACACACTCACACACACACACACACACACACACACACTCACTCACTCACTCACACACACACACACACCCACACTCACACACACACTCACTCACTCACACACACACACACCCACACACACACACACACACACACACACTCACTCACTCACTCACACACACACACACACACACACACATGTATATTATATTGGCTGCTTGTTTCGTCATTTCCCCCTCTTTTCCTCTGTTCTGCTCTCCCTCATTCATCATCGCACTTTGTGAATATTCCATTTTCTCATCTCTTCTCTCTTGCTCCATTTGTTCTTCTCCCACCCGCTCCGCCCATTCCGGTTTTCCAATTTTGAAAATGTCCCCGCGGGCGGCGCACATACACACTAACCCACGCATTGCGTCACTGCAGGTGAATCCCGGCTGCTAGAAACTTGCGAGAGAGAGAGAGAGAGAGAGAGAGAGAGGGGGGGGGTGAGAGAGACTATGCATAATGTTCTGCCGAGCGGGCGGGCGGATGGGCAAAAATTTAAAGTTCAACTACCAGTCCAAATTCAAGTAAAGCATATGATAGTTCAAGTACCTAAAGCGAAAATGTATATAGAATTCCTGACAGTTGAACGTTAATCTTAATATACGAAGTGCTGAGTGCACAGACTTTAATGGCGATTCCTTGAGTTAAGCTCAAACATAACTTCCCTTATAGTTCCATAAATAAAAACGCTAATGTGTTCACCCACATGACTTTCTTGTACCAACTATTCTTACAAACTCTTATCCTTTATCTTCTTCATGTTAATCCAGATCATGAAATTCCGTTCTCTTTGCACGGCTATGATGCTATGAGATATATATAAATGAATAACGATCTGCCATTTGTGGAAAATATTGTAAAGCTAACACAAATAACATGAAATATCTCCGAAATTGTTCACTCTACGGAAAAAAAAAAAAAAAAAAAAAAAAAAAAAAAAAAAAAAAAATTCATTTTGACATAATTATGTTTTAAGAAGAAGCACATTTTTTGTATAGTAAGATTTTGTCTCTTGCTGTTTAGCAGTTATGCAGAAGTCATCAGAGTAAACAGCACTACATGGGATACAGCCAGAAAATTCAAAATCTCACTGCACAAAAACTGTACATCTTGTCAAAGCACGCAAGTTATGTCATACGTATCTTTTATGCAGATAATCTTTCGGAGATATTCTGCGGAATATAATAAATAATAGCAGATTTGACGTGAAGTCTACGTTTTGTGACTTCATAATTTTTTTTCTAAAAAAGCATTTTTTTAATATTTCAGAGTATGTGTATGTTTCTGAACAACATAACGCAAATATGAAAAGTCGGTTAAACATCAAACCCCTCACCCCGTTATGTGGAAATGTTTTCGAAAAGTTTGAGTTTCTCAAAAATGGTTTTAATGATTTTGGTTAAATATACTTTGATTTATTTTTATCGCATATGAAATTTGTATCTTGAATTTTCTGAAAATAAACTCTGAAGCCCTCTTCATTCTGAATAACATTTAAATAACTGGTAAAGTGTAAGGGATACACAAAATAAAAAACGCATGAATTAAGCCTTCGGACTGTTCAAAAAGCACATGATTTATATGAAGTAGCTTTTTGGAGAGTGGGCGGAAATACTAATTCCAGGATATCCCTTCTAATTGGTTTGAAATTTTTTCAATACTTACGTTTTTATCAATATGAGAACGTTTCTCTTTATGTGGTCTCTATGCAAAGATAACGAAATTTCAAAGCAACCCGCTCTTAAAAGATTTGGTGATAATGTAAGGCTACTTTACTGGCATATTCCCTTTGTACCCAAGGGGAAATATGCAATATAATAATTTCTGCAAATGATCATCTGGATTAATATGTAACAGAAGAATAAATATCTATGCATAATTTGTACAAGATTGAAGAGAGATGTGTTTATAACCTGGCTCTTACTTTACCTTCTGTATCCTTCTTAGAAGTGTGTGTGTGTCTCTCTCTATTAACGAGGAGAAGAAACAAGCCTATGTAGGAAGCGAGATTTGCTATTGTTTAGGCGCGTTACTTGGCGTGTAAGCAATGCATGATCTCTGATACCTTCCTGAACGTGGCCAGTCGCGTGGGTGGAATGCGTGCGAGGCTGACATTTGCGTGCCATACACTTCCTTCACTTTCCATCAATAAAACGAGCCTTCTTCTTTCTCGTGCAGCCATTATTGACCGCAGGAACAACCGCCACCTGGCCACAACAACGTCAACAACAGGTACCAATAATTATGAGCGCAAGCGGTTTCCTAGTGGACCATCTCCTGTAGATCAGTAGCCAACTGCATCACCGCTTTTATCATACAGTGTCGAACTTCTCGCACTTCCATTAAGGTTATCCACAGGTGAAATTCCTAATACAATTTATCACGTGTATACAGAGACCTTAGTGTTAGGAGATACCTCGTGGCTCAGTGTATGGTGGACAGTTAACCTTCTAGATCTCATCCCTGTATCATACCATCTTGCTTCATCACGTGTACACAGAGACCTTAGTGTTAGGAGATACCTCGTGGCTCGGTGTGTGGTGGACAGTTAACCTTCTAGATCTCATCCCTGTACCATACCATCTTGCTTCATCACGTGTACACAGAGACCTTCGTGTTAGGAGATAACTCGTGGCTCTGTGTGTGGTGAACAGTTAACCTTCAAGATCTCATCCCTGTACCATACCATCTTGCTTCATCACGTGTACACAGAGACCTTAGTGTTAGGAGATACCTCGTGGCTCGGTGTGTGGTGGACAGTTAACCTTCTAGATCTCATCCCTGTATCATACCATCTTGCTTCATCACGTGTACACAGAGACCTTAGTGTTAGGAGATACCTCGTGGCTCGGTGTGTGGTGGACAGTTAACCTTCTAGATCTCATACCTGTATCATACCATCTTGCTTCATCACATGTACACAGAGACCTTAGTGTTAGGAGATACCTCGTGGCTCGGTGTATGGTGGACAGTTAACCTTCTAGATCTCATCCCTGTATCATACCATCTTGCTTCATCACGTGTACACAGAGACCTTAGTGTTAGGGGATACCTCATGGCTCGGTGTGTGGTGAACAGTTAACCTTCTAGATCTCATCCCTGTATCATACCATCTTGCTTCATCACGTGTACACAGAGACCTTAGTGTTAGGAGATACCTCGTGGCTCGGTGTGTGGTGGACAGTTAACCTTCTAGATCTCATCCCTGTACCATACCATCTTGCTTCATCACATGTACACAGAGACCTTAGTGTTAGGAGATACCTCGTGGCTCGGTGTATGGTGGACAGTTAACCTTCTAGATCTCATCCCTGTACCCTACCATCTTGCTTCATCACGTGTGCACAGAGACCTTAGTGTTAGGAGATACCTCGTGGCTCGGTGTATGGTGGACAGTTAACCTTCTAGATCTCATCCCTGTACCATACCATCTTGCTTCATCACATGTACACAGAGACCTTAGTGTTAGGAGATACCTCGTGGCTTGGTGTTTGGTGGACAGTTAACCTTCTAGATCTCGTCCCTGTACCCTACCATCTTGCTTTATCACGTGTACACAGAGACCTTAGTGTTAGGAGATACCTCGTGGCTCGGTGTGTGGTGGACAGTTAACCTTCTAGATCTCATCCCTGTACCATACCATCTTGCTTCATCACATGTACACAGAGACCTTAGTGTTAGGAGATACCTCGTGGCTTGGTGTGTGGTGGACAGTTAACCTTCTAGATCTCATCCCTGTACCATACCATCTTGCTTCATCACATGTACACAGAGACCTTAGTGTTAGGGGATACCTCATGGCTCGGTGTGTGGTGAACAGTTAACCTTCTATATCTCATCCCTGTACCATACCATCTTGCTTCATCACGTGTACACAGAGACCTTAGTGTTAGGAGATACCTCGTGGCTCGGTGTGTGGTGGACAGTTAACGTTCTAGATCTCATCCCTGTATCATAACCTACTACATTGCTACGACATTTAGCCAACTGTTCGGCTACTTTTTTCCCGAGCAATGACAGCTTCGATACGTGTCTACGAAGACCTTAGTTTTGGGCAACTATACCTCTGCCTCTATGGTATTAGCATGCAATCTAGTCTGTCTGCTTGCATTATTTGTGTGAAGACGTCAGAGAATTCCTTATCATCTATTTTAATTTTTATTGTTGTGTTAGATTTAAGGTGGTATTTTGGTTTGGGTTAATAATATCAAATGTTAACTAGGAGCATTTGCACAAATTATCTTAGTGTTAATTTTCTTTAAGGTGCAAGGAAATATGGGAATCAGTGGACCTTATGTGACAGTCATATGTTTCATGAGCTGGTTGCTATGTGATTACTTTGAAATTACGTTCTCTTTGAATGATCAAGAGATATAAAAACCTGCCATTTTAGAGAAGTATAGGTATTGGAAAGTTCAAATATCAGCGAATAATTGGGAAATAGTTATCTCCCGAAAAGGTATCATTTGACATAAATTGTGTGTTTTAATAAGATCTGCGTTTTTTGTATGGTAAGATTTTCTCTCAGTTTATGGTTTACAAAAGCCATTCGAAAGGGAGAGAATTTCGGGGGATATTCATATCATGTGTCATGAAAACAATTGATGCCTTATTTGGGGTTCTTTGCCAAATGCATCTCTGAGCCGATCTTTACATTGTTTATACGTTAAAAAATCATCGTCCGGGAATGTTCTGTAGTCAAATTGATTTATGGGCAATAATGATATTTTAGAATGGAAGAAACTACACGCAATGAACTTGGAAAATATTAGAAAGTAGCTGATGAATCTCAAAATTTCATTTTTTTTAATGTGACGCCCTGAAATGTGCGTTATGCCCTTTTCGCTCTGTACTGCAGGCATATAATTTCTGAAGACCGGCTATTGGTAAGGCTATTACGAAACCTATTAATTTCAAAGTGTTGCTTATAAAAGAATTTGTTTTCACAGAGGATGAAAAAATTAGATGCACAAAGAGAACGTACTAAGTGCATTGTATGTTTACCGCAAGGGATGTGCAGGTAAAATAAGTGTAGCAATTTACATAGTTGCTAAGTGCAGGTCGCTCGCCACCATTAACATGTTGATTGTGTTGTCCGTTTGTGCGCTTGATTGGTTTTTGGCAGAAACATCGCTGCCGGCTGCGGAAAATGGGAAGTTGCGCGCTTTTGTGCAACCCTGGCGTGCGCGGAGGTGGTTTGTTTATGTTTCATCATCGGCAGCGAGTAATTACCATGGCATGGACCATGTCTCCTGCTCCTGTGATACCTTAGTTAGGTCCTGGTGATGGAACACAAACAGTTGAACAGCTGCAGCGCACAGAGGGTGCTGGCGACCGACCGACCGACACACCGACACCTTCTCTACCGATCAAACTCTGTACACGTTTATTCTCGATAAAACTTCAATTGAAGATGATTTAACCTGGTGATGTTAAAAATATTCTCTAAAGTTTAACATTTATGCAGTAAAGTTTGGAATAAGTAAATCGTATGGACTCGTGATCTCAAGTCCACAAGTGGAACATTATAAAAGCCTGGTTTCTGAAGCGTCTCAGGAAGTGTGGCATCATTGATTTAAGGACTGATTTCATGCCACGTATTAATATTAAAGGGAATATTTTGAGAAATAATAAAATAATTTAAAATTGTTCTTTCTCTACTAGGCATACACAGTAGGAAGCGCAAGTATTGCAGTCACCCAAGGCAGAAGCACTCTCACCGTAATTTGCATATGTAGCCATTGATTCTAAAAAAGAGTATGAAAATTCTATGTCGATACTTCGCCGTATATACATGCTTTCGAACCCCTGAATCTAGAAAGGTCATTAAAAAAAAGGGTCCTTGTCTATGAGTGAGTGTGTGTGTCTGTGTGTCTCTGTGTCTGTGTGTGCGTGTGTGCGTGTGTGTGTGTGTGTGAATGTGTGTGTATGTGAATGTGTGTGTATGTGAATGTGTGTGTGTGTGTGTGTGTGAATGTGTGTGTGCGAATGTGTGTGTGTATGTGAATGTGTGTGTGTATGTGAATGTGTGTATGTGAATGTGTGTGTGTGAATGTGTGTGTATGTGAATGTGTGTGTGAATGTGTGTGTATGTGAATATGTGTCTGTGTGAATGTGTGTGTATGTGAATGTGTGTGTGTGTGTGTGAATGTGTGTGTGCGAATGTGTGTGTGTATGTGAATGTGTGTGTGTATGTGAATGTGTGTATGTGAATGTGTGTGTGTGAATGTGTGTGTGTATGTGAATGTGTGTGTGAATGTGTGTGTATGTGAATATGTGTCTGTGTGAATGTGTGTGTATGTGAATGTGTGTGTGTGTGTGTGTGTGTGTGTGTGTGTGTGTGTCCACCTGTGAACAACATAATTCAAAAACGAAAAGTCATTTAAACACCAAACTTGGCATTTAAGCTAAGCTTCTTACAAGGATGCAACACGAAGATTTTGAAGAACATTCCTTCACCTTAAACAACCCTCTAAATGGAAAGGTTTTCGAAAATTTTGATTTTCTTAAAAATATCTCTAACGATTTTGATTAAAATGTTTGAGATATTTTTATGGCAGATGAAATGTATATTTTGAATTTTCTGGCTATAGTCTATGTAGTCCTGTTTACTCTGGATGACTTTTATATAACTGGTAAACCGTAACAGATAGACTAAATCTTACTATACAAAAAATGTACATCTTTTGAAACACACTATTTATGCCCATAATACATTTTTTTAGAATGAACTATTTCGGATATAATTTTTGTTATTTTTGAGAGTTATGGAAAATTAAAACTTTCACCAAATCGATGATCGTTATTCATTACCTTAGGTGTGCAAAAGAACGGAATTTCAATCTCAACAAACATGAACAAGACACAGGAATAAGAGTTTGTAAGAATGGTTATGTGAGTGCAGCACATCAGATCAGATTATCGCCTGTGCAAATTCCCTTTTATGTAAGAAATAGTAGTTATTACAAATTTGTAAAAGCACGGAAGTAAACAGGCGATTTTCTCGCATGATAGACGTGTGCCCAGCCTTGTTAACGGATAGATAGCCAGTACAATTTGTCTAGGGAGGTCTGTCGTGAGGAGTATATCTCAGCTGATAAGGTAGGTGACAGTGGCCGCTGCACGCTTTACAAATTCATCATCACCGCCCCCCCCCCTCACCCCTTCCTGGCGCTCTGCATTATGTATCTCCTCTCCTTCCTGACTTACGATCGAATTATATGAATCGAGCGAGCGAGCTTCGTGAAAGGGCAACTTGGCTACGTCCCAATGTATCTACTGCACACCCCTTCAGTTTACCTGCAAACGTTGGCATTGCTGTCTGCTTTTTCTTATTCTTAATACGGCGGCAATTTCTAGAGTAAGTCATTGTCTCCTAAGCGCGGTGGTAGCACTGCTGTCTACCAAGCGGAAGACCCGGGTTCGATACCCGATACCGGCGCGGGGATTTTCTCCCACTGAGAGACATGGTCCAAGCCTCCTTATATCCCTGAGGGGACAATTGGGGAGCTACCTGACTAAAGAAGTAGCGGCGCCCGGTCGCAAAGAGGGCATAACCGGCCGGGTGGGCTTGAACACACTTTGGAGTCATCCACTTCACTGATCTGGTGAAACGCTGCTTGGTTTCAAACACCGAATTTCGCAGTCGCAGGACCCACAAATTCTTTCAAACATTCCGAAACAACGCTGTCATCAGCACACTGTAATGCTACGAAGACAAATGACCTCATTTTACGCGCAAGGCATGCCGGGAGTCGGCGCGCCTGAGCGTTTCAATGTTCGCGCAAAATTCATTGAGCTACGGCGATTCAGACCTGAGCTATACCTTACTTAGTATACCTTAGTATATTGCTACATTGGCGTAAAAGAGCTATAGAATGCTCAAAGCGGTGTCACGGGCTATTTTATTGGGCAAGTGCTATCAAAGTCTAAAATATGTTGTAGGGATAAATCATCAAACCACGGACAACGCCGGGTATTTCAGCTAGTAACAAAGAAATACAAGACTATTGGACAAGTACAACCTAAGTCTAAATGTTGTAGTGATAAATCATCAAACCACGGACAACGCCGGGTATTTCAGCTAGTAACAAAGAAACACAAGGCTATTGGACAAGTACAACCTAAGTCTAAATGTTGTAGGGATAAATCATCAAACCACGGACAACGTCGGGTATTTCAGCTAGTAACAAAGAAACACAAGGCTATTGGACAAGTACAACCTAAGTCTAGATGTTGTAGGGATAAATCATCAAACCACGGGCAACGTCGGGTATTTCAGCTAGTAACAAAGAAACACACGGCTATTGGACAAGTACAACCTAAGTCTAAATGTTGTAGGGATAAATCATCAAACCACGGACAACGTCGGGTATTTCAGCTAGTAACAAAGAAGCACAAGGCTATTGGACAAGTACAACCTAAGTCTAGATGTTGTAGTGATAAATCATCAAATCACGGACGTCGGGTATTTCAGATAGTAACAAAGAAACACAAGACTATTGGACAAGTGTAACCTAAGTCTAAATGTTGTAATGATAAATCATCAAACCACGGACAACGTCGGGTATTTCAGCTAGTAACAAAGAAACACAAGACTATTGGACAAGTGCAACCTAAGTCTAAATGTTGTAGTGATAAATCATCAAACCACGGACAACGTCGGGTATTTCAGCTAGTAACAAAGAAACACAAGGCTATTGGACAAGTGCAACCTAAGTCTAAATGTTGTAGTGATAAATCATCAAACCACGGATAACGTCGGGTATTTCAGCTGGTAACAAAGAAACACAAGACTATTGGACAAGTACAACCTAAGTCTAAATGTTGTAGTGATAAATCATCAAACCACAGACAACGTCGGGTATTTCAGCTAGTAACAAAGAAACACAAGACTATTGGACAAGTACAACCTAAGTCTAAATGTTGTAGTGATAAATCATCAAACCACGGACAACGCCGGGTATTTCAGCTAGTAACAAAGAAACACAAGGCTATTGGACAAGTACAACCTAAGTCTAAATGTTGTAGGGATAAATCATCAAACCACGGACAACGTCGGGTATTTCAGCTAGTAACAAAGAAACACAAGGCTATTGGACAAGTACAACCTAAGTCTATATGTTGTAGGGATAAATCATCAAACCACGGGCAACGTCGGGTATTTCAGCTAGTAACAAAGAAACACACGGCTATTGGACAAGTACAACCTAAGTCTAAATGTTGTAGGGATAAATCATCAAACCACGGACAACGTCGGGTATTTCAGCTAGTAACAAAGAAGCACAAGGCTATTGGACAAGTACAACCTAAGTCTAGATGTTTTAGTGATAAATCATCAAATCACGGACGTCGGGTATTTCAGATAGTAACAAAGAAACACAAGACTATTGGACAAGTGTAACCTAAGTCTAAATGTTGTAATGATAAATCATCAAACCACGGACAACGTCGGGTATTTCAGCTAGTAACAAAGAAACACAAGACTATTGGACAAGTGCAACCTAAGTCTAAATGTTGTAGTGATAAATCATCAAACCACGGACAACGTCGGGTATTTCAGCTAGTAACAAAGAAACACAAGGCTATTGGACAAGTGCAACCTAAGTCTAAATGTTGTAGTGATAAATCATCAAACCACGGATAACGTCGGGTATTTCAGCTGGTAACAAAGAAACACAAGACTATTGGACAAGTACAACCTAAGTCTAAATGTTGTAGTGATAAATCATCAAACCACAGACAACGTCGGGTATTTCAGCTAGTAACAAAGAAACACAAGACTATTGTACAAGTGCAACCTAAGTCTAAATGTTGTAGGGATAAATCATCAAACCACAGACAACGTCGGGTATTTCAGCTAGAAACAAAGACACACAAGGCTACTGGACAAGTACAATCTAAGTCTAGATGTTGTAGTGATAAATCATCGAACCACGGGCAATGTCGGGTATTTCAGCTAGTAACAAAGAAACACAAGATTATTGGGCAAGTGCTATCTAAGTCTAAAATATGTTGTAGGGATAAATCATCAAACCACGGACAACGCCGGGTATTTCAGCTAGTAACAAAGAAATACAAGACTATTGGACAAGTACAACCTAAGTCTAAATGTTGTAGTGATAAATCATCAAACCACGGACAACGCCGGGTATTTCAGCTAGTAACAAAGAAACACAAGACTATTGGACAAGTACAACCTAAGTCTAAATGTTGTAGTGATAAATCATCAAACCACGGGCAACGTCGGGTATTTCAGCTAGTAACAAAGAAACACAAGGCTATTGGACAAGTACAACCTAAGTCTAAATGTTGTAGGGATAAATCATCAAACCACGACAACGTCGGGTATTTCAGCTAGTAACAAAGAAACACAAGGCTATTGGACAAGTACAACCTAAGTCTAGATGTTGTAGTGATAAATCATCAAATCACGGACGTCGGGTATTTCAGATAGTAACAAAGAAACACAAGACTATTGGACAAGTGTAACCTAAGTCTAAATGTTGTAATGATAAATCATCAAACCACGGACAACGTCGGGTATTTCAGCTAGTAACAAAGAAACACAAGACTATTGGACAAGTGCAACCTAAGTCTAAATGTTGTAGTGATAAATCATCAAACCACGGACAACGTCGGGTATTTCAGCTAGTAACAAAGAAACACAAGGCTATTGGACAAGTGCAACCTAAGTCTAAATGTTGTAGTGATAAATCATCAAACCACGGATAACGTCGGGTATTTCAGCTGGTAACAAAGAAACACAAGACTATTGGACAAGTACAACCTAAGTCTAAATGTTGTAGTGATAAATCATCAAACCACAGACAACGTCGGGTATTTCAGCTAGTAACAAAGAAACAAGACTATTGTACAAGTGCAACCTAAGTCTAAATGTTGTAGGGATAAATCATCAAACCACAGACAACGTCGGGTATTTCAGCTAGTAACAAAGACACACAAGGCTACTGGACAAGTACAACCTAAGTCTAAATGTTGTAGTGATAAATCATCAAACCACGGACAACGCCGGGTATTTCAGCTAGTAACAAAGAAACACAAGGCTATTGGACAAGTACAACCTAAGTCGAAATGTTGTAGTGATAAATCATCAAACCACGGACAACGTCGGGTACTTCAGCTAGTAACAAAGAAACACAAGACTATTGGACAAGTACAACCTAAGTCTAAATGTTGTAGTGATAAATCATCAAACCACGGACAACGTCGGGTATTTCAGCTAGTAACAAAGAAACACAAGGCTATTGGACAAGTACAACCTAAGTCTAAATGTTGTAGTGATAAATCATCAAACCACGGACAACGCCGGGTATTTCAGCTAGTAACAAAGAAACTCAAGACTATTGGACAAGTGTAACCTAAGTCTAAATGTTGTAGTGATAAATCATCAAACCACGGACAACGTCGGGTATTTCACCTAGTAACAAAGAAACACAAGGCTATTGGACAAGTGTAACCTAAGTCTAAATGTTGTAGTGATAAATCATCAAACCACGGACAACGTCGGGTATTTCACCTAGTAACAAAGAAACACAAGACTATTGGACAAGTACAACCTAAGTCTAAATGTTGTAGTGATAAATCATCAAACCACGGACAACGTCGGGTATTTCACCTAGTAACAAAGAAACACAAGGCTATTGGACAAGTGTAACCTAAGTCTAAATGTTGTAGTGATAAATCATCAAACCACGGACAACGTCAGGTATTTCAGCTAGTAACAAAGAAACACAAGACTATTGGACAAGTACAACCTAAGTCTAAATGTTGTAGTGATAAATCATCAAACCACGGACAACGCCGGGTATTTCAGCTAGTAACAAAGAAACACAAGGCTATTGGACAAGTGTAACCTAAGTCTAAATGTTGTAGTGATAAATCATCAAACCACGGACAATGCCGGGTATTTCACCTAGTAACAAAGAAACACAAGGCTATTGGACAAGTACAACCTAAGTCTAAATGTTGTAGTGATAAATCGTCAAACCACGGACAACGCCGGGTATTTCACCTAGTAACAAAGAAACACAAGGCTATTGGACAAGTACAACCTAAGTCTAAATGTTGTAGTGATACATCATCAAACCACGGACAACGCCGGGTATTTCACCTAGTAACAAAGAAACACAAGACTATTGGACAAGTACAACCTAAGTCTAAATGTTGTAGTGATACATCATCAAACCACGGACAACGCCGGGTATTTCACCTAGTAACAAAGAAACACAAGGCTATTGGACAAGTACAACCTAAGTCTAAATGTTGTAGTGATAAATCATCAAACCACGGACAATGCCGGGTATTTCACCTAGTAACAAAGAAACACAAGGCTATTGGACAAGTACAACCTAAGTCTAAATGTTGTAGTGATACATCATCAAACCACGGACAACGCCGGGTATTTCACCTAGTAACAAAGAAACACAAGACTATTGGACAAGTACAACCTAAGTCTAAATGTTGTAGTGATACATCATCAAACCACGGACAACGCCGGGTATTTCAGCTAGTAACAAAGAAACACAAGACTATTGGACAAGTACAACCTAAGTCTAAATGTTGTAGTGATAAATCGTCAAACCACGGACAACGCCGGGTATTTCACCTAGTAACAAAGAAACACAAGGCTCTTGGACAAGTACAACCTAAGTCTAAATGTTGTAGTGATAAATCATCAAACCACGGACAACGTCGGTTATTTCACCTAGTAACAAAGAAACACAAGACTATTGGACAAGTACAATCTAAGTCTAAATGTTGTAGGGATAAATCATCAAACCACGGACAACGCCGGGTATTTCAGCTAGTAACAAAGAAACACAAGACTATTGGACAAGTACAACCTAAGTCTAAATGTTGTAGTGATAAATCATCAAACCACGGACAACGTCGGGTATTTCACCTAGTAACAAAGAAACACAAGACTATTGGACAAGTACAACCTAAGTCTAAATGTTGTAGTGATAAATCATCAAACCACGGACAACGCCGGGTATTTCAGCTAGTAACAAAGAAACACAAGGCTACTGGACAAGTACTACCTAAGTCTAAATGTTGTAGTGATAAATCATCAAACCACGGACAACGCCGGGTATTTCAGCTAGTAACAAAGAAACACAAGACTATTGGACAAGTGCAACCTAAGTCTAAATGTTGTAGTGATAAATCATCAAACTACGGACAACGCCGGGTATTTCAGCTAGTAACAAAGAAACACAAGACTATTGGACAAGTGCAACCTAAGTCTAAATATGGTAGTGATAAATCATCAAACCGCTCAGTTCGCAGAGGACAGATTTTTATTAGGGATTTAAATATTTCTGTAGGTAGAAGAGGAATACACTAGGCTAAAACAATAAGGAGATTTCTTAAAAGCTACGCACTATATAATGGATTTGGAAAGTCATCCAGAATGAATAAGACGTTCGTCTATCACCAAAGCTGGGTTCGATCCCAGGTTCGTGCATGTGATATTCCTGGTGTGCGAAGCGCCGTCTATACAGTTTTTCACCGGGTTCTCCGGTTTCTCCCGCCATCCATTACACGTACCGTTTCATCATCACCTTTCCATTCATCTATTTCACCTCTATTTCATAGGGGCTCTAATGACCTAGCTGTCGACGGGCCCTTAAACCCTAATCACTCACTCACTCACTCCTCTATTTCATATCATCCTCTTGCTCACTCTCATACTGAGCACTTCACTCTGTCTGGTCTGGTCCTGTGCCCCCCGACAGACATCTGACCCTAGGCACTGGTTTGTAAGTCCTACATACGGGGAGCGTAATGATGTAAAGAAGAAAATCATAAGACGTGTGGCCAAACCGTTAAATTCTCTATAGGAGTGAGTCAAACCTTCGGATTATATTTATGTGGACTATTTCATAAATAAAACATGAATTTAAATGCTAATCTACGATTTCACCATTAAATTATATAAAATAATCTGAAATATATTAATTTCAGTTAGTGTAATTTGACTTACTCAACACTCAAATGAGGAAAACTAAACACAAGAATTACATTATTTCGCTCTTCTCTTGATATAACAGGAAACCAGTTTATAATCACAAGTTTCCCTTTATTTTAACATTAAGAGATAACATTTATTCTGAAAAAAATACATTAATTATTAAAACAATTGTTAAAACAGTTGAAAATTGAAATGAAATGCTATTTTGATTGTAAATCTATTGTAATGTGTAATACATTTTACAGCGATTTATGGGAAACAGTCACAGTGGTTAAACAAAAAATAAGCAGGTGATAATACGTGTAGGGTAATTTAACGCCTCTATCTATGAATAGTCTTGGGAATTTCCTTGTCTCATTCTTAGATGCTGAATTTAAGTACCAAGTTAAGTGTTTAGGCAATTTTATGTTTTTGGTTTATACTGTTCAGAGACCCAGGAAAAAAACACACATACAATTTTTCTAGAAATTATTTTTTCTTGGCAGTGAGTAGATACTAGGGACTCTTAAAACATGTATTTCGTATTAAATTCTGACATCGAACTTGTACCAATCTATCGGTTGAAATATGCGACGTTGAGGTGATTCCGCACATTTACATCAAAGTGTGCTGGAGCTCATTTCGCCATGTCAGCAGCTGTATACTGTTACATGTTGCACTGCTGTTAAAACGTTTCTGTACTGGAAACTACACAAGTAACGCAGTAGATTGCGTACCAAGCACTCTATGGAGGAATTTAGCGCATGCGCAGGAATGTTATTATGGTCAGATCGTTCATCCCAGAACACAGATCGCTAAAGAGTAGCACACATTCTGTATTAAGATACCAAAACGAATGTTAAATTGTTAAAAGCATTCTTTCTCAAACTTCGGCGCTCGTCAGCGTCCAAACCGTTCATTTCCGGACAGGGGTTCCTATTTGAAAACCGATAAGTTTGCCATCCCGCATAACATACTGAGTGTTGTCGGTGTTTTGGGTGCACCATATATAATATAGTATATAATATATAATATCAGATTTAGAATACCGCATAACTGGCCGGGAGGACTCGGGGCGTTGACCACGTCCCACTCTCCAGTACTGCACCTCACCAATGACGCCTGTAGTGGGCAGAGGTGGGGGCGCAACGGCTGGGCGGCAAGCCTTGGCCCTTCGTGGACTGTCGCGCCTGGTTTTAGTTTTATAATATATAATATGATATGATATACTATAATTGCAAGTCGAGTTTGAAATTTGGTACTTCTCGCTACCCTTATCGTGGACCTTGGCGGCCGCTACATTCCTAGCGTTGACCTTGACCGCTGCATTACTAAGAATTTCCCGAAGTAAGGAGTCATGAAGAAGATATTGTGCATGTTAATGAAGTGATAAACAAGATGATTCTGTGGATGGAGCAACAGTATTCATCTCCATCTTGATACAACCAAACAATACTACTTGACTGCAGAGATTGTTGGTTATGTTTTGCGATAGAACACAGTTATAGTATTATTCCCTGTATGCTAAGAAGATGCTGCAACAAATCAGAGGGGCTGTTTGTTTACTCGCGCTGCAACTTTATGTGGAATAGATGGTAGACAAGCTCGTACTGTATGGTAAGAGTAGGATATTTATCGTTTGGAAAATCACGTTAGACTTTCTCGCGGATCTGCTGCAAGGGGGAAGGATCGTGGTGCTAGATAAGCAAAAGCAACTCCCTCGGTTATCTGCACCGCACGCACGCACGCACGCACGCACGCGAACCAGAGGAAAAATAACCGGAAGGAAGAACGAACATGCCAGGGAAACGAAACATGTGTGCCATTCATCCCACCCTCCTAATTTACTCTGCGGTCACCCTAATTTGACTTTTGATGTACCCGCGTCCGTCGTGTGCCCTCAATTTTGTTTTTCACGTCGACATCCTTGTTGCCATCACAATATTAACGATACTGCCCTAGCAAGAATAGCGGCAACTTTATAAACCAACACAACGGCGCTGTTGTTGTGGAGCTGGCGATGTTCGTTTGTCATATCTGTCAACAGCGACCCTCCCGGGTTTGGGGTGGGGGGCTACAATGCCTTGTTCCCAACATCGATTTTCAGATTCATACATAAGAAGCCATGTTCCCGCACAAGTGGAGGTAAAACATTGATTGTTTTATTTTCTCTGTCACGTATGTAGTAAATATGTATATTTACAATAACCAGGTTTCACCGAAAATACACGTTTTGATGTCACTGAAATTAAAATTACCTTAGAAAATGCTCCGTCCATCACTGTGTGGATGTGTTTGTGTGTGTGTGTTTGTGTGTGTGTGTGTGTGTACCTGTGTGTCTGTGTGTATATTACTATATCTCTCTAGTCGCCATTGTTCAGTTAGAAACAAATGAATTCCCAATCACAATATCAACCTCCACTTTAGTATCGATAGGCATGATTCATAATATGCATTCTCTTTTCCGTTACCGGGTTGTGAACCAAATGTTGAATGTTGCCTTGTCTTCCGCTCTCGTTTGCACCAACCTCGGCACAAAACGTGTTGTCTCCCCTTCGAACCTTATCACAGAGTAATATTAGGGTCATTATTAGGGGGTCGCAGGTTGAAGACCCATAAATTGCACAAAAAACCTAAAAATATGAGAAACAACTCCTAAAAGTTGGAAAAAAGGGTATAAAGCGGTGCTACAAATTAATTAATAAATTCATTTTCAGTTATATGTTCAATATGTTTGCTAACGGAATATTTACCCTAAACATGGCACTGCAAGGGTCTTTGTAAAATGGAAACGTCTCAGAACTTCATTAGCACTTCGTCCTAACAAAAGTTGTGATTTTCTTTTGTCCGGGGCGCGAGGGGGCTACTCTCACCACCAACATGCTGCTTTTCTGCATAACCTTCATCCACCTCGCAATATTTGCAGAAAAGAATACTTCCCTCAGTAGAAAATACCTCGAAGATACAAGTTATCGGTAAAAACAAATCTTAATAGGCTTAGTTTTACGTATATTTACCATTAGCATTTCTTTCACAAACTAGATGAAAGAATCTAAGCACTCTTACCCTCTGGTCAACGTTACGAGCTGGTCAAACATGACGGGATATTTGGAGAAGGTTCAGCAGTTTCTCGCAGGATGTGTATATTCCCTGTGCTGGTGCTTAGCAAGCATCGTATCAACTACTTCTTGTAGTCAGTGCGTATTAATTAAAAGAACTTGCAATTGATATTACATTCTGCCGGATAGGAACAAGATAGTCAAACTAAGGTAAAGTTGCAAAAATAGCGTCAAATGAAACAAAAAAGCTCAAAACGTACATTTCGGGCCAAAAAGAATATTAAAGGCCGAAAAGCACAAGTATAATCCACAATTTTCCAGTCTGTATTTAGTCTTCGTCTTTAGACGGTAGAAAAGAAAATGATTTTTTCTCAACTTTCTAGACCTAGAGAAAATGTTTCTGAAATGCAACTCCAAAGTAAAACTGTGAATGTGCATGTTTTATCTAGACATAAAAATATGATAATTGGGTTAATAAATTGGGAGAGTGCACATTTCAAACTTCTTTGTCTAAACCTTTGAACCACATTACAAAATTTAATTAAACATCTCTCTAAAATTCGTTTCGGTCCAGACCAGGGAAGTTTACAGAAGATGCATTGTTTATACAGGGAGAATAAAAAATAAAAACGTCACGAAAAGGGCTTTTACTTATCCTGCTTGACAGATGATGTTTTCTTTAATAGTGTTCCAAGACGTTAGGTTAATGAGTAGAAGTTGGCCGAGCACAGCCATAAGTGCAGGTAGGTAGGTACTCTAGTTGGGTTCAGGCACGCAAGCCCCTGTCATGGATAATTTATAATCTTATCTTGTCCGAGAATAATTCACACCGTATGCAAGAATAAATAAAGATGCACGCCATACAGAGTTGCATAACACTTCGAAATTTATCGTGGAAAACGACACCTGCTTTAACCTATTGGTAGGTACCTGTATATTGCAGCGGTCTTTGTTTTATTTATTTAACGTATGTACCTATATGCGGCTAGCTGGTTTATCTCATGTTGCATCTTGTGCTTTCTTACTTTCTCTACTATAGCAGGCAAGTATTGTATGTTTTGAGACTCCCGCAATATTCACAAAAAGTCTGATGTGTTGTACTCACATGACTTTCTCTACTCCTATACTAACCATTCTTACAAACTCTTATTCCTGTATCTACTTCATCGTAATAGAGATAAACATTTGCAAAAATTGTCTTATTGCTTATTTCCTTACAGATGCAAGACGAATTTTAGAATACAGTAGGCTTTGAGCGATAGTCAAATATCCTAAAGCTTTGAGTTCCTGTTCTCTCTACACGGCCAAGATATGAAAAACTGAATAACGACCTTCCATAGAAATGTTTTAGTATAGCAAAACTCACACAAATTACAAGGAATGTCTCTGAAATGGTTCACTCCACAAACAAGTACTTTTGAGCAAAACGTGTAGGTATGTTTTAACGAGATCTACGGTAAAGTTTGGTCTCTCTTACGGTTTACCAGTCATGTAAAAGTCATCAAGAGTAAATAGGACTACATAACCTATCGCCAGAAAATTCAAAATATATGTATATGTCATGCGTTATAAAAATATCTTAAACATATGGCATTTTAATCAAAATCGTTACAACCATTTTTGAAAAAAATCAAAATTTTCAACGTAAAGCGTAGTAGGTATAGGCTAGAAAAATTTTCTTCAATATCTTCGTGTTGCTTCCTTGAAAGATACTACTACTGCCTTCGTCCGATATGACACAATGTTGGAGGACGTTAATTAAAATGAAAAAAAAAATAAATTAAAAAAAAATTAAGGATACTAAACTTAAATACCAACTTTGGTTTTTGACCGACTTATTGTTTTTGAGTTATGCTTTTCACAGACACAAATACAATACACATACACAAATGGGCTTTTTTTCGATTCAGGGGACTTCAAAACATATATTTAAATTCAAGTGTAGAGTTGTGGAGGAATTAGATTCAAAGCATATCTCTTCAAATGGAGAAATATTACATGTAGAGCGTCATACACAAGTTTGGTTTTTGAGAAACTGAAAATGTATATGGTCATACTTTGTAACAGGTTACAAAAATAATGTTTATGTACACATTTGTTAATGGTATAATTAACTCAATCTGTCACATATAATTGAATTTTTTATTGTATTGTCCCACTTACATATCTCAATGTGCAATTTAATGCCTACTCCGTAATCCTGCATGTAATTCAAAATGATCTGCTCATCTACAGGTACACGTTTACTTTAATTGAGTGCGCACAAGGGACAGCTTTGTTTACTTTGTCGCTGACCGGTATTTCGTGGGACACGTACGTCCGTATGTACTAAGCAATTATTAGTCAAGGAAGTGGAAGATTCTGATAGATTTTGCAATTCATTCATTATGCTCGAATGATACTGTTCATTAATTTGAAGGCATGGTTATGATCCTGGACTTGTGAATGTTATAGTTTAATTGTGTTGGAAGATGTTTCATTGCGAATTTTAACACTGCAACCGACAATTGAATTTATGTTGGCAACGCCGACCGGAAGCTTTAGAGCATCAGCAGGAAGGCGTCAATTATCAGAAATCACACTAGACATATATTCCTGTCACAATCAGTCACATTATACACTATACTTCATCCAGCCTTAGATCCACACCTTGTATCCCTCCGCGGTAAGCTCGTGTTCGCATCAGCTGCGACTAACACAAATAAACTAACGCCACATGGGCACTATTCTTAATAATATTGTTTACTATTTTATATTAATCAAACGCTTCAAACTATGTTAAATTACCATACATCATAGATATAATCGCCAATATTTAAGGTACTATATTTTATGATGTGCTTTGGTTTCGCGCACATCGCGAATTAGTTGGCAGCTTGTGTTTACATCAAGTTGAGACCTAAAAGTGGAGCGTTTATGCTTACATAAATAACTTTTTGAAAACACGCTGCTTTCAAGATAATCAGTTGGAAAGTTTAAAAAACAAACGCGTGTATATGATTTTATGCACTCTTGCTAGTTTGTTGCTCTGTTCAACATTGTGAACAACTGCCTATTTCGGTATGCGTGTCAATAAAAGCAATGACGTAATACTTGGCATTCCAAGTTGCTATGGCTTATAGAAAACATGAAACTTGTTTTGTGCTATTCTTTTCTCTGAGCAACATTGCTAAACATAGAATAATTAAGATCTGAATGTATTATTACTTACCATGCTGTGCTGATAATGGGCCATATCACAGTCTCTAAGCTCTGCTCGTTTCTATCCCAGGAAGCCAATGTGTTGCTTATCGGCATCTAATAACAAATGAAATGCAGGGAGGAAAGTTGACGTTCTCGTAGCACAGGCTCATGAGCCAACCTTGGACTTCGTACCCACCGACGCACCCCTTCACTTGCTGTGAATGCCGTCGTACTCGTAACAAACCGTGGTGGATTGTAACGGAGTGATGTCGCTCTCTAAAATTGTTAGTTATCTGCGAAGAGCGTTTAGAAATTGAGATATTTAAATTTGCTCTTAGAAATAAATACCCTTATGTTAAGGCTTTAGCACTCGTATATTGGCAATGTTTGCTTCAGTATACATACATTTGCCAGCAACCTTTTTCTCGAACGAACCAAATAAAATGGGAAAAAGAATTAAAATATCAGATTTGCATCTCTCAGCAAAGCTAAAAATATGTCTTATAGAGTTTTGCCCAACTCTAATTTTTTTTAAAATATTATGATAGTCAAAATTATTAGAAAAAAATTAGCATGCCTATTACATATCGGTTATTATTAAGATGTCTACCACTCTTTCTCCACTACCTTTGATATTTTGTAGATAATTTTCTTGGAATATTGACAACTTACTGCGAAATAGCATTTATCAGTCGTAATGGTGTTGGATATCCCAGAAAAACTTCTTCCTTAAGGATAAAATCAACTGAAAATCCGAGTTTTTGGACCACGTTTTGGATTGTTTTCATTAATAAAACAACAATAATTTAGTCTGCTCGCTGCTTAAATGTATCGCCGGTCATTTAAACATAACAGTGCAGAGCATTTTTATTTTCTTCGTTTGTCAAAAGTAAATTTTTCCTCGCATGAAAAATACCTTGTGATGCAGTTTTGTTATGAAATTTAGAATATAAACTCCTTAGTATTTTCATTTTACAGTTGATCTGTATTTTGTTGAGTTATGGTTTGTTGAGTATCTAAATGCAAGTAAATGGTGAAATTATATTAATTTACTAATACAATTAAAAATTGCCAATAGAAAAGTCCCTGTGCCTTTTATTTCCATTACACATTAAAATTCAGACCAAACTTCATTTGTAGCCCCACCACGTATCAGATATGCATGAATATTTCCTTCCAGAACCTAAATCTACCTCTAAATTCTATGTTGTCATATTCTTGAAAAGGATTGGATCTCTATCTAAATATCACGATGATTCTATAATGAAAAACACAATAGAAATACAACACTTTCCGGGGTAAAACTATAATTCTATACACACATCAATCGATAACAATTCATACAGTAATAGTGTTTATTTACTTCTGTATGAGGATGGCATATATTAAGAGGAAACCATATGATGAATGCAATAATAGCATTCCAGCATTCGAGAACAGGTCGTACAGGTTCTCCTGTACGATATGTTTATCTGCACAGCACCTAGCCGCTTAATGCGACTTTATGTGTGCAGTATGTAAGGTGTTCTAATTTTTTCAAGATTTTGTGTCTGTGAGCACGGTTTCTTCCTGCATATCTGAATTTGGATGCAGGAAGGGGGACAGGAATAGGTGTTGGGATGAGTAAGTGTTAGAAGGTGGGTGAGGCATTACCGTTACCTAAGGGCGTCTTTAGGAAGGCGGTAACTTTTCCTTTTACGAGGTGCTCTGAGGTCTTATTGACCTAGTGCCAGTTGGTTGATTTGGGAACTCAGTTTGGAGTGCATGGTTCGGGGTCGCTCCCTCACCAAGTCCATGATGTAGGGAAGTCCGGAGTGGTTGTGAAGGATGTAAGACGGGAATCTACGCCCAGTATCATATATTGTTCTCAACGCCCTATTCTGCACTGTCTGCAGTTTGCGTATGGTGGAGGGTGCCGCCGATCCCCAGGCTTCGCAGCCATACAAGATCAATGGCGGGATGATTGCCCGGTAAATGCATGGTTTTAGGTAAGTGGGCATGGTAGATCGGAGGATAGGGTAGAGCTGTCTGAGCGCAGCGTGACCGAGTCCGGCCTTTGCGCGGACATGTGGAGCGTATGGCAGTCCACTGCTATTTATAGATCCCAGAGTCGTCCTAAAGTTTAAAGGGTCCGTTAACGATCCAATAGCGTTGTAGATCGGTCTTGCAACTCTTGCAAATGGACACTTTAGCGCTTATGAAACTACAAATTAGTTTCTTGCAACCCAGTATAAGATTCTTGAACCCAATTCATGGATGAATTACTATTTGCTAAGGAGTTGTGAGCTGAAATAAAAAGCAAACAATCACATTTGTATGACTGAATTATTTATTTCAGACGAATAATTGCAGTAATATATAATAGAATGAGATATCTTCATGTACATCTCCAAATTAAATTTGTAAGTGTTGTTTGTACGCTCTATACAAGGTTTTCAGTACACTGCAATAAGGGTACTGAAGATACATTATCTGGAGGCTGAGGGTGAAATTCTAGTACCAAATTGTCTCTTCTCTCTTTCTCTCACATTCCGTGTTGCTAAGCTCTTTTTGTTTACACAGACAAGACAAAACTTGGTGCATTATCAAGTTTCTTATGTTACTCTGAAGCATATATTATTATTTTTGTGTCAAAAAAGAGGAAATAAAAAGCGATTTTCACAATTTTTGGGACGTTTTGATGCAGACAACTTATCAAAATCAGTATTCCAAGTTGCTCTCCTTAAAATGCACAAATAAGAACAGGTAAAAGAAACAGCCACGCACACGTATTTGGTTTCTTGTTATTTTAATTCGATAAATGGAAGGCTAAACTGCGTGCCGTTCTTTTGTTTTGTGGTGGTTTCTCTCTAGCACATGCGGTGATCGACTCGTCCAACACTGCTGGGTTCTTACACACATACATACATACACACACGCTCACCTACACTCGTGGGTGTCTGTTCAGTAGGTATAGCTTCCTCCAGTCTAGAGGCTAGGTATTCATTTGGTGTTAACACAACTTTGTATTTGTCAACATGATAAGGCAAACAAAGCACTTATCTTTTGCACTCGCTTGATTCATCAACTTCATGTCAATGATTGCAGCATTGTAACTAGGTTGGAAAGGAAGCAATTAGTAAAATACAGGGCTATTAAAATATATGATAATCCGGTCGCCAGCTCTTTCCACTGCGCTAGCTAAGTGAGTCTCTCAGGGGCAATGGTGTCGGCAGAGGCGCATTCACAAGCAAGTAGTATATCTCTTATTCTTCCATTAAACAAAATACATTCTGACGTTTTACGCAATAGCACAGGTTTTTCTGAAGGCCAGAATGTATTCACATCAATTTTTTTAGCTATTTTCCAGGCAATCGCTCCAAACTGGCACCGATTTCATCTAGTTTACTCTCTGTTAAGCAGATCCAGATATAGTTGGAAACTCCGTATCGTAAACAATGTAAAACTTATTCACGTAAGGAAAAATTTGAATATAATATGGCTTATAGATCATACATTTCTAACCACTGAGGAAGTTCTAAAAATGTTAATTAATTTTAATTTTTATACAAAGTAGACATCAAAATAAAAAATGTCTATTTTTTATATGCATGTATGGCTAACTTCTTTAAAATCTAAAAAATAATCCCTATGTTAAATTACGTAAATACTCCATTAAGTAGGTAAAACTTGTGATTTTGAACAAATTCTTGCAAGTAAAAGCTGTGAAAAAGAACACTTTATTCTTTAAAAATGCAACTTATGTGAAACAGCCATATAAGTTATCAATGCATCCCAGAAATAAGGGACTAATATGTATCATTAGAAAGGGGAAATTTCGTGGATCAATGAAACAAGAGAAATTCCGAGTTTCATGTTCTGAACTAGTATATTTCCTGTCTAACACTGAACCCGAAGCTTTACATCTTATTAAGATCGCGTGGTTACGATAAGTACTATAAAAATAATAGAAGCCATTTTGTTTAGTGAAAGAATGAGAGTTGTGCTGCTTGTTTGTGAGGTAAGGATTGTAGTGCGTCTCTGCCCAAACAATTTCTCCGGCGACTCTCGCTTCTCTCGCGCACTGGAGAGAACCTGCGAATGGGTTACTATATATTTTAATGACGCTATATGAAATAAACTAAACTTTCCAGCCTATTTATGGGTATTTTAAAAATAACCATGGAGAAACAATAAATCAGTCAACGTAAATTAGGACAGTGTTAAATGTCACTCCACAATATTCGAATATAGCTATTTATATGTTCTTTCACACGTCGATAGCATTAACTTGTGTCTTCAGGAAAACGGTTCGTGTAAATTCGGATATTTAAATCGAGACGACAGCACTCGAGATTGGCTTCACTTGAAGTCTTCTTCCGGATCCTCGACCTCCCGCTTGACGGTGGTCCCGGCGGCCGCGAGCTATCACCACACCAGGCCCTCGTTCTGCATCTGCTGAGGCTCGGAGAATCCACCTGTGGCAACACAACAAACACGGCCCATTCAAATAATGCACATAACTACATAAAGGTACAATGACTGAGCGCATTAGGAGAGTCCCACGTCGTGTTGCAGCGCGGTTTACACAAGTCGATATTTCCAATATGCAGCCGATAGTCTGTCCCATATGTTATCGTCTATCGGACACACACATAGACTGTCTTGAATCACTATACACATTCACAAATACAATAGCAATACAAATATTCTGCTCTCCGAATGTACTCAATCATTTTTGCATAGCTATACAAGGGCAATTCCGAATGTAACTCCTTTGTCCGCACTTTTTCTCACTCTAGATGACAACGGAGGTCAGTTTCCCAAGTGGCCTCATATTAGTAAGTCGAAACTCCTAGAAAATGAACTAAGACGTTTCGAACTAGCTTTCGTCTGTAATGGCTAGTCCAAAAAATCCCTCAAGGAAAACACAAATTGATCTAACCCGAAAGCTAACGTTTTGTGCCGTTTATTAAAGGTGTTACTGACAGTTGGAAAAGTATTATGTAAAAGGAAAATTAAAACTATACAGGTGTTTAGGTGTATGAGTGCGCAGATTTCGCATAATGGTAAGTTCAAATATGACGAATAAAAAGTCCAATATCAAATTCGTCTATCGTGAAAGATAAAGGACATAACTAAACACTATTGAGCACATTATCTGCACAATCTGGTAACTGAGGAGGATTGAAGATGTGAATGTTTTGTTACTAATACGGCTATTGCTGTCAAACCTGCGTTCACATCTACTACGAGTGAAAGTCCAAACTAGGTCGGCCCTAGAAAATCGGTTTCAGCAGTGTCTGTGTCTTTGTCATCAAATGCTGCAAGTAGCGAAGAGAGGTGCGTTCTTTCGAGCTTTCCGAGCAGACATTCACACGCCAAAGTTGTGTGCTTGCCAACAATTTATTCCAATAGACTTGCTGCGATAAAGGAGCGGTGACATTGGTAATCAAAGTTTTGTCCCAAGTTATGTTTCAGTTTAACGTTAAAGAGGTCGATGTTCAATCTGCGCATTCGTATTGCTAACATCTTGTGTGTATAAAACAGCCAAAGACCCACTGCACCCACTCTCCAGTCACTGTGCACACGTGACCTAAGTTACATGCCCACAACATTATTACATTGTAATAACTGGGGAACGAACCTTCATACAATGAACGAAAAGTTGCAGAGTTTGAACAATAACAAGTGGGAGGAGTCAGTCTGTCACATGATCACTACACAGGGGAGGCCTGATACAGTCGACGTACTGAACGTTGTAGATAAGGTTGTTGCATAACTACATTCTATGCTGTCACCATTTATAGTAAAATATTCACTCCCAAAGTTCTGTACAAATTCAACAATACGTGAATATTTCTGTTTTAGTGTTGGAGGTATTTTACACATTAGAGACTATGCACTGTAGGCAGTTTGTTTTATACTGTCACTGTACGGGGGCAATGACGTTACACTCTGCCCATGTGAAAGTAACTTGCGATCGCCTCATGACGCGATAGCTGTATGAAGCTTCGGAGCCTAATAATAACTGTATGGATTATAATGTATAATACAACGAGAGCATAATTGTAGTAATTAAGACGGAGTATATCGGTAGCGAGTACATAATATTCTTAATTGTCATTATGCTCGTTTCATACGACTGTTTATGTTCGATTTTGTGTCAAGTTTAAAACATTTACAACACTTTTTAATATTCTATGCTGTATGGCATTGTCAATGGTGTCCGAAATCTTAATCATTTACTTGCTTTTCGATTATACACTATGCGAAAATCGATAGTTGCGCTTTCAACTTTTATTGTTACAATGATACGGGGAGTATGTAGGTTATAGCTTTTAAAAAGTATACTTTCAAAAACGAGTAGACAAGCTGAATTTATTAGAAAGTTATTTGCAATGTTAACACTAATTATTAAGCAAATAGGGTTAGCTTATTTCATATACTGGAATCGATAGTTTCACTTTCAGCTGAGTGGGAATGGGCGCAGACGGTCAGATAATGGTTGCTACATTTGTTATCAACAAATGATGGGCTGAAACCCGTCGTCTCTCAGGATCACGAACGTCTATCACGACAGAGCACATTGCACAAATCTTGCTTTACATCATTCGGACACATGCATTAAGCAGTAATGCGAAAGGAGTAGGAAACGCAACGCGGAAGAGTCAACGAGGCAATATTACAGGAAACATGGTATAAAGCAACAGCTGACGACATAGCTAAAATGTGATACTCATGATTGTGATCGGACCTTACGACTCACCCTGAGAGCTGATGAACTCTGGGCTTGATCTCTGTGAAATGAGTTGCTGCTCGTTTGGTGGAGGCGGCTGTTGTAGGAAACCCGGGGGCGGTTCTGGTGTAAGTCCCCCAAATTCGGCTCCCATTGGCATCGGGCCTTGGTCCATTGGTCCACCTGAAAAATGAACAAGTCATCTACTCTTAGTACCTACATTCACAGCTATTTCACAAACCACTCTCTTTTATTTTTATATAACTTATTTTTATATTACTTTCTGTACTACGTATAGTAACTAGGAGAAGTATTGTGTTGAACCAGAAATACATGTTTTGAGACCCCTCTACCCAAAAAAGAACTTTCATAATAGTTCACGTGTACATGTGTGTCTGTGAACAGCATAACTTAAAAACGAGAAGTCGTTCAAATACCAAATTTGGTACATATTTAAATTCAGTAACTTAAAAGGTTTTAAAAAATCCCCACAGCCCAAATTAACACTCGCAAAATGTTTCATAAATGTTTATTTTTTCAAAAATAGCCTTAATGATTTTGATGAAAATACCATATCATTAATATATTCTATGAAAAAAATGTATATCTTGAAGTTTCTGTGAATATCCTCAGAAGTCCCCTTAATTCTAAATGACTTTGTATAACTGTTAAACCGTAACAGGTAGACAAAATCTTACTACACAAAAAATTCAGATCGTGTTAAATCACAAAGTTTATTTCACATACGATTTTTGTGGAGTGACCATTCACAGGACATTCCCTGTTATTTGTTTGAATTTTCATATACTTTCTCAGGTGGGAAGTGGTTAATTGTTTTTACGTCCAAGCCATACAAAGAGTAGGGAATTTCAAAGCTATCACATAGCCATCAGCTCTTAAAATATTTGACTATCACCTAAAGCTACCATGTTTCCATATTCTCCTTTCATATACAAGAAAATTAGTAATAAGATTAAGTTGAACAAATGTTTTTATGTTAATATGAAGAAGATATGGGAATAAGAGTAGTAGTAATAGTGACTGTGCTTACTCAAACTTTAAACATTTTGAATGTTTTCTTCTCCGGTATTTTTTCATTATTCCAACTAATTCATCTGATCGTGTGGATCAGTAAGTTTAGTTGTTATTTAGGATGAGATTAAATAGAACCTACTGCACTTACTATTGTAGTAAATTGAGAGGGGAAAATTGAAATAGACTTTTTGTTTAAGGAACCTCTTTAACTACAATGGTTCTCAGTATCCTATTCTATATTAAGGGCTAAAGAGCGCTTAATTTTGCTCAGAGGCCCTTTATAAGGATTGAGGTTGTTACGTGACATAAATCTACATGGGACCACCCTCTTTACTTCCCTTCCAAAGGAAGACACACTGAAGATTTTTACGCCCCTAAAAATCCATCGCCGCCGCCGCCTGCGACCTCGAGAACTAGACGTTAGTAAGTAATCTCTAGACCACGGAGGACGACGAGAAGGAAAAGTCATGTGAATGGAACACATGAGACGTGATCATGGCGTTAGGATTTTGAAATCTGATTCAGTGTTCTAATAGCTCCCTTGGTTGATGTAAGATAGCTGTGATGAACGCGTATAGTTGATTTACGAGGGCTGTCAGCGTTTTCCTACTCGGATATTTCTCAGTTGCGTTGCCCGATTTCTCTTGATTGACAGTCAGCTTCAAGTGTTCTTTGATAAAAACGTGTTTATACTACACGGTGATTCATTCAATAAATCAAAGCCACCAATTTGTAAACACGTGTCATTGCCGAGTATAGGAATTATTGTTGTAGTTGAGTGAATGATGTTGGTGGAGTGTAATTTATGGCACCGCCGGGCGGAATGAATGTTCCCCACACGTAAGAGAGTTGTAAGGTCTCGCTCACTGGCTCACCTGGGGGGTTGAAGGGTAGAGGCTGTCCGGGAGGGCCTTGGTGTGGATGATGGCCGGGAAAGAACTCGTGGTGGAAGCCCGCGGGGCCGCCGTATCCGAACTCGAACTTGCCGTCGGCCGTGGCGAAGTAGGGGAAGCCGGGCGGTGGTTCATCAAGACCCCCGGGGCTCAGATTCATGGGGAACCCCCGCATCTTGCGCGAACTCCCGAAGAATGGCCCTCTTCCCATAGAGGTCAGTTGCTTCAGTCGCCTTTCCTTGCTTCTTTTGTTTTGGAACCACACCTACAACAACAACCATACAATTTATGTTCATACAATCCTGTGTTGCATTTGGAAATACCGTAAGCACATATTTTTAAATCTCAAAAAGACAAGAGCAATATATTAAAACTCTGCTATGACTTTCTCTATTCTTATACAAACTCTTATTCCTCTATCTGCTTCTTGGTAATAGACATAAACATTTGTACAAATTATCTTATTGTTAATTTTCTTGTAGGTGCAAGAGGAATATGCGAACAGAATAGGCTTTAAGTGATAGTCATATTTAAGAGTTGCTCGATATTACTTCTCTTTGAATAACCAAGAGAGAGAGAGGGGGGGGGGGGAGGGAGGGAGAGAGGGGACTTCTCAGTTGGGAAAAGTATAAGTATTGGAAAATTCAAATTAACACCAAGGAATATCTCGGAAACGGTTAATCCCACTAAAGTGTATTTGACGTAAATGACCTGTTTTCATGAGATGTAATGTACCTACATTTTATGTGTATAAAGACTGTCTAACTCTTCCGCTTTTCCATTTATACAAAAATCATTGAGAATGAACAGGACTTCAAACTAAATTCCCGAGAAATTCAAAATATACTGTTCGTTTGTTATGAAAATATCTTCATAACCATCTTCGTTAACCATTTTTCAGAAAATCAACACTTTTGGAAAATGTTTGGTGTAAGGTGTATTTTTGAGTGAACGCATTTATTGAAAATCTTAGTGGGCGTCTTCATAAGACATTCAACTTAAAACCAAGTTTGCTACAGTGTTTGTTATGCTGTTCACACACACGCGCGCGCGCACACACACACACACACACACACACACACACACACACACACACACACACAACGAAAATTCGCTTAAAAACTTAAGTTGGTATTTAAGTTTAATATCTATCAAGGATGCGACACGAAGATTTTGAAGAAAATTGATCAACCTTAAACTACCCTTTACACGGGAAATTTTTCGAAAATTTTGATTTTCTGAATTAAAATACATGTTTGAGATATTTTTATGACAAATGAAACGTATATCTTGTATTTTGGCTGTAGCCCATGAAGTCCTATTTACTCTGGAAGGTTTTGCATAGCTAGTAAACCGTAAGAGATAGACCAAATATTACTTTGCAGAAAATGTAGATCTTGCTAAAATACACAATTTATTTTTGCATAAATTTTTTATAGTATGAACCATTTCGGAGATATTCCTTGTTATTTGTATGTGTTTTGGAGAAGTTATACTTCTTTAAAGTGGAACATCGTTATTCATTTTTTATATGTTAACCGTGCAAAGAGAACGGAATTTGAAAGCTTTAAAAGATTTGACTATCGCTCAAAGCCTGCTGTATTCCCATATTCCCCTTGTACCTACAAGGAAATAAGCAATAAGATAATTTCTGCAAATGTTTATCTCGACCAACACAAAGGACATATAGGAATAAGAGTTTGTAAGAATGGTTAGTACGAGAGTAGAGAAAGTCATGTGAGTGCAGAACTTCAGATTCTTTTTTAAATTTAAAATCCAGATTTCACTGGCATAGGATAGAGTTGCTTTTGAAGTGATATTATGTAGTCTCAATTTCGTACCTATTGATATAATTTCCCAAAGTTTCGTTTTACAATACCGTTTGTCTCATACTGTTGTATTTTTGCATTAACGTCTATTCCTTCTGTGGATATTAAATTTTCTAAACATAATTTAACATTTGCTGTTCAAATCCTTGCCATATAGTATTTAAATTCATATTTTATTTATGAAAAGTCCAGATAAATATCATTCGAAGGTCTACGCTTGATAATTTATCTGTTAGGTCACGATACTTGTGAAAGCTCTGTGTTGAACATGGTATGTACGTATTATAGAAATTAGTAAACGACGCTGAAATGCATGTGAATGTAAACATGAGCGAGGGTTCTTGGACCGTATATTGTTTATTAGCAGTGATGCATCGCTGGCATGTTGTCATTCAGCGAAATAAACGCCCTGCATTATACATCCATCAGTTGTAAAAAAGCGCTAGACAGGTAGCAGACCTACCAACCAACCAACCAATCAAGAGAGACGTGGTGCATTTGTTTGAACCCCTCAGGGTAGTGTCTATCAGACCGGCGTGGCGCTTCAGGCGTCAAGTGACTACGTATCATAGGTGTCGAGGGAAGACTTAAATTACAAAATGTGCTTTATTTGCTCCATCTGTCTCAAAAGTAGCTTTTGGTCGAAGATTAGGTAATTTCAATGCTTGCAATGATTGTTATAGTCTGATAACCTGATAGTCTTGATGCAGAAAATCATTTGATGACGATGGTGGATGTAGATCGTCATTTTGACTTCAGCAATCGTATTGTTTTAGAAGACAAGTAATTTATATTTCAAAGTGGGGGGAGTACTTGATAATAAGAATAACAATAATTAACTAAAGATAATAAATGAATAATAATGCTGATACAAATAAATCTAAAAAGTATAAATATAAAGAGAAATAGGAGAAATATCAAGGTCCGAGGATTATAGTTCAACGGACTCTTCAATCTTGAGCTATCAGACTTCCAAGCCAATAAATTGTAAGCATTTTCGACCTCACAGTAAAGTATACATGCTCTTATTTATTAATTCAAACCACAATAGAGATTTATCACAGGTAATATAGGACGTCTGATCTGAGCAGAACGAGTCAGACCGTCGATTGATATGTATCTGTACTATTTAATACGAGGGTGAATCAAAAAGTAAGTTGCCCTTGCTCGCCACAAGAGCACGCCGTGTGTCGTGATGGCAAGCTACAGCAACTGCTGACACATTCGATAGGTAGGGTGGTGTGGTATCCCGTCGTGTTGTGTGAGCAGAGCAGGCCTCACTCAATGGCATGCCAACTGGATATTTACTCCAAATTGAAGGTGCGTGCAACAATCAAATTTCTGTGGGCTAAACAGCTCAGTTACTTGGACATTCATTGTGAAATCACTGTTCTTTATTGTGGGCATGCAACACCTCGCACGGCCCACCAAACGTCGGAACTGCTGCAGTGATTCAAGTGGGAGGTAAAACAACATCCCCCATACAGTTCAGACTTAGCACCATGTGATTACTATGTGTTTAGTAAGGTGAAAAGTCATCTTAGTGGACGACAATTCCGAAACGATGAGGAGGTGCAAGCAGGTGGTTACACAGCACTGGAGGCGATCTCTGCACATCCGGAATTGGCCGATCTGATAAATGTTTACAGTCTCTTGGGGACTATGTGTATGTTGCCATAGCTGTGTTGCCTATGTGTATGTGGTTTAATAAATGGCCATAACTTGAAAGTGCAACTTACTTTTTGATTCGCCCTCGTAAATACAATATGAATTAAAATACTATGCCAGATTTGACCAGAAAATGTTAAATAATTTCTTTTGTGCAGTGAACCATTTCTGAGATATTCCTTGTTATTTGTCACAATTTTGCAATATTTATACACCGTTCTCAAATGGTAGCTCGTTATTCACTTTTTATCACTTAGTCATGCAAACAGAACTACTGTATTTCCCTTGTTTCTACATGAAAATTAGCAACAATATAATTTCTACAAATATTTATTAACATGGAGTAGATAAATGAATAGCTGTTTGTAAGGATATTTTGTGCAAGAGTAGAAAATCTGATGTGTTGCACTCACATGAATTTTTCTACTCTTGTACTAACCATTCTTACACTTATTCCTATATCTTCTTCGTGTTAGTTGATATAAACATTTGTACAAATTGTCTTATTGGTTATTTGCTTGAGGTGCAAGGGGAATATTAGAATACAGAAGGCTTTGAGCGATAGTCAAATCTTTTAAAGCTTTGAGATTCCGTTTTCTTTGCACGGCTAACATAAAAAATGAATGACGATGTTCCATTTGTCGACAGTTCAAGTTTTTCAAAACTCAGACATATAACAAGGAATATCTCCAAAATGGTTCACTCTACAAAAAAGTTATAAGGGCATAAATCATGTGTTTTAGCAAGGTCTACATTTTTTTATATTAAGATTTGGTCTATCTCTTACGGTTTACCAGATGTGCAAAAGTCATCCGGAGTAAGCATGACTACATGCGCTGTAGCCAGAAAATTCAAAATATACATTTCATATGTCATAAAAATATCTTAAGGATAGGGCATTTTAATCAGAATCGTTAGAGCCATTTTCGAGAAAATCAAAATTTCCGAAAAATTCTGCATGTAAATGGCAGTTTAGGGTGGGGCTATTTTTTTCAAAATCTTTGTGTCCCATGCTTGGAAGATGTTAAGCATAAATACCAACTTTGGTTTTTAACCGACATTTCGCTTTTGGGTTATGCTGTTAAAAGGCGCGCGCGCGCACACAAACACACACGCACGCACGCACACACGCACGCACACACACATACACACACACGCACACGCACGCACGCACACATACACACGCACATACACACAAAAAAATACACGACCTATATCTAAAAGTGCTTTTTTTATTCAGATGGCCTCAAAACATACATTTCTGGTGAAATGTCGACATGGAATTTTTGAGTGGACACTTGCTGTAGTGTTAACATGGGGATGTAGCTCAGAACACGCCAATGCAGTGTTTGGCGTCATGTCGGCTGGGCTGTGGACTGCCCTGTCCCTGTCCCTGTCCCTGCTCGACAACACACAGAGAAAGGCCCTCTACCGCCTCGTTTGTTTCTCCCCCCCTCTCTCTTAGGTTCGGTTTATCGCTTGTTCGCGCACAACTTCAAAAGCCAGTGTGCAGGATATTCCACCGCGATACTACCTACTTCTTTCCTCTCTTTTTTGGACTTCACAACAGTGGCGGAAGTAAAAAAAAAAATGCACTTTCATGACACATCTACTGATTTCCTTGTATGTATAAGGAGGTTACATAACTTTAGTCAGAATTGTAATAGTATTTTGCGTACTAGTGATACTTCTGAGGCCAAGTCGCAGGGCCGAGGTCTGATAAAAAACTTACAGTTTGTGCGTGGCTACCCAATTACTTTTTGTAATATTTGAAAAAACCGTAAAAAGCAATAATAAATCAAAGTTGCTTTTCTATATTTGATTGGACATTAAGAAAAAATGAATGCTCAATGTGAACAAATGAAAAGCTATATCTAAATTATATAGCCAAAGCCTTCTTATCCACTCCTCTGTTAATGAATTTAAATACTTAAATGCTTTTCTCAACTGAGAAGCAGTTATTGATTTTGTTCCTCCTCTTGAATAAGTAACGAGGACAGAAGTTCAAAGCCTTCACATAACCACCAGCTCTTAAAAGTTTTGATTTCCGCTTAAGCCTGCTGTATCTTCATATTCTCAATGTAAGTGTAAGAAAAATATATAATAAAACCATTCCTGGAAATGTTTACCTCGACGAACATGAAGAAGATAGAAGAATAAGAATAGTTGATACAAGACTGAGCAGAGAAAGTCATGTGAGTGCAATACATCAGATCAAATACACATATAGCAGCACGGAAAATGAGTTTGGGATATACATAAATGATGAAGTTCCTGGCATTTTGCAATGCGGCTTCTTCAGAAGGGACCGGCCGGGTACCGCCACTGAGGCGTGTCTCATCCCCGTGCTAATGTTATATATATGTTTTTCATCTCTCTCTCGCTCTCTCCCCTGAGTGACAAGAGATGATGGGGGGAGGTAGACTTTAGCGCTCCCAGCGGGGGGTCAGACTGTGCCCTGACCCTCGGACCGCCGTACGTCATGTTAGTTTCGGTTGCCTCTGCCTCTGCCCCGACCGACCCGAGCCGACCCGAGCCGACCACGCCTTCTAGAGCGCTGTCAGGTTCCTCTGACACTGGTACCCACCCGTCACAGACACACTCGGCGGCCAAACGAATACACGAATACACTTACTTTCCTTACTCCACGTCAAAATTCACTCTCTCCTTCTCAGCCCACAATCTCTCTCTCTGTCTCTCTCTCTCTCTCTCATACCGAACAGGCATAGGTATAAATACCAGAACTTATCTCCTACCGCACATGCCTTTTGTACCTACTTCTACTACTAACCAAAGTTGGTATTTAAGTTTCATGTCTTTCACGAACACTTTGAAGAAAATTCCTCCACCCTAAACTACCCTTTACATGGAAAAATTGTTTACAAAATTTTGATTTTCGAAAATGGTTCTAAAAATTTGTTTTAGAATGCCCTATTTTTAAGATACTCTTTATGACAAATGAAATGTATATTTTAAATGTTCTAGCTATAGCTTATGTAGTCCTGTTTACTCTGGATTTTTGAATAACTTGTAAACCGTAAGGCATAGAGCAAATCTTACTATACAAAAATGTAGATCTCCTTAAAACACACAATTTATGTCCGAATAAATTTTGTTGTAGAGTGAACCATTTCGAAATATTCCTTGTTATTTGTGTGAGTTTTGGAATAGTTAAACTTTTGTCAAATGGAAGATCGTTGTTCATTTTTTATATCCTAGCCGTGCAAAGAGAACAGAATCTTAAAGCTTTAAAAGATTTGACTATCGCTCAAAGCCTACTGTATTCCCATATTCCCCTTGTACTTATAAGGAAATAAGCAATAAGATAATATCTGCAAATGTTTATCTCAACTAACAGGAAGAAGATATAGGAATAAGAGTTTGTAAGAATGGTTAGTACAAGAGTAGAGAAAGTCATGTGAGTGCAACGCAGATTTTTAAGGACAATATTATTCTAAAATCGCTGTGAAAGATATTGGAGATATGTCGATTCTTCAGTGTTTGTATGAACAAATGAATAGAACAATCATCATAAATTAATATAATTTGATTCTAAGAGCTGGATTCAGGACTGAAGGATTCAATGCCATAGCCGGGATTTGAACCACGGATCTTCCTCTTATCGAACGGAGTTGAACTAATACACATGTAACATTTTTTCTGGTATTTGCCTGATCGCGTTTCTAACATAATCAGCTTAAGATTTTGGTTTAGGGAACTCTCTGGTGATGATTGAGTTAAAGTTCGAGTGCCTGTCAAATGTGTTGTAAAATTTGTCGAGTTTTCGTCATACTAATTAAAAAGACCTCTTTCCACTAAAAATAGGAACTATTTTAAAGAAACAATTACAACAGCAAATCGTCGAAGACATATTGGAGACAACATCAACTAATGTATGATTGTACAAAAATCGTTTTTATTTTTTCTACAACTTACCTACCTATACGAGGAAGTATTGTATTCCACCCAAAAAGTGACATCGAGATTTCACCAGAAATACACTTTTGAGACCATCTGAACCTAGCAAAAAGCCTTTTTAAAAACAATGAATTAGATAAAAATAAGCGTTTAGAAGAATAGTAGTTGAAGAATGGCTAGAAAGAGCCCTGTGAGTGTAGAACACAATTTTGTTTAAATTGCTTATGATGAAGGAGTAACAATAGTAAAGATGGTGATGAGGCAAAGATAGTGCCAGATGCAGGATATGGTGTGTCTTGTAGCCTGGTTCTACACCCCTCACGGCGGGGGGTGCCCTTGCGAAGCGCCAGGTTGCGTGCGGTACTGTTCCAACTATCCCTGCCGAAAAGCCAAGGCAACACAGCAGGTGAACAAGCATACCTACGCCTGCAGTTAATGTGTGTCGAATTTACTCGTCTTCTCTCTACCCTTAAGCCCACAAATGATACAGAATACGGGGAACTGTGGAAAATAACAAATTGTTAAGTTGATACAGAACAATTAAGAGAGGTACAGCGATAGTATGCGAATACAATACGCCTTAAGCGATAACTAAATAAGAGCTAATTGCTCTGTCATACTAAAATCATCGACATAAAATTAATCATTTATAAAATAATAATAATAATAATAATAATAATAATAATAATAATAATAATAATAATAATAATAATAATAATAATAATAATAATAATAATAATAATAATAATAATAATAATAATAATAATAATAATAATAATAATAATAATAATAATAATAATAATAATAATAATAATAATAATTTAAAAAGAATTAATAGAGAAAAGGAACGTAAAAATCTGATGTGTTGCACTCATATGACTTTCTCTTCTCTTATAACACTACTCTTACGAACTCTTATTCCCCTATCTTCTCAATTTTAATAAAGATAAACATTTGCAGAAATTATCTTAATGTTTATTTCCTTGCAGGTACAAGGGGAATATGGGAATACAGTGATAGACAAATACTTTAAAGCAGGTCGCTGTGTGAGGGCTTTGAAATTCCGTTTTCTTTGTATGGCCAGAAGATAAAAAATGGATAACGACCTCCCATTTGAGAAAAGTATAAATATTGGAAAATTCACACAAATAATAAGGAATATCTCCAAAATGATTCACTCCACAAAAATGCATCAAACAAACGTAAGTTGTGTGTTTTAATGAGATGTATATTTTGTGTATAGTACGATTTTGTCTTATGTGTGTGTACCAGATAAGCAAAAGTCACTCAGATTATAGAGGGCTTCTGAGAAGATATACATCTCATTCGTTATGAAAATATCTCAAATATATGGCACTTTAATGAAAATCGTCAGAGCCGTTTTTGACAAAATAAAACTTTTTGAATATTCTTCCATGTAAAGGGTAGCTCAGGATGGGTGATTTTTTTTTGAAAATCTTAGTGTCATATCCTTGGAAGATGTTGAACTTAAATACCAAGTTTGGTATTCAACCGTATTCTGGTGTTTGGGTTATGCTCTTCAGAGGCATTTCTACCTATTTCTAATATTGATATTGATTTTCCGGTATCTACTACGTATGAACGTAGAAAACAAGTGAAGCTCAGTTGGCGATTGGCATCAAACGTCAGCGGCGGCTCGTTTTGAGAGGCAGATAGCTCGCTCCAGTGGCACGTGACCAAGTCCCGCGCCATTTCCAAGACTTGCCGCGCAATTACCTCGGTGATTGCTCTGGGACTTGGCTCCGGCTCATTTCCCTACCGATTGTACTCGGTGTGGTCCCAATACCTTACACTCTGCACGTGTTCCCACATTCGCTTGCTTGGCTTGATCAACGTTCCAGGTCTGTCGTCGCCTTTCCCTCAGGCCAGTACAAGCTCTTGTTAATATTTATATTCCAATAATGACTAAACTAAACTCCGCGGCGCAAGTTCTACTGCCCGACCGCTGCGTCTCCCACCTCTGCTCACAATAGGACTCATCAGCGGGGTGTAGTACTAGAGGGTGGGACGTGGTTAATATCCTCAGTCCCTCTAGACCGGTGAAAAAGAAAGAAAGAAAAAAAAAAGACCGTAGAATCGTAATCTACAGAGTTTATAGGTATATGTTGTCATATTGTGACGTCACTCCTTACATTCTCTGACCTCAGGCGAGTATTTAAAAATGGCAGACAGTCATTCTTTTTTTTTTTTTTTTAATGCTCCATCAGCTTTGGAATGATTGCTCAGCAGCAATAAAGTTCATTGGCTTGCTTCGGTGTTCATCTTTGGGTTTGTATTACTTTTGTTTATTACGTTAAACTCAGACACGCACATTCACACTCTAGTGCATCTTGCACAGTCGAAACTGAACCTCTGCGGCAGTCTGTGCTGTTAAAGGGGAAAGTCTGCTCAACTTGGACATGCCTATGCAGTGTTAAGAGATGGGAACACGACCTCGAACTGCCTCCACGGAACACAACATGGGAACAGTTGTTGAACTCATTAGAGAAAATAGGCTTGTCCAGGACATAGTACAGTGCAAGATATGATGGAAAGATTAGGTTATCATAAAGTTTGCTCACGTTTATTCACAAACTTCAGAGCAGAGAAGAAACATGCAATAAAATAATTTTGGGACTGCCTCTGCGGTTTGATGACTAGTATGCTAACCTTCAAATCTAGAAGTTCCGGGTTCGATTCCCGACTGGGGGGTGGGAATTTTTATTTAACTAGCATTATTCCCCATCCTCCCTACAGTCTGGAAGAATGAATGTGTGAATTTAATGTAACAATTAATCCAAAGTAATACAAACCTAAAGTTCGAAAATCACCGTTAAGCGAGTGAAGAGCAACTGTTACAAAAGCTAATAAGCATCGATATGACCTTTAGGTATCTGCAAAGCAGCGGATATTAAGGGTTAAAAGTTATTTTATGTTTCGATCATATATATGACTTCCTAAAGGATGTAATAGCGCAATTGATGTCGAAGTTGGCGGGATGCAAAGTAAAGAAGATCCGAAAGAAGTGTGTGTGTAACGGAGGGGGACACCTAGACCCACTGCAACCCCGATATGGATCTACTACGGGCTACCATCCCCTAGGGGGAAGGGGTGAGGCGAAGTGAGACCGTAGGCTTGTCGGACATCGGAGTCAGCGAAGCCCAGAGACGCACAGAAGTTCCTAACAGTTCCAGACAGTGATACCTGGTGAACAACCGAAGTGTTTCCTCTAGCCAGGGAGAAGGGGAAGAGTGGCCCGGGTAGCAACTTCCAGGAAGGGCCAGGGAAGCGGTTGCAGAGAGCAAGCAACTATGCAATCTGTCATACCGCGCTACCAACCAAACCTGAAAGATGACAAGGGAAAGGAATCTGTGAAGAGATCAGTACACACCAGCATTCGCCCACGGGGATCGAACCGGCGACCTGAGAGGTTGAAAGGAGAGTGTTGTTCCATTGTTGCAGTGCTTGAGTCTGGACGGGCGTGTACAGCTCACTTACTCACATAAGAACAATGAGAAGACACAGACTATGTCCCGTGCAGTGACACTCTCAATTTGTCAGAGAGCCGGGCACTTGCCGCTCGCCTCGCCTCTCATCTCATTTGCCTGGGACACGCGCGTGTTCATCACGGGCACAGTCTTCATCATGCACGTTTTGGCGTGACAGACTTGTCAGCTGGACGTCCGCACTTGGCGATTAATTCCCTCCCTCGCCACATCATCAACGCTAAACGAATCGTAGGTATTGTGGCTCCAACTTCATTTTCTCAGCTATGCCTTTGATCTGTATAGGAATGTCGCACTTGTCGTAAATCTATTTCTAGATAAATTATTATATTATTTACTTCCCCTACTACATACAGTAAGTAGGAGAAGTAGTTAACTACAGCCAAAAATTTGATATCATGATTTTTATAGAAAGGATCCGTCCGTTAAAAACCAAACGTGGTAATTAAGTTGCACGTGTTGCAAGGATAAGACACTCACATTTTCAAGAAAAATTCCCACCCCGAACTATCCTTTACGTAGTACATTTTTCAAAACTTTCGATTTTCTTAAAAGTGACAAATGAAATTTATATGTTGAATTTACAGGAAATTTCCTCACAAGTCCTCTTCATTGTGAGTGAACTTTGTATAACTGCTAAACCCTAAGAGATATACAAAATCTTACTATACAAAAAAATGTAGATCTCGTTACAACGCAATTTATGTTTTCCTTTTTTACTTTTTCTGCGTCAACCCATTTCCGAGATATTTCTTGTTATTGGTTTGAGTTTTCATATGCCTGTACTTTTCTCGAATAGGAACACCTACATTATTCGTTTTCTGTCTCTTGGCCATGCACAGAGAATGGAATTTCAAAGTCATCACAAAGCGATTAGCTGTTAAAGCAGTTGACTGTCGCTCAAAGCCTACTTATTCACATGTTCCCTTGCATCTACAACAAAATTAGCAATAAGATAATTTCTGATATTTATCTCGATTAGTGTGTTTGTTAGAATAGTTTGTATAAGAGCAGAGAAAGCCATGTGAGTGTAACATATTTTTACTTTCTCTACTGATAAGTAGGGGAAGTATTGTATTCCACCCAAAAATTAGATGTCGAGATTTCACAGGAAATGTATGTTTTGAGACCCCCTGAATCCAAAAAAGCATTCTTGTAAAAAGGTCTGTGTTTGTGTGTGTGTGCCTGTGTGGCTGTGGACAGCATAACTCAAAAACGAAAAGTCGGTTAAAAACCAAAGTTGGTATTTAAGTTTAATGTCTTTCAAGGATGCGACACGAAGATTTTGAAGAAAATAGCCCTGCCCTAAACTACCCTTTACATGGAAAAGTTTTCGAAAATTTTGATTTTCTTGAAAATGGCTCTAACGATTTTGAGTAAAATGTCATATGTTTGAGATATTTTTATGGCAAATGAAATGTATATCTTGAATTTTCTGGCTATAGCCCCTGTAGTCGTATTTACTCTGGACGACTTTTGCATAACTGGTAAACCGTTAGAGATAGACCAAATTATACTGTACAAAAAATGTATATCTTGCTAAAATACACAATTTATGTCTCAATACATTTTCTTGTAGGGTGAACCATTTCGGAGATATTCCCTTTTATGTGTGTGAGTTTCGGAAAACTTAGAACTTTCGTGAAATGGATCATTGTTGTTGATTTTTTATATGTTAAGTGTGCAAAGACAACAGAATCTCAAACATTTGACTATCGCACAAAGCCTACTGTATTCCCATATTTCCCTTGTACCTACAAGGAAATAAGCAATAAGATAATTTGTACAAATGTTTATCTCAACTAACAAGAAAGAAGATATCGGAATAAGAGTTTGTAAGAATGGTTAGTACAAGAGTAGAGAAAGTCATGTGAGTGTAACATATTTTTTATTTTAGGGATCTCAAAACAAGTATTTACAGTGAAATCTCGGTATTCAACTTTTGGGTGGAATACAATATTTCTCTGCTTACTATTAAAGTACAAGTAGAGAAAGTAAAAAGTCATGTTAAATGTGGGCCGTGAAAGGGAATCGAACTTGGGACCTCGAAACGCGGGTAGGCACTGACTCCTGGAACGACAGTAAGAACTCTGGAGCTGCCATCATATCCATAATGATGCACGCACAATCCTGTGCTGGTGAAGAAGTGCTTAATGATGTGATTATAGTGGTTCCTGCTAATTTTAGACAGGCTGCTGCAAATCTATGGAGACTGTGTTAATCTGCAGTTAATGCATTAATTACCTTCAGCAGGCAATTAACCAAGTGAGGCGAGGCGTCTAATTGGTGTTCGCGGGAGATAGCAGCAATGTCTCATCATAGAATGAGCAAATCCTCCGCAGCACCACTTTTATCTACTGAAATTAAAGAAGACTTCTGGTATCAGGGAAACGAACACTCAACATTTTCAGAATATCATGTTTCCAAAAACAGATTTGTGAATTATCATCATTTATATAATTTGTGTTCATCCAAAAATTCATTTCACTAGAGAACATTTTTGGGTTATTATTTTTACAATTTAAAATAGTCATTAACGCCTAAATAATGCTTAGAAATGCATTTGGCGAAGAATCCCCAACTAAGTGAATAATTTATGATTGGTACAGTGAATTTAAAACAGATTGTTTTTTTCTTGATGGTGAATTTCTTGAAGGACGGAGGCCCAAGAACTGTTCTTATTGTCACTGTTGGAGCAATGCTTGAAGAAGATCGACGGGCGGACATCTTATGAATTTATTAGGACGACATTGCCCATTGATATGAGTCAAATACCTTAAAAATGTGTAATTTACTCACAATAATTGGAACCATTTTTTAGAAAATCAAGGTTTCCAAAAATATTCCATATACGTAAAGGGCAGTTTGGGATGCGGATTTTCTTACAAATCTTGTCGCATTCTTACTAACCTTTCACTTAAATGCCAAAGTTCTTTATTGACAATAATACATACTTATTTATATCGTCCATCAGATATAGACTAGTCTTGAATAATTCTCCCTGATGTGTCTATGTACGTGAACAACCTCAAGAGTATTTCTTTTATAAATAATGCAGGAATGCAAACAGTTTGCACTCGTGTGATGATATACCTACGTGCATATTAAACGACCTTATTCAAATTGCTGCAGTAATGATATTATGCATTATTCAAAGGTAGGAATGTCGAACATTTTAATACTAATCGTGATAGCATTTTCCTGCAAACTCATCGTTTGGAATATAATCAGATTGTTTGTTTTGATTAGCCGTCAACACTGGATGCTTCGAGAAGATTGCATCTATACATAGTAGAATACCAACTTAACGTCAGTGACGTATGCATGTCATGACTTTGTTGTAAGGAGCGTAAAGCTATCAACGTTTGCAATCAGTAGCATAGAGCATGCGGAGTGTAACAGCCCCCCCCCCTCTCCCCGCCCCAAATTATGTGTTCCAAAAAGCTTATCTTAAAACTGGCTCCAACAATTTTGATTAAAATGCCATAAGTTTCATATTTATATTTTCATGACAAATGGAATGTAGGTATACCTATGTTGAATTTTCTGCGAATAGTTTCTGAAGTTTCTTTATTCTGAATGACTTTTGTAAACTGTAAAACTGTAAGAAATTAAAAAGTAAGTAGAAGAAGTTGCACCCGCACAATAAATCGATACCGAGATTTCACTGCAAATCCAGGAATCGAAGAACAGAATTCTTAGGAAAAGCTTTATGTAGGTGTGTATGTGTGTGTGTGCGCGTGCATCTGTCTGTGAAAAACATAACTCAAAAACAAAAACTCGGTAAAATAGGAACTTGGTATTCAAGTTCACGATCTTCCAAGTACGTAAAAAGAATATTTACAAGAAAGTTCTATACCCTTCTTTAAATGATTTTTTTTTTTCGAATTTTTTAACGGTTTTCATGAAATAATGATTTGTTTAAGATTATTTCATACATACAGCCCTTAAATTATTATATACGAATTATAATCTGGTCATTACTTTGTTTAGTCAGTGCTGCCAACTGTATCCCATAAATCGCTGAAAAACGATATATTACACATTACAATGGATTAATAATGAAAATAGCACTCCATTTCAATTTGAAAACTGTGTTTTTAAGAATTCTTTTTAATAATTAATGTAATTTTCAGAAGAAAGGCTATTTGTTGATGTTAAAGATAAAGTGAGATTTATTTGAGATTATAAACTGGTTTTCTGTTATAACAGCAAGAAAAGATCGAAATATATGTATGCAGTGAGTGAGTGATTTGGGTTTAAGGGCCCGTCGACAACTAGGTCATTAGGGCCCGTTTGTATGCAGTTCTTGGGATTTGTTTTCCTCAGTTGGTAGTGCTGAGGAAGTCAAACTACACTAAACTAAACCCCGGCGCGACAGCCCACAAGGGACCAAGGCCTACGGCCCAGCCGCTGCGTCCCCCACCTCCGCCCACTACAGGCGTCATTGGTAAGGTGCAGTATTGGAAAGTGGGATGTGGTCAGCGCATCCGAGCCCTCCTGGCCGGTTATGCGGTCTTCTAGACCTGGGGCCGCTGCTTCTCTATCAAGTAGCTCCTCAATTGGTCCCCCCGGGACCTAACGAGGCTGAGTGCACCCCGTGCCAGACCTCCCAGAAGGGATAAAATCCCCATGCTGGTACCGGGGATCGAACCCGGGTCCTCCGCGCCAAAGGCAAGCGCGCTGCCAGCTGCGCTACGGAGGCGGTCCAAACTACACTAATCTAAATGAAATTATATTTTAGGTTATTTTTTAGACAATTCACTATTTTCAGGTCATCGCATGTTTTATTTCTAAAATATAATTCGACGGTCTGACTCACTTCGCTCGAGAATTTATCATTTGTTAGACGTATTTTATTACTTGTGATAATATCATTACAAAATGTGTATCAATGGGAATCGAACCCGGGACCTTGCGAATGCGGTTGCATAGCAGTAACTGCCGAAGACCTTGAGGTCTACTTGTGGGCCACGCCCCTTTATCGCGGATGCAGCCCAAATCATCATCCTAAAATAACTTGGTACGCACGCACGCACGCACGCCAGTTTAAATGATAACAGTGTTTGGTGGGGGTCCGTTGTGAGTTATAGTCAACATGAAGAATGTAGTAGAACATCTCACCAAGAAAAAGTCATTAGGTTGTTAAATGGAATGTTTCAAATTAAAAAGGACCAAGGAAGGCAAGGAAGGAATGAGTGTCGCATTCCTTGACACGACGACGACGACGTCGTTTCTTCCCTCAGGACGGTCATGTCATCACTCGGGAGATGGCCCGCAAGTTATCTCTGTTCCACTTGCGTGCAACAGCGGTCCAAACGACACTTGCGGCAATGGCTCGGCTCCGCTTTCTACAAATTCCCTTCTCTTTGTACGGCATAAAAACGAAATAACAATGTTCCATTTGACACAATTAACAAGAAATATCTCCGAAATGGTTCACTCTACAAAAAAATTATTTGGACATAAACTGTGTGTTTTAGCAAGATCAACATTTTTTGTATGGTAAGATTTTGTTCATCTTACGGTTTACGAGTTGTTCAAAAGTCATTCAGAATAAACAGGGCTACATGGGCTATAGTCAGAGAGTTCAAACTGTATATTTCATTTGTCATAAAAATATCTTAAACATATGTCATTTTAATCAAAATCGTTAGGGCCATTTTCAAGAAAATAAACATTTTCGAAACATTTTCCATGTAAAGGTAGTTTAGGATCGAGGGATTTTCTTCAAATCTTCGTGTCGCATTCTTGAAAGTCACTAAACCTTTTTTGGACTCAGGAGTCCTCAAAACATATATTTCTGGTGAAATATCGACATCCAATTTTTGGATGGAATACAATATACTTACTAGTAGAGAAAGTAAAACTAAGACAAAATGTAGGACATATCCTGAAATATACAATGTTAAATGTGATCAGCAAAAGTCAGTTATACTTCTCTGAGGAAGTAATCTTGCGCTAAACATATAGCTTGTTGGAAATATAATCAAGAAATTCCACACAAAGCCAGCAGTTAGACAAGTTAGACAAAGAGAACTGAAGGACAGTGTGTGTCAAGGTTACGAGAGGCCAGAATAGCTGTAAGTTGCAAGGTTACGAACCACTGTATATCGTGCTGTAGATAAAAGAGAACTGCATTTTGTGCTAAAGCTTAGAAGAAAATAAAGTAACAGAAAAAGTAAGTGAACTATGTTGTGATTTCTCAGTTTGGTGTCAGGAGTGGGATTTGTCAAGTGTTCATTTTGTTAGAATATTAAAGAAGTAGGTACGAGTAGTTATTGGAGCTGTGTTGTAGGTATATTCGCAGGCTGGGGAATAACAATATTTTATTGTAATGGTTGTGTGCGCATATGCCATAAAGAGGCCATCAGCTGCTTTGTAGCCAGCCAGCTCTGTGTAGCCAGCCACAAAGTAAATAATGTTGCTAGTCCCATTACCTTACCTCATCAACGTGACAAAAGCTAATAGTAATAACCTCGTAACCTAGCTTCACAGGAACTCGGCTCCTTTGATTAGGGAGGAGCAAATTTCAAATAACAACACAGGGAGCGTCATAATCCCCTTCATCTAATACCTAGCATTATGTGCTGCCACCTAAATTATTTTTGGAAAATGCTCTTCTATACCTCACTCAGATTTTGCAATCCGACACACATAAAATACATATAGGTAATGTATATAGAAAATTAACAAAAAATCAGTTTTATTCTAGTTGTTTTGTGTCTTTAATTTCTTGACAGCCATCGGAAAATTCCATACCTAGATGTCACTAGAGGAAGAAGTTTTCAGAGCCCTGAATCCGGCTTACTTCTTTGTATTCTTCATATTAATAGAGATAAAAATTTGGAGTAATTATCTTATTGCTAATTTCCATGTAGGTGCAAGGGGAATATAGGAATACAGTAGTCTTTAAACGAGAGTCAAATATTTTAACACTGGTAATTCCTTTCTCTTTGCAATACCTTGAGATAAAAAATAATAACGATCTCATATTTCAGAACGTCCATAAGTATTGCAAAATTCGAACAAATAACAAGGAATATCTTCAAAATGGTTCACTTCACAAAAAAGATCATTATACATAAATGACCCGCTTTAACGAGATCTACATTTTTTGTACATTAAAATATGGTCTATATGTTACGGTTTACCAGCTATCAAAAGTAAGCAGTGCTACGTAGGCTATAGCCAGAAAATTCAAAATATGCATTTGCCATAAAAATATCTTAAACGTTTGGCATTTTAGTCAAAGTCGTTAAAGACATTTTCGAGAAAATCAAAATGTTCGAAAAATGTTTCATGTAAAGGTTAGTTTACGGTGGAGCAATTTTGTTTAAAATCTTCGTATGATTTCGTTTTCTTCAGTTGCAATCGAAATATTTTATTTTTTGTAGCATTTTCACTGGAGAATTGTGTATTTCTAACAAGTCCTTCCTTATAGTAAGTACTTACATGAAATATATCCCAAGGGATGTCGCATGTCCCCGTTTTGATATTTATTCAAGGAAAATCTATGACAATATTTAATAACCTTTCCACATTTAGCTTTGCGCACTCCAATTCGAAGAAACGTAACAAAATGCAATAATTAACAACATTGGCACTGAGAAGTTTGAAGTAATGGGGCAAGATGTCGTCTTGGGGGTTCTGCCCTCAAGCATGAAGCGTCGTTTCAATTACCAGGGCGACATATTTCCCGAGTCTCCCCTTGGTGCAAGAACCGGCTAACTGGCATTCTAAGTTCATTTTGTCGCTTCCACAAAACACGGCTTCCACAGACGCACAAACAGACTGAAACACACACGCACGCACGCACGCACAAACACACACACACACGACCTATTTCTAAATTTTTTTATCAGGGGGTCTCAAAACAGATATTTCCGGTGGTCTCGACATCGAATTTTTGGGCGGAATTCAATACTTCCTCTACTTATTAGTAGAGAAGGTAAAAATTGTTTCATATATTTTTGTTGTCTCCAAACATTTGCAGTGAAATCCTGTTATCAAATTTTTGAGCGCAAAACAATGCTTCCCCTAGTCACTGTAAGGAAGTGAATCCTGTAAAGACACTGATGGCAAGAGAGTGATGAAATCGTTAACATACGGACGGACGCAGGCAGGCACGGTATCATAAACCCAACTTTGATCACTTTACTACAGCTCGAGGTTCACAGCGCGACATTAAGCATCGGTTAACAAGCACCGATCGTATATTACAATATGTTAATGAGGTTTGTCGCAAAATGTTCGTACCGCCGTAAATAAGATGGACTGAAGAGACGGCTAGCCGCTTCCTGAGTCAATCATGGGCAAAAACCTTTTGATTTATTCAAATGCATACTTACGAGCCATCAAACATTCCTATATGATGTTTGTGGAGTCGTTACTAGTACAATATTAGAATACTGCATGTTCAGAGTCTGCAGGTACGCGTGAGTGAGACATAAAAATGAAAAATCTGATGTGTTACACTCACATGACTTTCTCTCCTCTTGTACATACTAACCATTCTTACAAACTTTATCTTCTTCGTGTTAGTTGAGATAAACATTTGTACAAATTATCTTATTGCTTATTTCCTTGTAGGTACAAGGGGAATGTTAGAATGCAGTAGGCTTTGTGCGATAATCAAATATTTTAAAGCTTTCATATTCTGTTGTCTTTGTACACTTAACATGTAAAAAATGAACAACGATGATCCATTTCACCAAAGTTCTAAGTTTTCCGAAACTCACACACATAACAAGGAATATCTCCGAAATGGTTCACCCTACAAGAAAATTTATTCAGACATAAATTGTGTATTTTAGCGAGATCTACATTTTTTTTTTTTTTTTTTTTTTTTGTATAGTATGATTTGGCCTATGTCTAACGGTTTACCAGTTATGCAAAAGTCGTCCAGAGTAAATACGACTACATGGGCTATAGCCAGAAAATTCAAGATATACATTTCATTTGTCATAAAAATATCTCAAACATATGACATTTTAATCAAAATCGTTAGAGCCATTTCCAAGAAAAGCAAAATTTTCGAAAAAGTTTCGATGTAAAGGGTAGTTTAGGGTGGGGCTATTTTCTTCAAAATCTTCGTGTCACATCTTTGAAAGACATTAAACTTAAGTACCAACTTTGGTTTTTAACCGACTTTTCGTTTCTGAGTTATGCAGTCTACAGCATTTTACCATGGTAGCTCAGTGGTTAGAGCAACTAGATGGGGAGTAGGAGGTCCGTGGTTCTTTCTATCCGGCTTTGAATTTTTCAGTCTGATTCTGCCTTCCCATGTTGTTTCTCAACCATTCAGTGAGTATTTCCAGCAAACTCTCGATACTAAATTTTTGTGTGGAATACAATACTTCCCCTTAATAGAGAAAGTAAAAATGAGAGAGTATTATCGGGGGGATGGATACGACCCGCGGTGCATCAGTCCCAGATTTGCTCAACTAAACACCGCAGAGCCAGAGTCACATGCCCCTAACTCAGCAGCAGTTCTCTTTGCCCAAAGTAGATGCACAACACAATGTCACATCGTTCTTCTTCGTTACAGCACTCAACTGCCCCCCCCCCCCTGTTTCCATAAATTCTCCGCTTTTCCGCTTCTCCGCGACGTCCATTATTGTATTTTCGATTCGTGAAGCGAGAATGCCTGGCATCTGAGTTTGTTGCTTTCTACAATAAAGGCATAAATAAACCTTTGTGTTCATTGCTCCCCAAACCGACGAGTGCTTAAAGGCTAGGCCGGGTTTAAAATTTTCAAAAAAAAAAAAAAAAATCAATTTTTTTAAATTTTGTTCGACCATGCAGTGGCTGTGTGCATGTTAAGGGACCCTGGGACTTCCAGCAGAAAAATATAACATTTTCTGTTTTTGAATCATATTGCATGGCAGTGGCGTGACTGTTTGATACTTTTTCTAAAAGAAATGATAACATAATCTAGAAAATTTGCTACGCTAATTTGAAAATAGATTTATATCATTTATGCAGATAGAAGCCTAGTTCTTGTAACTTCCCTAAAACGATATTTAAGCTTTAAAATAAAAAATCTGATGTTTTGTGCTTGTATAACTTTCTCTTTCTTACAAACTCTTATTCCTTTATCTTCTTCGTGTTAATTCCATTTGACGAAAGTTTAACTTTTCCAAAACTGACAAAAATAACAAGAAATATATCCGAAATGGTTCACCCCACAAAAAAATATTTGGATATAAATTGTTTTAGAAAGTTCTAGACACACACACACAGATCTGCACACGGACCTTTTTCTAAAAATGCTTTCTTGGATTCAGGGGAGCTCAAAACACATTTCCAATGAAATCTCGACATTCAATTTTTGGGTCAAATACAATACTTCCTCTACTTGCTATACGTAGTAGAGAAAGTAAAAGCAACAGTAGTGACATACACTTAAAAATAAACAATAACTTTGAGATAAATCTGGTTCCAGCAGAGAAATATGCCGTTATTTTAACTAATTAAATTAGACATGTAACTTAACTTTGTAAAATTGAAATTAGGTTCATCATATGAAAAGAGTGTCATGTTTTAAGATTTCAATATCAACTTTGTATGATGAATTCATGGAGAGGAATTAATTATCCAGTATCACTTAATAGCTATACCCCTTAAGATTGATATCGCAATTATTGACCTTTAACCACAGTAATTTTACAAAGAAACGCTTGGAAATAAACAATTTACGTGTGTTAAAGTCAATGTATAATATATTTTGTAAGTAGATGGGAGCCATTAGTAATCTGGGAGGTGCAGTAAAGGCAATTTAAAGGCTAAAATTTCGTCTTTGCCTTCGTGTGTCTACAATCCTGTGTCTGGAGATGAATAATTATTTATCGACTTAAAGACGCACCGAACAGTGTAGATATAGGGGTAACTTCAGCTTAACATAATTATCTTTTAGAGAAAAAATAAAAACATAAATATAATATTCTTTACAATAATAAGTAAAAATATTTCTTTTTGGTACAATTTTCTTTTAAAAATATTAAATGTTAGGTGTCGAAGCATTTGCTAAGGCGATGTAATTAAACTCACCTGTATGACCCTCATGGGCAAGCCGGTCTCCTTCGCCAGTTGTTCCCGGATGTGCCTGGTCGGTTTAGGCGTCTGCGAGAAGGCTGTCTTGAGGATCTCCAGCTGTTTGGCCTTTATTGTGGTGCGAGGTCCTCGTCGCTTGGACCCCGAGTTGCCGTCGTCCGGCGACTTGTTCTCTGTCTGGGAGTCTCTGGTCTCCGGGTCGCCGTCCAGCGAACCTGATGAAACACCCACATAGCATTCTGACTTCAACATACACAAACTGATCCACGTCAAACTCAACAACTGCACCTCCACTCAATCCAATGACTGTATACCCGAGTTCATGTATACTTTTAAATCAGTTCCAGGGATGTTCATTTTGTTTACTGTTTTATTACTAGGGTCCGGATTTCGATGCCTGTATTTAATTTTCTGATGATGTTAGAGCGCTGGTGTGTGGAAAACGTACATGGCTAATAACATTTTAACGGTAATTTTTCTGCATTTTAGATATATTAATATGATAGGGCATTTTTACAGGTTATGTTATTTTTAGAACAAATCTAGCCTTTTTATCACTTTTCGCGAGTTTGATTGCATTATATTTATATTAGTAGAATCAAGCAGGTCTATCTAGATTGATGTCAAATATTTCGGGAACATTATTTCCCAACATCAAAACAATATAAAAAGGTAATATGAACATGGGTCTGAAATACGCTGACAGAGCGTACACACACTTAATTTGATCAAATGTAAAATAACAAGGAATATATCAAAGTACCTGATAACATGGAGCACAGACTCAGGGGATACGTCGAAGCAGGAGAAAGCCACTTTAAGTAATTTGTTTAACGTTCAATTTTGTCTTATAACTCAGAAATAAATGATTTTCATACGGACTTTCTTTGGTGTTTTGATGTTTAGAAGGCATCTTCGAAATATTTGACACAAATGCACACCTGTAGAGTAAAATATTTGCGATGATGATTTTGGGAGCAATGGTAGTTGAAAGAGGTTTATGAAGATTTCTGTTGTCCAGAACTGCAAAACCTCATCGTATTCTTGTATTCCAGTTTTATCCTTCTTGTATGAGGTATGTAGGATTAACAAGAGAACGCCTGGGTCAGAAGCCAGTCGGGTAAGTAAGTGAATTGGGTTTAGGGTCCCGTCGACAGCGAGGTCATAAAGTCTGATACTGGTATGAGAATGAGGAAGTGGACGATATGAAATATCGCCGCACTGGATGAATGGGAATGTAATATGAAGCAATTGTTGAGATGAATACTGGCGGAAACCAGAGAACCTAGATGCTACTTCGTCCTCCACGAATACCACACGCAGTCCCCTAGGATGGAACCCGGCCACCTTGTTGAGAGGTGGTTGGTATAACGAATCGACCACGCTTTGACTAATTTTATTCCGTATATCTACACCCATAACATTTACAAATATATCATAGGGCCAACAACAAATCCTGGACGAATTTGGACGAGAGTTTAGATATAAAGAGATGAAAACCCATGTCTATGTTATCTAGGGCGGACATAAGATACTTACCTTGGTCTTCCGAGTCGTCTTGCCCGGTTTTACTGTCGTTGTTGAGGGGTCCCCCAACAAGAGGGCCGATGTCTCCCGGTGCTAACGAGTTGTTGTTGGTCTCGGGGGCCGCAGGGTGCACCGTCCCTGGGTGGTGGTGCTTGAGGGCACCTCCTGCGCTGCCAGGTGTTGTCGCCGTCGTACTCGTGCTGTTGTCATCGTCGTCCTCGTCGTCCGTACCCGACCCCAGCAGAGAATCTGTCCACAAGAGCAGCAAATATTAATCATCCATCCCAAAATACTATTTAGTGACAAAATTGCAACAAATATTTTGAATAACACCCTTAATAATGTATTAAATATTAATTTAATTGGTAGGGAAAACAATGAATTAAGAAATTTAATCAGAAATTCAAACATAATGATAACCAAAAACTGTAATCAAAGCAAGATGCAGTTTTCGGAACAAAATAGCATTATTGTCATCAGTGTCTTCGATCTGAACTGGAGTATACTTAGAGTAGCTTCCAAATGTTCAAAGTTCAACGCCTCCGGTTTCTACAGGGATCTAGTAAAACATGATCACATAGCGTACCATGGGGTAACGCCCGATAGGTATACGACACACCTAACGTACAGGTAATGTGGCTACCGTAGTCTACACTTGCTTATAAACTCCGAAATCAAAGTTCCCCTTTTTACCACTGAATTTTTGTTGAAATGGATACAGAGTTCTTGTGACTTATACTTCAAAATGATATATGAATCAGGTGTGCGCATAATTTTAAGATTACTTCCTTGAGATTGAAAAGGGTAAAATTGTTTAACTAATTTAGAGAAATATTGAAAATAAACGCACTTCCGATAACAATTAGCATGCAAACTCCATACTTTTGAAAAATAGAAAGTCAGGGCTATTGTATGGCACAAAAAATCAAGAAGTTGAACATTTTTAAAACATCGCTTTTTCCAACGTGAAGATGTCTCTGCAACGTTTGGGATCTGATGAAATATTTAAAACCGCGTATTTAGTGAAATCAAATATTTCCTGGAATATTTTGCAAATATGCCCCCTAGATACGCTGTATAACACTGGGGTACGACCTGTCAACATAATCAAGTATACCACATTGTTGATAAGTCAGCAGGTGGCCAGCGTAACGTCATGATTGCCAAACACCATGCCGGTGATGTAGTAATGTTTGTTTTCACATGCTCATCTATTTTTTACACGACTACTCCATCTTGCCCTGTCGGTCCGTCAGTCCGTCCATCTTGCACCAAGATATGGAGGTGTAGCTTATATTATGAAATATTCATAAACCCCTCTACTCGCTGGCAGTCTTCAACAGCCTCACTTGAAAAAAAAAAAAAAAAAAAAACAACCTCACAGTTCATGCATTTTCTCTTTTACGTCACAAATAATGAGCTTTAGTCCGTTTTCTAGAGTCTTCCACTACGCTCTTGATAGAAATCTTGAGGAAGGCAAGCACCCCTCCTGTGGGTCAATAACACTGCAGATTATATATCTTATATATTCCGATTTTTATACTATATATATACACTATATTTCTATATATCCCGATTTTTATAGCAGTAGGTACATAAATGCTATTACGAGCATTATTCATTCAGCAAGCGATGCAAATGCTATTCATGACGTTTAGGTGTTAGAAGCTTTTTGTGCCGCTTGTGGAGCTGTGTTTATACTAGCAATATACAATAGGCTTAATCAAGATGGTAATTACTTTCCAAGATGAAAAATCGTTTTTTAACGCCTGATGAATATTTCCTTTCTTTGTGTTATCAGAGGAAAAATCTAGAATATCTAAAGTCTAACAAATATGATTTGCGGTGCATGACGAACGTCTCATGCAAATGGACAAAAGACGTGAGAATGCATCTTAACCGTGCGGGATGGTTCAGATATCGTGGGCCTACTGCCTGTATAATCTATCTGTCTTCTCCCACAAAACGTTTTTTCCAATATAGTTCAGAATATGGATAACAAAATATAATATTGGAATTTTGATATTGCTTATACCTTTTTCATGAAAATAATTAATGTAATAATGCGCTGTGCGACTTCCCAATATTAAATTAACTTGCATTTTCATTTAGCTATGTCAAACAGTACTAGAGAAAAAACTCAATGGCCATTATTTTTCAAATTATTAATAATTTTCAAAGTCAAAATTTAATAGCAATTAAACTGTTATATCTAGTGCATTTAACATATTAAATTTTATGAAGCAACTATCTAAGAATGTGTGCAAAATTTCAAATATATATATATATATATATATAAAATTGCACTAGACGCAGTATTTTGAAGATTAAAATACAAATCTGTTGTTGCACTCACATGACTTTCTCTACTCTTGTACTAACCATTATTACAGACTCTTATTCCTCTATCTTCTTCATGTTAGTTGAGATAAACATTTGTACAAATTATCTTATTGTTTATTTCCTTGTAGGTACAAGGGGAATATGGGAATACAGTAGGCCTTGAGCGATAGTCAAATCTTTTAAAGCTTTGAGATTTCGTTCTCTTTGCACGACTAACATAAAAAAATGAACAACGATGTTCAATTTGACGAAAGTTTAAGTTTTCCAAAACTCACACAAATAACGAGGAATATCTCCGAAATGGTTTACTCTAAAACAACATGTAGGTATTCAGAGAAAAATTGTGTTTTAGGGAGATCTATATGTAACAGTATATATACTACAATGTCACAAGATGCGTCTTCGCCTATAAGCCAGTGGAACTTACAACACCGGTATTACGTCATTGAATATTGTGGGCTCTGTGTCATAACGAACGATATTGAACAAGTTGTATAATCCCTACATTACACAGAGCCCTGCTGGGCGTTACACAAAACCAGCTACTGTTGTCTGAAGATAAAAGTGACCACCAAGAAAGTGTAAAGGGTGCAATACGAAGCCGAATTTCAGGGAAGGTTGGCGCTTGGGCGGAAGTGATCATAAATTTCAACTTGACGTTTTTCCCGTGAATTAATATGAAGCTTGTAGCAGTCCCCTTCTTAGGTCATCATGAAACGGAAGTGCTTATACATTTTTCTAGCTCATATGCAATAGCATGACAGAGAGAACCGTGGCGCCACCTGCTAACAAACTGTTCCGGCCGATCTCTATGGAACACAGATTCCCTACCACGCACCTATTGCATTACACTAAAACTTGAAACTTGCGTCGTACAAAATATATGAACCATTTCGGAGATATTCCTTGTTGCAATACTTACACTTTCCACAAATGGAAAATCGCTATTAATTTTTTTTTTTTTTTTTTATATCTTAGCCGTGCAAAAAGAAGGCAATCTCAAAGCTATAAAAGATATGACTGTCGCTCAAAGCCTACTGTATTCCAATATTCCCATTGTACCTACACGGAAATAAGCAATAAGATAATTTTTGCAACTGTTTATCTCGACTAACATGAAGAAGATATAGGAATAAGAGTTTGTAAGAATGGTTAGTACAAGAGAAGAGAAAGATTTTTAGATGTTTCAGGTATGCGAAAAGTACAACCTAATTTTCTTCGATTTCAGGATCAACACACTCGTTCAAGTTAGCCGCCATGATTGCTGTGGGTAATTGTTGATTTGAACACGGCCTACTCTGTTTATCTTGCGGAACGTGTATTAAGATTCAGTGGTTCTCTGATGGCCATTACAACAAAATCTGGACGGATTCCAGTGCTTTATTCTTTTAAATTATAGCATATGCACTATAAATAAGAGGATAATTATTGGGGTGGTAAAAACCAGCAAGGGGGTTTATATCTATACTAATCAAAATATTGTTAAGTTTAAGGGTGTGAAAATGCTAGTGGCATAGGCCTTAAAACTATGGAATATAGGAGGTAGGTTAAGTTGGTAGGTAGATAATTCATTTACCAGCAGTGTCAACATAACCGGAAATTGTGCTCTCTTCCAATCAGGTAGCGAGACTGGAAGAAGGGGAGTGAACTTCTACTGCATACATTCATTCTCCAGACTGCTTATAAGGTATTGTGCTATAATATTCTCTTTGAACTAAACTATAGAGCGGCTTGAGAAGTTACAAATATCCAACTTTTCCCACGAAATTGGTAATAAATCTGAAAGAGATAAATAGCTCATAACTTGCATGCTAATGAAACTGATTTCCATTAGCGAATACTGCAAGAGCATTAGTGAGTGATTCAAAGGCATTCAAACACAGTGTATTTGATTCTTGATGAAAGGTTTCAATTCTATCCTTCACGAATGGTCAATTATAAAGCAGTGATGCCAACATTAATGTGATATTCTAGCAGTAAAACAAAGGAATGCTGTTGCTAATGCAGCGTAGCACTCCCTCTTTTTGTCTGCCTGTTTTGAGATCGGGAAACATGTGACTGAAATTCAGCGTTTATTCCGGTGCACGATGCCTAATAGGAAGACCATCTTTTCAGTTGGTGAAAAGTTTGATGAAATAGGATTCGTAAAACAGAAGAGATCAGGTCGGTGTCTGAAGAAAACAGCGAAAGTCCACTATGTTTCATTAACAGCCAAAAAAATCAATCTCCAAAGCCGCTCAAGAATTGAGCATTTCTTCTACGCCTGTATGCCGTATCCTAAGGAAAACGCTAAATTTTCGGTCATAAGGGATACACATTCTTCACACTCAATTTCATGGCCTCCGCAATCTCCCGATCTAACTGCGCAACTTTTTCCTATGGAACTTATTAAGCACTCGCTATCCGTATGTTGGACACACCATACAGTCACTCCTTGTATGCTGGCGGAACTGCACTTGTGCATTCTTCAGAATGGGAGGGACGTTGAAAATTGTGGACCTTGGTTGCAATTGTCACCTGTGTGGTTTATGCTACACTATGTTAGTTTAAACTTAAATTTATGCAAATGCACTCTGTACGGTACAGAGAAATTCCTCTACTTGCTATACGTAGTAAAGCAATAATTAAAATCGGCTAATTTTTCGAATGTCCAGTTATTTATGAAAGATCTTGTATATACCTACACAGGTTCACAAGTATAACAGTGTTTCATTCTCAGATACTGAAGCGAGTTAAGTACCCTGGCGGTAAAAACTGAAACAATAAATTGTGAGAGGTGATGAACAAACATCCCGGATTTCTACTGATGTGAATAACGAGAGCATTTCAAACTGCTTTCATTTTTCCGTCAGATTAAGTTAGCGCTTCCCTTTTGCCTTCCCCTGAGTTGGCCGTGATAGCGGTGAAGCGAAGCGCTTACCGAAATGTGTCAGTCTGTCCGTGCGCTGTCTGTCAGAACAGCCAACATTACCTCGGGCTCTCAATATACCAAAGCTCTCATACTAATTTCAAAATGTTAAACAGTTCTCTTTTTTGTCTTAGCCTTGAAGTTAATATGTACCATAGCCAACCATTGTATTGAAATTCATAGAAAACCCTCTCAACAAATGTCCTATGGAGAACAAAAAAATAGTCTGTGGTGAACTCACATGAACATCTCTGCTCACTCTTCTACAAACTGTTCTTACAAACACTTATATTATTATTATTATTATTATTATTATTATTATTATTATTATTATTATTATTATTATTATTATTATTATTATTATTATTATTATTATTATTATTATTATTATTATTATTATTATTATATTAATATAATAATAAAAATTTAATCGAAATCGTTATTTCCGTCTTATGATATTATTTGCCATAGTAAGTTCTGATTTATTTCTACTGATTTTGCTCACCGGAATAGATAACTGTAATGGCCGAGAGTGAGTCACCATTGCACAAACATGATTTAGTATGTCAATTAAATCATCTTCATTCACAACTCAGTTAACACGGCATGTTTTGTATGTTTTCATTTAGACACATGAATCTATGGCATCCACTCACAGTCAAGGTCTACCAACAACTACAGTCCAGGAACCTTTTGAGGACACGTGCGAGGCAATAACGTGAAGTCTCAACTCCTTTCATCCCAATAACTTTCAATAATGTAAAACCTAAAACTTTAGAATTCCCGTTAAAGTATCCAAGGTTTATCTCAAACTGTTAAACATATGATGTCGCAGGGATTTGAACCCAGAGGCAAGTTTGTTGCCCCTATACCACGGAGAATGAGGGTGCCCCGTTAGTGGCATAGGCTGAGGTGCTTGGACACACAGTCATAGAGTAAAGGTATGTTTTGTTGCCTGCACCTAAATTGTAAAGAAAGTGTTGCTTTAAGTAAACGGAGAATGGACCATATGTTGTCTTTACCCAAATGCTTTCTAATAAAACAACAAAAGGCGGAAAGGGTATTTTTCAGCGTTGAGAACACAGCCCCGTTTTACACCAGCAATAATTCAAGTCCGTTATTAACAAAAACTGATGGCCGCCTCTCCAACTCTTCAATTTATGATCTCATTTTTTCCTATGGTAGCAGAGCGCTAGACAAAAGCCTTCTGGATTCCTCGTGGCCATAAGAATTCACGCGCTGAGTTTGTATTCGGCGGCACAGGCCTTGTCATATTTCCCAGAACTCTGTTTAGTATCGTGCTTTCTTTTTTCTCCGCTTCCTTCTCGTTCTTGATTTTTTCTGGTAGACCTGTGGAATTCGATAAGGCTACGGAAATTATCCCAGCTTCCCAAGCACTTTTTCTTTTTGTTTTCTAACCTTTTGCCGCAAACCACAAGAAAAGGTTATGGAATATTCTACGTAGAAAAATCTAACGCGGAAATTACAGGTATGACTTCTTTCGGCATATCGCCGATTTCACGCCGTGGAAATGAAGCGCCCGTTTTGTGTCGAGTGGGAATCCACGTTATTCCGTTTCATGATGTGCCAGATATTCTGAGGTAAACATTTAGTTATATCCATGTGACTAAGGCCCGGATTTCTATGGCTTCGCAATTTTTACTTTGTCTACTACGTATAGTAAAGAAAATGTTATATTCGACCCAAAATTCGATGTCGAGATTTGAACGTAAATGTGTCTTGAGGCCCCCTGAATCCAAAAATTCCGTATGTCTGTTTCTGTGTCTGTTTGGGAACAGTAAAACTCAAAAATGAAAAGTCGGTTAAAAACAAAAGTTGATATTTAAGTTAAATATCCTTCAAGGTTTCTACATGAAGATTTTGAAAAAATACCTCCACCCTAAATTACTCTTAACAAAGAAAAACTTTCGAAAGTTTTGATTTTTTAAAAGATGGTTCTAATGATTTTTATAAAATGCCTTATGTTTAAGATATTTTTATAGCAAATGAAATGTATATTTTGCATTTTCTAGATATAGCCTATACATTCTTGTTTACTCTTGCATAACTAATACATAAGAGGTACACCAAATTTTACTATGCAAAAGACGTAGTTCTCGTTAAAAAACACAAATGAATATTTTTGTGAAGTGAGCCATTTTGAGATATTTCTTGTTATTTCTGTGAATTTTGCAATACTTGAACTTGAAATTGAACTTGAACTACTCAAACGGAAGGCCGCTATTCACATTTTTATCTTTTGCCCGTGCAAAGAGAATGGAGTTTCAAAGCCTTCATATAACGACCAACTTTAAAATATTTGCTCAAAGCCTACTTTACTCCCATATTCCCCTTGTACCTACAAGAAAATTAGCAATAAGATAATTTCTGTGAGTGTTTATCTCAACTAACACGAAGAAGATATAGGAATAAGAGTTTGTAAGAATGGTTAGTACAAGAGTAGAGAAAGTCATGTGAGTGCAACACAACAGATTTTTTTCTGATGCAACCTGTCACATAACATTTTAACTGAAATTAAGCATCTTTTAAGGGGCATTTTCTGTATCTAGACATTCTTATCTAATAGGGAATTTTTACAGGTCATTTTCAAGAATAAATCCAGCTTTCTGTCATTTTGCACGACTTTGGTTGCATTATTCCTATATTAGTAGAAGCAAGCTTCAAAACTTCAGAATCTAAAGGTTCTTGAAAATTCTGTTGGAGTGTGTCTGTCTTTGTTAAACTGATCACGTCTATTGCAAGTCAGACTTATCCTCTAAGGGAATGTGGGGTGAATCTACCTGCTACTTTGGAGGGTCGCACACTAGAAATTAGTGTTTGAGGTGATATTTATATGCCATCATAAAACAAGCATTTCCACGAATTTGAAAATCGAATGGAATTGGTGAAATCAGATGTAAGTAATTTAAGAAGTTGAAGTAGGCAAACTTTTGTTTACTAAAATGTAACATGTATTGAACAAGAACAATTGTTCATCCGTCTTCTCAGGATAAGGAAAAACCTCGGGAAAGAAACCTTACCCTAAGCGAGATTCGAACTCGCGACCTGATGAACGTGAGTTAGACACGCTAACCATCACGGGTTGAGAGGCCTCCCATATGACCTTAGCAATGGGGCAATAACAAAGTAGATAGAGAAATAAAACTTTGAAGGAATAGTTCCTACAACACTTAGTAGAGAAACCAGTGTAAAAGCAACAGGTTTCTTGGTATTCTGCTTTTTATTCGTACGGTTTACATTTGCCGAAGAGAATGCTCTCTGTACCATGTGTCTGGTTTCTTGTTACATTTCTGTGAACTTAGGGCGGGGCTGATGTACGCTGCGATGCAAGGTTATCCGCAGGTCGAGGCCGATAGTCAGAACCCTTAACAGACAAACCGATCTGATGACTATAAACTTCTGGAAGATTCTTTCACCTCGAATAATCTGGAATAATATGCAAATTTCCAATGCCTATATAAGCGAGCGTGTCGGAGTGAGTACGTGAGTCAGCTACTGTAATTTGTCCAGATTTTCTAACTGTCCCTTAGTACCCTAGTTCTCTCACTGAGGTATCGTTGAACTAACATTGTAACTTCACCAATGTGAACTGGTTCCAACTGTCACTGTCACTTCACTTTCTTCCCCGATGGAGCTGCAAAACGAGGAGCTTGGGAAGTCCAACACAGGACATCTCTACTTCCTTGTAATAATAGCACTCACAGCACCTCTCCACAGTCGTCATAAACTCACTCGGAGAACAGCACTTTTCCTCGCACTAGAACTCCTTACTCACTAACTTGCTCACTGTCTTGCATCGCGAGAGCCGGCGCTCATATAATCGTTGGAAATTTCAAGTGTTCCAGAACGTTCGAGATGACAGTATCTTCCAGAAGTTTCTAATGACGAAAGCGCTTATTATGCTAAGGCTGGACAAGCTTATCCCGTTTTCCGCTCTCACTGCCCCCGACTAAGAGAAACTCTCTCACGAAACTGTTTCATTCTTCCTAATACGGGGTCTTCAATTTCATCAATCCTTCCCACCATTCAACTGTGTCCTCATGACGTCAGTACTTTGAAGCGAGTTTAACACCGGGGTCTCTAGCAGAGGACTATGAAAGATGAGTTGAAGGGGTGTGTGTTAACATCTTGGAAGCCATCTTAGTGAAATCTAGTACCGTGGAACAGACAGCCTCGAGACATTGACACCTATATACCAGATAGATAGGTAGGTAGGTAGGCAAAGAACGCCTGATTGGAGCAGAGAGCGCAATGGTGGTATAAAACAGGTGAAGTCCAGCCAGCCGTACCACATCCCAGTTTTTCCGGTCCCCAACACGCGTGGCACATCAATTCGACTCAGCACAGTCATCCCACCGCGACCCTCAACTGTTAAACTAACATGTCACTTCTTTATAATGCTTCTCTCTCTCTCTCTCTCCCTCTCTCTCTCTTACCTACCTCTAGAACATTTACTATCTGACATACTCGACGTTGTCCGTGTTTTGATAATTTATCACTACAACATTTAGACTTAGGTTGTACTTGTCCAATAGTCTTGTGTTTCTTTGTTACTAGCTGAAATACCCAACGTTGTCCGTGGTTTGATAATTTATCACTGCAACATTTAGACTTAGGTTGTACTTGTCCGATAGTCTTGTGTTTCTTTGTTACTAGCTGAAATACCCAACGTTGTCCGTGGTTTGATGATTTATCACTGCAACATTTAGACTTAGGTTGCACTTGTCCAATAATCTTGTGTTTCTTTGTTACTAGCTGAAATACCCAACGTTGTCCGTGGTTTGATGATTTATCACTGCAACATTTAGACTTAGGTTGTACTTGTCCGATAGTCTTGTTTTTCTTTGTTACTAGCTGAAATACCCAACGTTGTCCGTGGTTTGATGATTCATCACTGCAACATTTAGACTTAGGTTGCACTTGTCCAATAATCTTGTGTTTCTTTGTTACTAGCTGAAATACCCAACGTTGTCCGTGGTTTGATGATTTATCACTACAACATTTAGACTTAGGTTGTACTTGTCCGATAGTCTTGTTTTTCTTTGTTACTAGCTGAAATACCCAACGTTGTCCGTGGTTTGATGATTTATCACTACAACATTTAGACTTAGGTTGTACTTGTCCAATAGTCTTGTGTTTCTTTGTTACTAGCTGAAATACCCGACGTTGTCCGTGGTTTGATGATTTATCACTACAACATTTAGACTTAGGTTGCATTTGCCCAATAGTCTTGTGTTTCTTTGTTACTAGCTGAAATACCCGACGTTGTCCGTGGTTTGATGATTTATCACTATAACATTTAGAATTAGGTTGCATTTGTCCAATAGTCTTGTGTTTCTTTGTTACTAGCTGAAATACCCGACGTTGTCCGTGGTTTGATGATTTATCATTACAACATTTAGAATTAGGTTGCATTTGTCCAATAGTCTTGTGTTTCTTTGTTACTAGGTGAAATACCCGACGTTGTCCGTGGTTTGATGATTTATCACTACAACATTTAGAATTAGGTTGCATTTGTCCAATAGTCTTGTGTTTCTTTGTTACTAGGTGAAATACCCGACGTTGTCCGTGGTTTGATGATTTATCACTACAACATTTAGACTTAGGTTGTACTTGTCCAATAGTCTTGTGTTTCTTTGTTACTAGGTGAAATACCCGACGTTGTCCGTGGTTTGATGATTTATCACTACAACATTTACACTTAGGTTGTACTTGTCCAATAGCCTTGTGTTTCTTTGTTACTAGGTGAAATACCCGACGTTGTCCGTGGTTTGATGATTTATCACTACAACATTTAGACTTAGGTTGTACTTGTCCAATAGCCTTGTGTTTCTTTGTTACTAGGTGAAATACCCGACGTTGTCCGTGGTTTGATGATTTATCACTACAACATTTACACTTAGGTTGCACTTGCCCAGTAGTCTTGTGTTTCTTTGTTACTAGGTGAAATACCCGACGTTGTCCGTGGTTTGATGATTTATCACTACAACATTTAGACTTAGGTTGTACTTGTCCAATAGCCTTGTGTTTCTTTGTTACTAGCTGAAATACCCGACGTTGTCCGTGGTTTGATGATTTATCACTACAACATTTAGACTTAGGTTGCACTTGTCCAATAGTCTTGTGTTTCTTTGTTACTAGCTGAAATACCCGGCGTTGTCCGTGGTTTGATGATTTATCACTACAACATTTAGACTTAGGTAGTACTTGTTCAGTGGTCTTGTTTGGTTGGAAACATTTAAGAAATATCACAAAGACAGAGTTAATTAAAAATCAAACACTACATAGATCAAATATGTAGTCGAAAAAATAGTATGCAAAAACTCTTGAATAACCGGATATAACACTTTTTGTAATCATGATTTTTCGTTAATGGAGCTAGGAGTTGCACGTAGTCGCATTTGGGCTATCTCGTCGTTGGAAAACAATAATAGAAGTTTAAGTAACGCCAATAATGTCCTATTTACTTTTAGTAACAAAACACAAAAAAGCCAAAACAAAAGAAACACCAAATTTGACTGTGTTATTACTCCATGATCGATATCAGAAGTGAGTTCAAGGAATGTTGCGTGAAGTCGCTCTCTTTTTTTGTGAAACCTGAAAAAATAAGTAGCTAATTATTCTTATGTTGGCAATATTGCAGCTATTGCGATTATCTTTGACAAAGAAGCACATGAACTTGCAAGCTTTTGTGGGCATTACATAAAGTTAAATACTTAATTGTGTGAAATAGAATGGAATTTGTGTCGTAAGCTGGACTGTAATTTTTTCCTTGTTTCAAAGATTATCTTTGTCAAGTTTGGTCCAACTCGGTGCAACACTGGCTCTTGCATATTAAGATAAACTAAATTTACATTTCAATTATTCGACATCGAATTTTTGGGTGGAATACAATACTTCCCCTACTTAACAGTAGAGAAAGTAAAAATGTAGATCTCGTTAAAACACAGGACATGCTAAATTATATGTTTGTGAAGAGAAGTATTTCGGAGATATTCCTTGTTATTTGTGAGAATTTCGCAATACTTATAGACCGCTCTCAAATGGGGCGTCGTTATTAATTTTTTTACCTCTTTGTCAAGCAAAAAGAACGAATTTCGAAGTCGTCATATAACGACCACTCTTAATACATTTGAATATCGCTTAATGTCTGCTATATCCCCCTGGTATCTTTAAAAAAAATAGTGATAATTTATAAAAATGTTTAATTTTATTAACATGAAGTAGATATTTGTAAGAATAGTTCTGCAAGAGCAGAGAAAGCCATGTGAGTGCAAGACAGAGTGAAATGTAAGACAGCATTGCGAGAGAATGCAGGGATAAAGGGAAGAAGCTGGTAGCAAACTGTCAATATTGGGAGGAGTGTGTCGGACGGACGGGAGGCAGGCGCCTGCGTGACCGGCGAGGAACGCCCTTCTTCCCGGCAACCGTTCTTCCCAATGGCGGCCGGCCTCTGTAGCCAATGTTTAAAGGGAGACGAACTTAAACGTAGCCCTTTTACATTCATATTCAAATTCCTTATCATCTTAAAGCATCTAATGCGAAATTACATTTTACGTAAGAAATAAACTCTGTGTAATATCAAAATAATTTTAAAAATGTGATGTGTTGCACTCACATGACTTTCTCTACTCCTGTACTAACCATTCTTACAAACTCCTAAATCCAAAATAAATAAGTTTCCCATGTAAAAGGTGTCGCATCCCGACTTTTTGTTTTTATGTCCACATACAGACGCATGCGCACATGCTCTGTCCAGACTTCAAGAGTCAGCCTCAAAATAGCTATGCATTTCTGGTAAAATCACGGTATCGAATATTTAAGTGGAATGCGATACTTTGTCCACTTATCCATATACATACCTAATATACAGACATTAATAAAAATAAAGAATATTCCATTCATACGTTAATTTGGAGTAGTTCTTGAAAATAATGATTTCGCATTTTTTAAGACACTTAACCTATATACCAATTTTAATATTCATCTGACATCATTCCGTTTTTGAGTTATGTTGCTAAAACTCTGACACACACACTAAACACACGCGCGCGCGCAAACGCACGCACACGCACAGACACATACACACTGAGGACGTTTTCGTAAAATAGTTTTTTGGGTTAAGTGAAATTTCAGGATCAAATTTTTGGTTTTAGTATAAACCACCGCGCCGTGGCCGAGCGGTTAGACCGTTCGCCTACCACCTAGGTGGCCCGAGTTCAAGCCCTGGAACCCGCATGTGGCATTTGTGGTGGACGAAGCGGCTTCTGGCTGAGTTTTCTCTAGGCGCTTCTGTTTCCCTGCTCTATCATCACCTTTCCCTTCATCCATTTTGCCTGCATTTCATATTATCCTCTTCCTCACTCTCATGCCTGGTGCTTGGCTAACCATCTACTTGCAGGTGTTCACTCTGTCTGGTACATAGGTTCCTGCGCTCCCCGACAGGCATCTGACCCTAGGCACTGACTTGTGGGTCCTAGGGGGTGCGAGTCATCTATACGGAGAAGGTAATCAGATAAACAAGAAGATACTTGCTCTAATGAACGTCTATAAAATAGAAAGTGATAATCAAACTCACTGTTTTTGAGCACAAAGTCTGTTAACCTGTATTCTAGTATTGTTAGATGTTTAGCTCACGCAACATAAGTTGTTTGTTTCTCCAAGCCAAGCAGGACTGTCTACAGTGGTTTAAGTAATCCGTGTACTATTATTACATTCAGAATCATGCATAATTAGCAAATTATGGCATGCGTGTTGTAATAGTTGTCATTGCCGCCTTCGGTAGGTACACAATTACATACAGGTTGCCTGTAAGGAAAAACCTCAACCTCTGACAGGCATGTCAACATTTGAAAACCAGAATTACCTTATTAAAGAAGCAAAATGCAGTCAATCACTTTAGTTGATATAAAAACAAAAGGATTTGTTTTATTCATGTACTAAGTAACTGTAAGCTTTAACCAAACAAGTTTCAATAGACTGTCTTGTGATCTGGTGGTCAGTGACAGATTCCGGGTTCGATTCCCGGCTGAAGGATGGGAATTTTTCTTAGTCAGGATTAACCTCATTCTTCCTGAGTCTGAGAGTAAGAATGAAAGTGTAAATGTGTGTGTAGATATTTATAAAGGCAAACGTAAACAAACACAAAGTTATACAAATAGTAAATGAATGAACAACATTGCTGATGAGTAGGTCTCGAAATGAGGTGATAGTAAGTTACCTGCCACCCGGGCAGAGGGTGACGTCATTGTCCCAGTACAGTGATAGTACAAAATACACTGCCTACAGTGCATAGTGTCTCTCATATATGTTCATTAGTTCCACATAAAGTAAACTGTTGCAGCACGAAAATCGAAATATTCATGTATTGCTGAATTTGTACAAGAATTTGGGAGTGATAATTTTACTGCGAATGGTGGCAGCATTGACTATAAACTGTGCAACAACTTAACCTACAACGTTCGTCCGTGTATCTGTGTTGTGATCATGTGGCAGACTAACCCCTCCCACTTGCTTAGAGCAAACTCCTGAATTTTCGTTCTCTGTATGAAAATTCGTTCCTTACTGATGAGTAATTGTTCCAAAGTAAAAAGCCAGCGATATGGACGTTGTTTAACAGCTGTGGTTCTTAGTTTCCCGTTCTATATTGGGTGTGAAAGACCACGGGACCCCCAGCTTTACTTCCCTTCCGAAGGAAGCCATGCTAAGAATGTTTACATTCGAGAAAATCCTTTGAACCCGCAACCTGTTAAGCAGAGACTATGACTCTATCACAACTTGCTGAGTGGCACTGAGCATCTCGACCGAATGTGCTTATGTCCCTGACGGGGCACCTCCCGGAACAATAGATGAAGCGAATGGATCCGAAGGTCAACCAGAATGTTGCCACGACAGAGTAGAGGGCAGGGTTGCTGCGCTTTCCCAGTTAGAAGGCTGGAGGCTGGCTTAGCCCTTCGGGTGCGTACTCCCAAGGGGACGCGGGACCCGGAAACCGGTGTCCCTGTCCCCCTCGGGCTTGTACCAACCCATGGGGGGCCCGGAAACTAGTAGGCTCGCCTTCCAATTCGTGGTACGAGATTTCCCCCTGGTGTACTGCTGTCGCGAGTTAAAACTTCAAAGTCCATGTCTCGAATCCCGACCGTGAGCTGAATTCATCATAACAGATTGCCATTTGCAAACTTTACACAAAACATAATTAGTTGAGTGTCGACCTTAGAATAATGCGTGTTCGATAGAGAAGTTCCAGCAATAAGTAGACACACGCCAGGGCGCATGCGCTCTGATGGGATAAGGCAATGACGCGCCGTGACTTTCTGCTGTTACCTACACTTTCTTCAGTCTAATTGCAAATTGTTGTTAAGTTAGTGAGGCATGAAACAAGACGCAATGCTCTTTAGTTACAAGTAGCGACACGATTTTAATACAAATGCATCCTAAATATTCCTCGGTGCTGTCAGAAATTATGTTCAATTGGTATCAGTGTTACCAACCTGGAAACATTGCGGCGAAAAACGAAAAAGTTTAAAAATGTAGTAACTTTGATCAATTTTAACTTAAAAAATTGATGTACGAAGTACTACTAAAACGAATATGTAGAATGTTCCAATTTTAATATTAATTTGCATATTTTGAAGAGAAACGTGTCTTGTCAAATATTTCAAAATGTGTTGCACTCACATGACTTTCTCTACTCTTGTACTAACCATTCTTACAAACTCTTATTCCTATATCTTCTTCGTGTTAGTTGAGATAAACATTTGTACCCCGCGGTCCACACAGCTAAACCATAACTGACACATTTTTCAAGAAAACCCAGGAGGAATAAACCGAATAACTTCACCTAATCGAGTTTCAAACTCAAGACTTCCGGGTATGCGAAGCAGATTCTAACCCCTCATCACTGAGGTGAGCTAAAATGTATTTTGGCAAACAAGGAAGAGAAATGAAGATCCAACAATGCAATTTAAACTGCTGAATTTACCTAATGCACAGAATGTAAAACATTTTAGAAGATGCAATTTTGTGTGAAGAAAAAAGCACAGGAATTTTATTTGAAATGTGTAAACATAAAAATATGCTAAGAAAATAATTTAATCTAAAATAACCCAATTATCTTTGCAAGAATATGTTTTTCTTTAGGACCTAAGTTTAAAGATTAAAAGTAAGCTAAACCTACTTGTTTAAGGATATGTACGACTGAACATTTCAAATTCTGAACTAACAATGCTAGGCTTCTCTACCGTAGAAGTAACGTAATGCAACTATGTTACCGCCTAAATGTCATCCATTTTGTTCTTTTTACGTTACTACCGAACTCCATCATGACAAAAACTTTCAAATGTTAGACTAACATTTTAACCAGACTCGAAATACATCTCGGGACCAAATGACCTAGCTACTGATGGTTCTTAAACTCCACTCATTCATTCACTCACTCAGTCACTGACTCAGCCATTCACTCTGTCACTCAGTCACTCGCTCAGTCACTCACGCGCTCACTCACTCAGTCACTCGCTCAGTCACTCACTCACTCAGTCAGTCACTCACTCAAAAGAGATCTACTTTTTTAAAATTATCCTAGGTTTCTCTGTATGTCCCACACTTTAGACTCCAAAAATGTTAAAACTTACAAATGTACTTTTTGCCTAAAATTGCTTGAAAATGAAAAAAATCCGATTTGTTGCACTAACATGACTTTCTCTACTCGTTTACTAACAATTCTTACAAACTCTTATTCCTATATCTTCTTCGTGTTAATTGAGATAAACAGTTATCTAATTGTTTACCTTCTTGTAGATACAAGGAGAATATGAGAATGCAGTAGACTTTGAGCGATAGTCAAATCTTTTAAAGCTTTCATATTCCGTTCTCTTTTTACAGTTAACATATAAAAATGAACAACGATGTTCTATTTGACAGAAGTATAAGTTCTTCAAAACTCACACAAATAACAAGGCATACCTATCTCCGAAATGGTTCATTCTGCAGAAAAAATGTATTTGGACATAAATTGTGTGGTTTAGCAAGATCTATATTTTTGTAGTGGGTAAGATCTGGTCTATGTCTTACAGTTATAGAATCTTTTAAAAATTAAGTAATTTTGGGAAACATTAAAAGGAGAGCAGAAAGAGGTTTTGGAAGAGAGTGTACTTGATGACCTATTGCGCCCTAGCGCCGTGCCAGCCAGGCTTCCGTGTGCAAGTACGTGCGTGATGGGCTGCATACTCCACAGGCGTGATTAAAATCTTGGTTGCGGCGAGAGCAGATGGAATATGTGCGAATAGAAAGCGGATAGAAATAGATTGGGTATTTCGAAAGCATTTCATGCGATATTTAATTAGTTATGTTCCATAAGTGCTGCCTGAACGCACCTAGAGGGCGTTAACACAGATACGCACGAACAGAACATCAATAATATCCAGCCAATGTCAATAGAATTTAACCACAATGTACCTACACGCGCTTGACTTGGACCAATCATCTGTTGCACACGTCAATTTCTTCTACAGAAGGATGAAGACAACCTCTGTGTGAAATACCATCTCTAAGTAAGTACGACAAAAACAAAAGTTATGGAATGACAAGGAAAATTATCCCATTACAGCAATATAATAAATGACAATTAACCAACTAGAAATGTCCCGTAGCTCAGTAGGTAGAGAACCTATCTGCTGTGCAAGGAGTCCCGGGTTCGAATCCCGGCTCAAAGGTGTTTACTACTTATACAAAAGTTATCAAGACTAATGTTAGTATATCTTTAGTGAGGAATAAACGCTGTGTTGTAGGTACATAAGGGAAACACAGAGTAACGGAATTATCACGAAGCTTTGTTGTTTTGCATTTTTACTAGCTGCTCCACTTTCACGATGTTGGCAGTTCGTGCCGTGTGTGTTGTTGGCCGCAGATAAACCTTTGCCTGTCACTCATACCTACGAGCAAAGATAACCTTGTACTGCGCCATTCTCACATACCTACAACTTATCTGAGCAGCTCGCTCGCTTTTCCATGCCATATTTACTTCTAGGCCCACAATTTTATAAAGCTGGGTTCCCTTTAGGGCAATTTATCATAAGACGTGTAACCTAACCAATAAATTCTCGAACAGAGCAAGAGTCAGACCGTCGAATTATATTCATCTGGACTATTTCATAAACAAAACACGAATTTAAAAACTATACCGCAAAATTTTGATAAGGAAATGTTAATTTCTATAAACATATCCTGATACATTCATTTCGATTAGGCAGTTCAGCACTACCGACTGAGGAAAACAGAACCCAAAAATTACATGATTTCCATCTCTCGTTACAACAGAGAAAATTCAAGATATACATTTCATTTGTATTTTCTACATATCTTTAAATATGCAATATATTTTAACCCTTGAATGATAATATCCGTCTCTCAGACGTATGGTGTGCACATGTGCAATGTTAGTTTGATCTTATATTTCAGCTATGCTTCAATTGAGAGTTGAACTTTGAATTGTGTGGACGTCACTGTCTTAGTTCCGCAACAGTTTTGTTTTGCAAGTATACACATGTAAGCACTCCGTCTTACAAGATGATATAATACTTGATTTTGTAAGTTTTTGCGTAATTTCTTGCGACATATGATGTAAACGGAATCAGAATATTAGTATTAATAATTCATCAGGATTTTAAACTTTTAGTCACTAAATTGGACATAAAATGCAAACTTTTGTCATCTTAGTCTCTCAGACGGATATTATCGTTAATGGCGTATTTTCAAATGTTATCATTTAAGGGTTAATCATAATCTTTAACACTACATTTAAGGTAGTAAAAATATTCGAAATAAATTTCAGTTAAAGAATAGATGAGTGGGGAGGGATTTTCCTGAAAATCTTCGTGTAGCAACTTTGGAAGATAGTAGACGTATATACAATAAAAGAATATTGATCCTATGGTTGATAAAACAGTTCATGAAATATAGGCAAAACTTAAAGTTTCGCTGTTTCTTTAGAACCAACGCCTACACATGAAGGTGAGTGAGTGAGAGTGGATGAGTGGGTGGGTGGGTGGGTGGGTGGGAGGAGTTTAAGGGCCCGTCGGCAGCTAGGCCATTTAGGTCCGATGTCAAAATTTAAAGTGTAAAACACTTAAAACTTTCTGTTCAAAAGGTGAACGCTAAAACAAAATTAATTTGGTAAACAGTCAAAACGTTAAAAAGTAAATGCAACATAAATATGCATACGATAAAACACGCACAACACCACACAGATGGATCTTTATAAAATTGAATTATTGCTTTTACGGGTCCTAATGACCTAGTCCTTACACATTCACACATTTTATTTTTAGAGTCCCTTAAAGCATATACCGATATCGCATTACAACAGTGTCAGTTTGAAAGCCATAGACACAAGTGCCAAACGGCCAAGCGCTCGCCAGGTAGGAACTTTGTCATTTTACCTGACTGGCCTCCTTTCCAGGAACATAAGTAATACAATTGGGCAGCTTTTCAAGCAAAAGGAGTTGCTGTTTGAACAATAGAAGTGAATTGTGGCGCTAAGTTGGACTGACGGACGTGTTTTTATCTGATGAGTGTCATACGCTGGACAACCTTCCGCCTGTGGGTGTCCAATACCTGCTGATGTTCACCTCAAGCCACAGGTTCCGACATATTTCCCAACAAGTCTCACATTATGCTAAAAAGATGTACATAGTTTGTTACCAGACAAGGCGAAAAACAACCAATTTTAATTATTTAAAACCTGGAGAGTTGCCAAAGCTAGAGGAATCTATTTAATGAAACTGCAATTTGTGTGATTTTTACTTTCTCTGCTACGTAAAGTAGAGGAAGTATTGTATTCCACCCAAAATTCGAGGTTTCACCGGAAATATATGTTTTGAGTCTCTCTGAATCAATTAAAAAAATAGAAAAAGATCTGTGTGTGCGTGTGTTTCTGTGTCACTCTGGACAGCATAAATGAAAAACGAAAAGTGCGTTAAAAACCAAAGTTGTTATATAAGTTTCATGTCTTTCAACGATGCGACACGAAGATTTTGAAGAAAATTACTCCACACGTAACTATCCTTTATATGGAAAATTTTTCAAAAATTTTGATTTTCTTGAAAATGGCTCTAATGAGTTTGATTAAAATGCTATATATTTCAGATATTTTTATGGCAAATTAAATGTATATGTTGAATTTTCTGGCTATAGCTAATGCAGTCCTGTTTACTCATGATTATAACTGGTAAACCGTAACAGATAGACCAAATCTTACTATGCATGGAAAATGTATATCTTGCTAAAACACACAATTTATTTGTGAATAAATTTGTTGTACAGTGAAGCATTTCGAGATATTCCTTCTTATTTGTGTAAGTTTTGGAGAACTTGTACTTCTGTCAAATAGAAATCGTTATTCATTTGCTTATATGGTAACCGTGCAAAGAGAACAGGATTTTAAAGATTTAAAACATTTGACTATCGCTCAAAGCCTACTGAATTCCCATATTCCCCTTGTACCTACAAGGAAATAAGCAATAAGATAATTTGTACAAAGGTTTATCTGGACTAACGTGAAGAAGATATAGGAATAAGAGTTTTTAAGAATGGCTAGTAGAAGAGTAGAGAAAGTCAAGTGAGTGCAACACATCAGAATTTGTTTTCTGTATTTAATAAATAAAGTTGCAATGAAATAAAGCACTTTATTTCACGATGAAATACTCATTTTTGTTGTTTCCTAGGGTACATCAAGTGTATAGGGTAATAGTATAAAAGTACTTGTACAAGCTTTATCTTGATTAACATGAAGTAGATAGAGAAATGAGAGTTAGTGAGATGTTGGTCATCCCTGAGGATTATCGCTCGCTGAGCATGAGCGGGCGGCCGGGCGGCCGGCACGGTCAAGTGAAAGGAAGTGGCCCCCCACTGCCAGGACGGGGTCCTGATGCTCTCGGTGGGGAGTCTACTGCCATCAAGGACGTGTCAACAGTTGGAACACTATCACCTGCACAAGTATGCAAAAACTGCACCTTAACCGCCCTCGCCCTCACTTGCAATACAAGCTTCCATTACTCCTTGCGCTGTCCAAACGCTACTACAAGCACTTATTCCTTTATCTACTTCATAATCATCTAGACAAACACTTGCAGAAATTATCTTATTGCTTATTTCCTTGTAGGTACAAGGGGAATATGGGAATGCAATAGGCTCTGAGTGGTAGTCAAATGTAATAGAGCTGCTCAGTATGTGATAACTTTAAAATTCCGTTATCTTTCATGGCTAAGAGATAAAAGATTGAATAACGACTTCCCGTTTGAGAAAAGTACAAGTATTGGAAAATTCAGAAAATAACAAGGAATGTCTACTAAACGGTCGACTACACACACACACACACACACACACACACACACACACACACACACACACAAAACACACACACTCTCAGACAGACACACACAGAAACAAACACACACAGACAGACACACACATACACACACTCAGACAGACACACCACAGACACAAACACACACAGACAGACACACACATACACACACTCAGACAGACACACCACAGACACAAACACACACACACATACACACACATTCAGACAGACACAAACACACACAGACAGAGACACACACACTCAGACAGACACAAACACACACAGACAGAGACACACATACACACACAGACAGACACAAACATATACACACATACACACACTCAGATAGACACAAACACTCAGACAGACACAAACACACACAGACAGAGACACACACACAGACACAAACACACACAGACAGACACACACATACACACATACACACACACTCAGACAGACACACACACTCAGACAGACACATTCACACACTCAGACAGACACAAACACACACAGACAGAGACACACATACACACACTCAGACAGACACAAACACACACAGACAGACACACCACAGACAGACACACACAGACAGACACACACACTCAGACAGACACAAACACACACATACACACACTCAGACAGACACAAACACACACAGACAGACACACACATACACACACTCAGACAGACACAAACACACACAGACAGACAGACACACACACTCAAACAGACACAAACACATACGGACAGACACACACATACACACTCAGACACAAACACACACAGACAGACACACACACTCAGGCAGACACAAACACACACACATACACACACTCAGACATACACACACTCACACACATACACACACTCAGACATACACACATTCACACACATACACACACACTCAGACACACACACACTCAGACATACTCACATACACACACTCAATGGAATGGGGCATGCAATATAAAAAAATACACATACTCAGACACAGACACACACACTCACAAACACACACACACACTCAGACATACACACATACAGACATACACAGACACACACACACTCAGACATACACAGACAGACACACACTCAGACATACACACTCAGACACACATACACACACTCACAAACACACACTCAGACATACATACACTCAGACACAGACACACACAGACACACTCACACACAAACACATATACACTCAGACATACACAGACACACATACACACTCAGACTCACACTCAGACACACACATACACACACTGAGACAGACACACACATACACACACTCGGAAACACACACTCAGACAGACAAACACACACACTCAGACACACACAGACACACTCAGACACACATACACACACTCCGACAGACACAGACACACACTCACACACAGACACACGCACTCAGACACACACATACACACACTCAGACAGACACAGACAGACACACACTCAGACACACACATACACACACTCAGACAGACACAGACACACACACAGACACACACTCACACACACAAACTCACACACAGACACACACATACACATACACTCAGACAGACACAGACACACAGTCAGACACACACACTGAGACACACACATACACACACTCAGATACAGACACACACTCAGACACACACAGACACACTCAGAGAGACCGACACACACAGACACACACATACAGACACAGACACACTCACACACAGACACACACATACAGACACTCACACACACACTCACACAGAGAGACACGCACACTCAGGCGCACTCAGACACACCGACACACACACAGACACACTCAGACAGACCGACACACACACACAGACACACACATACAGACACTCACACACACACTCACACACAGAGACACACACACTCAGACGCGCACGCACACACACACAGAGACACACGCACTCAGACGCACACACACAGACACACTCACACACAGACACACACACTCAGACGCACACACACACAAAGACACACACACTCAGACGCACACACACACACAGACACACTCACACACAGAGACACACACACTCAGACGCGCACACACACACACACACACACACAGAGACACACACACTCAGACGCACGCACACACACACAGACACACACACACACACACTAAGACAAAAAAATGAGAAGACTCTGGAAGCGTATACTTGTCTTTTCCGCGCCCGGTTTACAATGGTGTCAGGGAATGCGTGTCTTTAGTGTCGATCTGTTGCCATTTCTCATATTGAGTCTAAACTATTGAATGTCTGCTCATTTTTTGTCTTAGGGTGTATAGACTGCGAACAGTCTCTCAAGTCCTCTTCATTCTGGACGACTTTTGCATACTGGTAAACCGTAAGAATAGACAAAATCTTACTATAAAAATATAGGTATCGCTAAAGCACACAATTTGTTGAATAACTTTTTTTGGAGTTAACCATTTCCGAGATATTCGTTATGGTTTTCGGTACTTATACATTCTAAGATGGGAAGTTATTCGTTTTTTCTTTCCTGTCATGCAAATAGAGTGGAATATCAAAGCTATCATATACCGAACAGCTCTTAAAGTATTTGACTATCAGTTAAGTTTACTGTATTCCCATATTCTCATTCTATCTACGCGAAAATATGTAATAAAACCAGTTCTACAAATGTGTATCTTACTTAGCATGTAGGAAATCGAGTAAGATTTTGTAACAATGGTTTGTTTTCACGTATAAATGCAAAGTTACATGAGTATTAAAGCTATTAAGAGCATAAAAGTCAATTGTATACAAATCAAAATGTGTCTTAAAGCCCTAACAGTGTTTTCTGCCACGGTGTGGGACACGTATAAAAGCGGAAACTGAGTCGGAAGTGCTCGCGATATCGTTTTTTCCGTCCCCGTGCGAGCTGGTTGGTTTGTTTACATAGAGAGCGGGTTGATGGCATTGTTTTCTTTGGCGCCCCTCCAGTCCACCCCCAAGTGGTTTCACTCCACCACTCCGATCTTGTAGCATACAATACAAGAGCCCGGCATCCCAGTAAGTGGCAAGATAAATATTTGCTTAAGCTCGGCCAGCAATCAGGGTAGGCTTGTTGCATACGATAACATTAGGTAACAGTTTCCTTCTTGCTACGTGCAAGGAATCTGCACTTCTAACCGATCTGATTCATCCTAATGTATACAACCCGCTTTTCCTTTTTGAGTTATGCTGTCCACATACTGACAGACAGACACACACACACACGCGCGCGCGGACCTTTTTATAAAGATGCCTATATTTCCGGTGAAATCTCGACATCGAATTTTTGGGTGGAGTACAATACTACTTCCTCTACTTACCAGTAGAAAAAGTAAAAAAGCATTTTTAGAAAAAGGTCTGTGTATGTGTCTGTGTGAGTATCAGTCTGTGGGCAGCATAACTTAGAATCGAAAAAGTCGATTACAAACCAAAGTTGGTATTTCAGTTTAATTTCTTTCAAAGATGTGACACAAAGATATTAAAGAAAATGTCACTACCCTAAACTGCCCTTAACTGGAAACATTTTCTCAAAAATGGCTCACGATTTTTATTAAAATGTCATATGATTAAGATAAGTTTATGTCAAATGAAATGTATATTTTCAATTTTCTGGTTATAGCCAATATTCCTATTTGCACTCGAAGACTTTTGCATAACTGGTAAGCCGTAAGAGATAGACTAAATCTTACTTTACAAAAATGTAGATCTTGTGCAAATGCATTTTTTGTGGAATGAACCACTTCGAAGATATTCCTTGTTATTTGTGCGAGTTTACAATGCTTATATATTTCTCAAAAGAAAGGCCGTTATTCACTTTTTCATCCCTTGGTTGTGCAAAGAGAACGTAATTTCAAAGCCTTCATATAGCCAGATTTCAAATATTTGACCATCGCTGAAAGCCTATTGTATTCCCATATTTCCCTTGTATCTAGGAATAAGATAATCTCTGCTAATGTTTATCTCAACTAAAATGAAGATACATGAATAATATTTTATAAGAATGGTTAGTACAGGAGTAGAGAAGGTCATATGAGTGCAACACATCAGAGTTTTTCAACACATATTTTGGAACATGATTATTATATTTTATTATTATTATTATTATTATTATTATTATTATTATTATTATTATTATTATTATTATTATTATTATTATTATTATTATTATTATTATTATTATTATTATTATTATTATTATTATTATTATTATTATTATTATTATTATTATTATTATTATTATTATTATTATTATTATTATTATTATTATTATTATTATTATTATTATTATTATTATTATTATTATTATTATTATTATTATTATTATTATTATTATTATTATTATTATTATTATTATTATTATTATTATTGTTGTTGTTGTTGTTATTATTGTTATTCTTATTCTTATTCTTGTTGTTATTGTTATTGTTGTTGTTGTTATTATTATTATTATTATTATTAATGTAATGCTTTTCTTTTTGACATAATTCATTTTCTCATATGCAAAAATATTGAAAAATGCTTGGATAACATACCAAAAAAAACTTATCCTATTTATAAATTAATATTTGGCGTGAAAACCATAGAAGATTTATAAAAACATACTTTTGTCATGTGCATATACCTACTCACAGTACACATTATTCTAGCAGTAAAATAACTCCCAAATCACTCAACTAACTGAGCTAAAAGTTTGCGCCCAACTACGAAGATATTTACATGATAACTAAAGTTAGTATTTTGAGTTTGTGGAGAATGGATTACAAATATTTTACTATTCTAAGAGATTTTCTGTAATGCTTTGTAAGTGTTTAAACGTTAAACAATAGACCAAAACGTACTATACAAACATTGTCGATGTCTTTAAATACACAATTTATTTGAAGTTATTCTACTTTTTTTTTTCTTTTGCCCTAGCCATTTCCAAGATATTCGTTATTAATGGCTCGAATAGTTTGAAATTCTTTTCAAGTCCTGCCGATATTCAGTTGGTTCTTGTGACTGGATGGTAAGAGTATAGAATTTTAAGATCAGCATATAACGTACAATTATTAAATATTTAACTGGCGCACTTTGAAAAATTATATTTGAATATAAAATAACCAGTAAACGTATTTTTTGCACGCAAAGAGCACATAACAAGGCGTTTAAAGTAGGCAAAGTAGCACGATAAAAAGCAAACATGTGAGAGTATCTTGAGGAAAGCCATGAAATGGGAAGTGACATGTCTGTCTGCTGTCAGTGCTGCAGTCCCTAATTGAACATGGCGTTTTACAGTCTGCCCTTACAACTAGACGGGCCTAGTCTGTAGCTATATAGGTAGATTTTTGGTTGATAAAAATGATAGATAATTTTGTATAAAAGAGGAATAGAAAGAGAGAGCTTAGCAGAATGTAAACATAATATTGTGAGAGAGGAGAGTCGCCTGTGGTCTACACCTGCAAGACAGGACAGGTGAATGGAACCTCTTGCCCTCAGGCCACATACAACTCAGGTGTTCCCCTATATATATATAGCTTCGTAAATTATTACCTACATTTTAGTGCCATCGAATCAATGCTTAGATTTATACAAGAGAAAGGTATTGTACCTCACACACAGACATCTTAATTTTGAGCCAAATACAATACTTCTACTTATAAGAAAATAGAAAATAGTATTTATTCAGGGGCAATTAAAAGTTGTATTTCCGGTGAAATGTCAGTATAAAATGCTTTGCTGGAATGCACTTCCTTCTACATAATTATGTCTATCGAAACACTTAGCTTGTGTTTCTACCATAGTTATGTACTTATGAAAGTGATATTCTGTTTTAAAATGAAACAGCGTTCGTATTAGACGACGATGCCAGTTCCAAGGGACAAATCCAGAAAAGATAATCACGATATCAAGAATTGGCAGTGCTTGTCCACTTTCACATATGAATCAGAATGGCCTGCCACTGAAGACATTCTCTTAGTTCCAAGTTGGGATCTGCAACACCAGCGCCTTTCACCATACCTACCACATTACGAAACATGGTTTGCCCTCCAGTCTATGACACACACACACACACACACTTTTACATTTACATTTTACTTTCTCTGCCACGTCCATAGTAAACAGAGGAGATTTGCCATTTCACCCAAAAATTCGTTGTAAAGATTTCATCGGAAAGATGTGAAGTGCAGAACGAAAAGCCACTTAAATACCAAACCTACCATTTAAGTTCAGTATTTTCCAAGTACACGACAAGAGATATTTTCGTGACAAATGTAATGTATATGCTGAATGACTTTAAGAAATAGACAAGATAGGTACAAATGTAAATTGTTGACAGATTTGGTTATTTTTTGAATCTGAAAAACCTGAAAGTTCATTTCGCTAGAGGGTTATAACTTGTGCAACGTAACTGGAGTAAATTTACAAAGTTCAAGCATTATTATGAACGTGTGCTATAAATTATATGAAGTGTTTGTAATAAAGTTGGTTCTTGAATATTTTTTAAAAAAAACTGAAAAATATGGAATTTTTAAAAATGATATTACATATAGCCTGTGCCTAGGATCAGATGCCTGACGAACCTATGGACCAGGACCTGGAAGTGGCTGGTTAGTATGAGAGTGAGGAAGAGGATGATATGAAATGCAGGCGAAATGAATAAATGGAAAGGTGGTGATGGAGCAGTTGGTGGAATGAGTGACGAACCCAGTTGGTCCACCGCAAATACCATATACGGGTCCCTGGGATCGAACCCTTGGTAATCGGTGAACAGTCTAACAGCTTGGCCACGGAGCTGCGGACATAACCGAATTTATTTTAGTAAATTATTATAATAATTACAACAATAGAAGAGAATATGTTCAAATTCGGCACACATCTAGATTCTCTAATAAAGCCAATAAGAACCTCCACAACTCACCAGGATTCCACCTTAAACCGTAAGAAATAAATTCCAAATTTTCCTTGACCTTCATAAATTGGGTTAAAGTTAAATTTGTTGCATATATCCCCTTAAAGTAGGATAGGTATTCCTCGGCGTGTTTGCATGTTTTCCTTTTTCCTCGCGATTACGATTATGTCGATTGAGGATGACTTCGGGTCACGCGACGGCAGCAAGTAATGACCCATCTCGCGAGATTTGGTAATAATGGTAATTCCTTTCACATGCGGCTTGCTTCTGTTCTTAGTTCCCTTGGCTATCAATTTAGCCGAGTTAACCCTGGTCAGTGACACCTTTATGGTTGCACGCTTTATCTGCACAATTAGAAAAAAAGAAGGTGTTGCGCGAATGCAATCAGACTACACGAACAAGAGTGCCAAGTAATGCAGCAGTAATTATTGTGTATCGTGAGGAAAGTAATTTTGGTTTTAACTCAAGAAAATATTATGTTATGACTCCAAGCATGTTTTTCATGTGGTCATGTTGTTCTTGGTTGTCTATCAGCACACACACACACAGCTGCCATGCAAACATGTTGCTAAGTGCATACAATTGTGCAACCCAACATTGTTACGAATTAAAATTATAATGATCTTATTTTTTAAAAATATTCTCCTTTAAGCTCAACACGTATTTCCATTCGATAAAACCAGTACTTAAAATAATGCCACTCCTCCTGAGACACTATAGCTTCATCTGATGAGGAAAAAGTGATTCCACGCGTTTTATCTTCAATTTTTGGAAAAAAAAAGAAATTATAAGGTTTTAGGACAGCGTCGTGGGTCCTTCGTGTGACCTTTATGGCATCCAAATACTCAGTTTGCGACGAAACTTGTCACGATGAAAAACTATTTTTCATTTTGGAAAATTTTCATGAATTTTTTGAGAAACACATACCAATAAAAAAAAAACACTGCCAATCATCTTCTTACGAGCCCTGAGAATTCATCGGACTCTTGTAGACTTAGATCCTGTGCGAAAGACTCTTGAACCGATAGCATTTTCTTTACAAGATTATAATCCATAGCAATAAATCCAATATTCATCATCAGTAACGATATTGCAAGCCAAATTTGAAGTACCGCTTTGGAATTTCCCAGAGTTTTTCTGCATCAATCAATACGTTGTTGATTTTGATGGTGAGTCAGTTTATG
>CM060967.1:173283750-173348750 GCA_030765045.1 Tenodera sinensis | reverse complement strand
AAATTGCGAGAGTAGAAGTTTCGCGTATAACCTGCTAAATACGTGAACCAACAAGTAAGCAATAAGATAAGACTTATGACATAACCAATAAATTCTCGAGCGGAGAGGAAGACCGTCGAATGGTATTTATATGGACTATTTCATAAATATAATATGAACTTAAATACTACACCGCAAAGATTTTACCAGAAAATGTTAAATTGTTTAAAAATAATATAAAACATATTCATTTCGATTACTGTAATTCGGATTACTCAGCACTGCCAACTGAGGAAAACAAAATCCAAAAATTAAATGTATTTTGGTCCTCTCTTGTTATTATAACAGAAAATCAGTGTATAACCCCAAATAAATTTCACTTTATTTTTAACATTAACATTATAATGCTTCAATGTATGAAATAGTATAAATTATATATTAGTCGTTATTTATTATCTTGAATGTCTCTTCAAAGACAGAAATACTCGTAGTTGCTTTAAGAGACAGAGAGAACGGAATTTGTTCCAAAATAGCCAACCAGTAGGTACGGTGGGAATAAAAGGTTGTGTTAAATAGCATAATGAGTGGGCTATTAGCGGAGCAGTGTTAAGAATATTTAGTAGGTTGGTAGGTATGATTGGCGATAAAGCGGTGTAGCAGTCAGTCAGTCAACCCCGAGGACACAGAATGTCTATTGTAGCATATCGAAACGGACGTGGATATGCCCCTTTCCCAAGCAGCCCATGTGAATACAGGGAGGAGCTGCACTAAAGCTTCCTGTTACGGCCGCTATTGTTGCACATTTCAACAATGATGCAGGGTCCTGTCCATTCAATCCGCCCATTATTCTGGATTAGATCGAAGCGGTGTAGCACAGTTAATGGGCAGGTTCGAATGCAGGCCAATGTGCGGTTTGTACCAGCTATGTATGGTCTTTCAAACCACGCTTTCTTATAACTACCTATTTGTTCCTTTATGTTGGTGCAACCTACGTTACTGCACTAAAATATACCACTTTTATAGACTCTGTTACCTTCTCTACTACGTGGGGGAGGTACTCAATATCGAGTTTTCACCGGAAATATATGTTTTGAAAACCTCTGAATTCTAAAAAGCATTAATATTAATGGCAATCGTAGGTCTCTGGTAATGAACTACTGTTTGGGGTATAAGTAATTTGGGAGTAAGGTTGTGGAAGGAGATGACCTTCGGCTTGTTGTTTTGGTACGTACAGGTAGAGGCAGGCGTCTCTTGAAGTTCACCCCCAAGGAGTATGTCTACCTGTGCCCATTGTGCGGGACACGGTCGGACGCCCGCTGCTCGCTCTACAACTGACATCGTCTATTCTATGTTACTGTCACGTCACACCGATTCTCTTTTCTTTTCTTGTGCGATCATCATCAGAGCTTGCGTGTGCCACATCCTCACAGCATTACTGCTTTAAGGATATCTGCAACTCAATTTTCATGAAAACCAAAAAGAAAACTTATATAAAGACATTCGTGAATGCAAAAACTACATAATTTGACACAGGATTTCGTTTTTAAATGCCCTACACCAGTGCTGTGCAAGTTTCGTATGTGCCCGGGAACATTTAAATCATACCTAAGGAGGCGCGGGCGCCATCACTACCACAGTTATCAGTGAAAGCACTGGTTAGAGAAGCAATGAATACACCTTTACACATACTTCATTGGTGTATACTGGGAGGATAGTTGGAAGGAAATAGTTTCCTCTTCAAATTTGAATTAATATTAAAAATCCTCGCAGTAAAAATGTGCTTATGAAGGGCGCCACGTTCGACAGCGATGGTTTATATAATTCGTCAAGAAGCTAATATGGTGTAAATATTTGACACACGGTTCTTCATACAATACTTCCCCTACTTACTATATGTGGTAGAGAAAGTAAAACGTAACAGAGGAGAGAGAGACAGGAAGTCATGTGAATGATTTCTTCCCTTACTTCCTGTTTCTTGCCGCCGCTACTAGACCGAATCTTGATGGAAATCTAAAATTGGAACTCAATGCTATCGGCAACCTGGAGCTTTTAATTTGCCATTGAGAATATTAAAGGGCCCGCAGAAGGTACGTGTAACGCCTGATATCGCAGCAAGGTTCCCATTCATAAAAATTAGGATAGGTAGGTACCTATTAGGTTCCAAATGTGTGATTAAGTACCCGCAGGCCATTGTGCTGCTGTCAGATTGTGCGACCTTAGAGAGACCTTGAATATTTAATGTCAGTTGCACTACAGGTTACAACCGCATGACTTATCGTCTGTTAGTTGCTACAAACATTATTCTCACCAAGCTAAAAATGCCTTTTTTCGATTCAGGGGGTCTCAAAACATATATTTCTGGTGAAATCTCGACATCAAATTTTTGGGTGGAATACAATACTTCCCCTACTTAGTGGAGAAAGTAAAAATCGGTTAAAAATCCCAACATTGGTATTTAAGTTGAATGTCTTTCAAGGATGCGACACGAAGATTTTGAAGAAAATTGCTCTACTCTAAACTACTCTTTACATGGAAAATGCTTCGAAAATGTTTATTTTCTCGAAAATTCCCCTAAAGATTTTGATTAAAATGTTAGAGATACTTTTTTGGAAAGCGAAATGTATATTTTGAATTTTCTGGCTACAACCCATGAAGTCCTGTTTACTTAATATGACTTGCATAACTGATAAACTGTAACAGATAGACCAAATGTTACTGTGCAAAAAAGTTTAGATCTTGTTAAAACACAATTTATGTCCAAATAAAGTTTTCTGTAGTGCGAACCATTTCGGAGGTATTCTTTGTTATTTGTGTGAGTTTTGGAAAACTTGAACCTTCCTCAAACGGAACATCGTTATTTACTATTTAATATGTCAGCCGTGCAAAGAGAACGCAATCTCTAAGCTTTAAAAGATTTGACTATTGTTCAAAGTCTACTGTATTCTCATATTCCCCTTGTACCTACAAGGAAATAAGCAATACGATAATTTGTACAAATGTCTAAGATATAGTAAGATATAGTTTGTAAGAATGGTTAGTACAAGAGTAGAGAAAGTTATGTGAGTGCAACACTTCAGATTTTTGTGATTCTTTCCCATGTATTATGTATGCACATGAGGGAGAGAGAGTAAGAATGAAACATTATAGAGATAGATACAGTAAGGTGTAATAGTGTTTGTTTAATGTTTTGTTAGACCATCAGCAAGTGCAATATTTATTGGCAAGTACTTGCCCGTGTAATTGCGATGTGAATTCAAGTGCACGCACAGACAGTCAGTCAGTGCTTTATGCTTGTTACGTCAGATACTTTACGTCACACCTGCCCGCCCGCCCGCCCGCCCTTTGATCCCAAGGCGCACGTACTGGAAACTGAGAGTCATGCCTTCGATATCTCCTTAACGCTTCAAGGATTTTCCTGCCTTAACACCGAACCTGAAGCCTTGCACTCTCATGTCTTACATTCACATGACTTTCTCTGTCCATATCTTATTTCTACCAAAGCTTTTCATTATTACTTCCTCTACTGTGTATAGTAAGTAGGGGATCCAATCTGTCTTTTACTGTTTTTGGGAATTAATTTTTCAATTTATTCACAATGCGAAAATACTTTAATATTGAAAATATTCCATGCCCTTAAAAAATTAAAATATCACAATAGTTTTATTATTTTACAAACTCTAATTTTCCAACAAACCCCACCAATCTCTGTTAGCATGAAAGAATAATTACTTTTAAAGTAGTTAACTTCTTTGAAAGATTTTCAAACCTTTTCTGTGAATTTAATTTTTTTAAACTTAAGAAGATTTCAGATTTTGAAACCATGGGATGAAGTTGAAGTCACATAATTCGAGTACAAGGATCATAGGATCATATTACACAATCTAATGCTATTGGAGCAGATGGTGTAGGTATTAAAAAACATAAAGTCGAAAAAACCAATTTTTCTACACACATACGTCAGATCTTCCCTCTTTTGTCTGGTAGTCTCCTCAGATCCATAGCTTAACCACTTTCTTCCGGTGAATTTGTTCTTTTTTTAGCCCTTTTTGGCCCATATTTTGTTCATATACTGCCGAAAATTTGGGCGTTTAAATGTAGCGCACATGGTATTTAAAGCTGAGCTAGACCTTTAAAAATGGCGGATACTAAAAAATTTCGCTGCCAACCAATGACTGAAGATTTGGAGAACAATTATATCCTTAAACCTAAAAATCGTCAACTTCATAATTTTTCGGTCATTCAGTACCAGTATCCCTTAAGAATAGCATTTTTACTTTCTCACGTAAAGTGCGCTTGTGTTTTTGTGTGTGTCTGTGTATGTGTGTGTATGTATGTCTGTGTGTATATGTGTATGTGAAGAACAGCATAACTCAAAAAGGAAACTTGGTTAAATACCAAATAACAATCCTATTCCAAAGATATGACGCGAAGATTTTCAAGAAAATCCCCCCCCCCCATACAAAAGTATCCTTTATCTTCATGGAAAACTTTTCAAAGATGTTTTATTTTGTCAAAGATGACTAACTATTTTGATTAAAATGTCATAATTTATTTGATACATTTTCATGACAAATGAAACATAGGTATATCTTGCATTTATGGGTGTAACCCCTGAGCTCTTCTGCATCCAGAAGTTTTGCATAACTAGTAAACTCTAAAAGAAAAAACAAAAATAAGGTAGATCTCGTTAAAGCACACAATTTATGCCAATTTTTTTAGCGTTAGCCATTTTCGAGATATTCTTTGTTACTGTTTGAATTTTGAAATGCTATTACTTTTCTCAAGAATAAAATCGTTTTTCATTTTCGCTCTCTATCTCTCGGCCATGCAAAGAGAACAGAATTACAAAGCCATCGCATAGCACCCAGCTCTCAAAACATTTGACTGACATTTTAGGTCTACTGTATTCCCGTTTTGCCCTTGCACGCACAAGAAAATTAGCAATAAGATAGAGAAATAAGCGCTTGTACAAGAATTAGTAGTGAAAGTCGTGTGAGTCAATTTTTTTCACAGAGAGAAAACTGGTTAGTTTACAAAATAGTTTGAGAAGGGAAGGATGAAAGGCTCAGGTTGTGGAACCTCCAAAATCCATTCAAAAAAGTATGTAGTAAATAGCTTTAATACTTGACAGGAAATGTCCGGGATGTCTGGAAACAGATTTGTTATGTAAATATTGCAATTGCTTACCAGAACCATTAATGAACTCGAAACTTAACTGTTCAGTGTAACTATCAATATTTCCAAAGGAGGAAGAAAGAGCCAACGAAAGCGGCGATAAAAGAAGACGAGTAATGATTTGTGATGTCATCCTATGAAGGTTTTCCAGAACTTGCTGGTTGAACCGGTTTCCGGGCGCGCCTACCGTACAGTGCTGGAAAACAATGTGTGTAACCATTGACCAGCTTGAAGCAATAGTTTAGGAGAAAACATTCTCAAGATTCCTCAGGTTCCCAGCGTGTCATCAAATTTCATTTTATATCACGTGGTTTTTTCTACCCGTCGTTATTAATAGCTGCACAAACTATTCTTAAGAGTAAGTATAATAAATATCGTATTCCCCACAAAAATTCGATATCGAAATTTCACCAGAACTATATGTTTTGAGACTAGTTGAATAAAAAAGTCTGTGTGTGTAAGTGCGTATCTTTGTGTGTGAATAGCATAACTCAAAATCTGATGTGTTGCACTCACATGACTTTCTCTACTCTTGTACTAACCATTCGTACAAACTCTTATTGCTATATCTTCTACGTTTTAGTTGAGATACACATTTGTACAAATTATCTTATTGCTTATTTCCTTGCAGGTACACGGGCAATATGGGAATACAGTAGGCTTTGAGCGATAGTCAAATCTTTTAAAGCTTAGAGATCCCGTTCTCTTTGTACGGTTAACATATACATAAATTAATAACAATGTTCTATTTGATAAAAGTTTGTTTTCCAAAACTCACACAAATAACAAGGAATATCTCCGAAATGGTTCACTCTACAAAAATAATTATTCAGACATAAATTGTGTGCTTTAGCAAGATCTAGTTTTTTGTGTAGTAAGATTTTGTCTATCTCTTACGGTTTACGAGTTATTCAAAAGTCACCCAGAGTAAACAGAACTACGATATGTTTAAGAAAATTCCATGACATGTGAAGTACAATATCATTAATTTCTAGGATTAGTCTCTGAAGTGCTCTTCATTCTGAATGACTTACCCAGTCCTATATTAAAATGCCCTTAAACAGGTCCCATTTTTGTAACACTACTAAGCGTAAGAAGCTCAAATTTTACCTAATATTCTTAATAACCTTTGAAATCTTTTAACATGAGTATTTCTAACAAGTTTTCCCAGGTATTTGTTTACCATTTTTTAAAAGTTGTCCAACAAAAGAAACGTGAAATTATTTGGTCAATGTTTTATACTTTTGACCAAAGTAGCGTTATTAAGAAGCCACTGTGTTAAAATACCTAGATATATGTGTGGAATATTTGGTAAAAATGTTATTTTTATGCTTTGTATGGAAGCTGATAAAATGGTGCTTAAGTGTGAGATATTGTAGTTTTCGGAAATTTCCTCCTCAGATTTCCAAGAACAACAATAAATAAAATACACAGTTTTGATTTTTTGTGCTAGGTAAACCCCCTTAAGCTAAACTTGTAAATAGTAAGAAATCGACAAAATCTCACTGCAGAAAAAGATACAATTTTTGTCAAATTTACTTTTTATGGAACTAATTCCATCTTTTTTTATGAGATATTTATTATTTTTCTCAAATGGGATGTCGTTATTTGGTGTTTTATGTCCTGGTCATCCAAAGAGAATGGTATTTCAAGGCTATGATATAGCCACCAGCTCTTAAGATATCGACCATCACTGAAGCCTGCTGTATTCACATATTTCCCTTGTAGCTATAAGAATATTAGCAATCAGATAATTTCTACAAATGTTTATCTGGATTAAGGTGAAGTAGATAGAAGTATGAGTTTGTTGAAGAAAGAGTAGACAAATTGATGTGAGTGTAGCGTATGCAGATTTTTGGGAGAGTGACGGGGGTGCTGTGTGATTGGATATGAAAATGTTCACGCTCATCTAGGCTATTTCATGGGACAGGAATACCCGGCACAGACCGGATGTGTGCCCAGCGTCATCTATGTTAAGCTCAGTGGGATGGACAAACGCTTGAAATTGACTAACAAGGTACGTAACTAGCGAACCGTTACGAGACAGACAGAGAGAAAGAGTAAACACCAACTAATGCAACATGATGCTGTCTGCTGAAACCGTTAACATATGGTAATTCCTTAAAAAATAATTTTTCAGCCGAGTATGATAAATGAAAATCACATATAAGTACTTAAGGGAGGCTAGATTTCCATTTTTGTATTCACTAAAACGTTCTTTCCTTACAAAAAGAATTACCTGAATTAATTCAATTTGAATTAGCTGATATAAATACAAGTATATGTATATATATTTTAGACCGCAATGTTTCTAAAAATAAATTTAAATATGAAAGGCAGAATCGGAACTGGAAAGGTCAATGCCACAGCCGGGATTTGAACCACAGATCCTCCGCTTTACGTGCGGATGCTCTAACCATCAAACCCGGGACATAAAGTACTTACGATTTAAGCCGCCCTTGGAGTATTTGTCTCTGATGTGACAATGTGCAAAGAGAAACTTGTACAATTGAATATCTTGGATTCAGGTAGTCTCAAAACACGCATTTACGGCGAAATCTCAGTATGGAATTTTTGGACAGAATGTAACAGTTGCTGTACTTATTATAGGTGAGTAGAAGAAAGTAAAAATCGTTGTGTGTACCTAAGCCGTAATAAAGAATTGAGTAATTTGATATTGTCTTGAATCTTTGGAAGTATTTCTGATAGAAACCAAGCTAGGGACAATGGGCAATGAATTGTTATTCGCCATAGACTCACGCGATGATATACAGGCCTGTTGAAAATCATTATGGGGCGCTTCCCCTCTTGTCGAACTGGGGCCGAGACCTTTTGAAGCACTTAACACGATTTCCGATGATGAATTTCAAATCTAATAGTGCTGGAGCTGTATAAGCCGGGCCAGTCAGCGCCGCCTACAGGATCGATACGTAACGAGGGAGGCGTGCACATGTGCCCTACATATAAACAAACACCAAGAAAAACTCACACCAGAGCTGCCTTCACGGGATTAACAATAACAACTACAAACTGGAAATGTCTAAAGTGAACAGCCTTCGCTTCAACTTTGTTGTTTTAGTACAATTATTTGTAATTTATTTAATTGATTGGGCATATTTCTCTTATTAATATATGACACAATATATCCAAAACAGTTAAAATACCTTTGCTCTTAGATTTCACTATTACTTCAGCCTAATCCCATTGGAGCTACTAGAAAATGTTATTAGTAATAAGATAATTTGTACAAATGTTTATGTTTATTAACATGAAGAAGATATAGCAATAAGAGCTTGTGAGAATGGTTAGTAAAAGAGTAGAGAAAGTCATGTGAGTGCAACACATCAGATTTTTCGTATAGAAGTGACAAATGTGCTCGTTAAATGTACAAAAAGCATATAAACACATTGGAATCTGAAACTATGGGTTTGGTTCTTCATGCCACTGGCCCACAGATGTAATTGCAGACCAACTGTGGTGTTTGATGCACTAATTATGCTCATTTCGCTTATGCTTTAAGTCAGTAATTGCATATTATGTGTCCAATTGCTTTATAAGGCATCACCTCTGTGCCAAGCAAGGATACCTTGTTGGCAAGACTTTAACTATACATAGCTACAGAATAAACCATATTCCAGAAAATAAACTCTTAATCATTTCAAAATAATATTTATTTAACTAGTGTGTAATCTGATTATTATATTAGTGTGTGAGTAAAAGCGTCACAATGAAAGTATTATATACGAGTTACATTCAATATTTTATCTAATTTTAGTATTAAAATATGTAAAATTTTACTAATAAATTTCCTAACCGTAATATTTTAATGTATCACGGATCTATGACGTAATACGGTTGCTAATCACATGCTGTTTCATTTGTTTCAACACTTATAGAGTAAAATGGAAGGCAATGATAAAACTATTGAAAATATGGGTTATATTCTACCTGACATTTTGAACGAGGGGATCTAGGTCAGATTATATGATTTTCTAGAATTATTTATTGAACTTGTGTATGTGGGTTTCCCTTATTCTACACAACGTATTGTGCATATTTCAATAAAACTGATGAAGTAGTTTTTGAGCTATTTTCTATTTTTCATTTCGCTGTATTTGACAACTATTATATACTCCTTGGAGTACAAATAATTTTGTCATCAATATCGCTTTCTCATATTAATGTTTCAACTCCTAAGAAGTGATTTTGGAATGTATTTTTTTTTTTCATTTTGTGTTTTGAATAACTAAGTATTAATTATAATCATTGATGTATATATTTGCATAAATTATCTATTAAAGCTTACAAGTTCCGTTCTCTTTGCATAGCTAACATATAAAAATGAATGACGATGTTCCATTTCACGAGTTTGTTTTCCAAAACTCACATAAATAACAAACTAATCTCCGAAATGGTTCACTCAACAAATAAATGCATTTAGACATAAATTCTGCATTTTAGCAAGATCTACATTTTTCTATAGTAAGATTTAGTCAATCTCTTACAGTTTACCAGTTATTCAAGAGTAAATAGGGCTATATGGGCTATACCTAGTAAATTCAAAATACACATTCCATGTGTTATCTATTTATATGTTAACGTATCTAAAACATATGACATTTAATCAAAATCGTTAGAGCCATTTCCAAGAAAATGAAAATTTTCGAGAAAATTTCCATGAAAAGGGTAGTTTGGGGTGAAGGAATTTTCTTCAGAATCTTCGTGTCTCATCCTTGAAAGACATTACACTTGAATACCAACCTTGGTTTTTAACCGACTTTTCGTTTTAGAGTTATGTTGTCCACAGACTGACAGACACACACGCGCGCGCGCACCTTCTAAAGATGCCTGTTCTTTATTCAGGGGGCCTCTAAACATGTTTCCGGTGAAATCTTGACATCGAATTTTTGGATGGAATACAATAGTTCCTATATTTACTATACGTAGTAAAAATTCCCATTCTTTCCCAGCCGAAAATCGAACCCGGGACCTCTGGATTTGAAAGTTTGTATGCTAAAGTCTATATCTGCAGGCAATGGATTGAACATTATAAGGTCTTGAGTTACGAAGTAAAACGAGTTAGATGTTAAATATGTGTACATTATATTTAAAATGAAAATGCCTTTATTTTAATGGACAAGAGAACCATTATGTAACAGCCTGGAGAAACCAATACTCAGCGCTTGCATTTATGGTTTTGTGATATTTCCTTTGAATTTTATTGTTCATATTTTGAATAAAAGCTTTATTATGTAAATGCCTGTCTTTTATTGTTATATTACTTCCCTGATTGGCACATTGCCTTGGGCAAAAAATGTTAATGAAGCAGGCGTATTTCTTCGTGAAACAATGTTCTCTGTTATAGCTGTACTTATAGGAAGTATTGTATTGCACACAAACACTTCACTCTATCTAGACTCCATCAATACAAGAAAGATCATTTGTGCAATGCTAGCATTAAAAAGACTGTATATCTATGTATATTTCTGGTTACTTGTCAATAACAAATTTTTAGACAACGATACCCGTAGTAAACTTGACTGGGATGAGTACGACATGTAAACATTAATCTTCAAGAAGTCTGAAAGAATATTTCATTCAAGAGCAAGTGCTCATTGTTTCTGTACTATGCAAGAACCATTGACCTCTGAATGCCTTTCTCTTACAAAGCGCTTTTTTCATTAGATTGCCTGTTTCTTTCCGTCCGTCCGTCCGTCGGTCCTTCTTCCTTTTGCGGGCAGTAACGCGATTTTCTAAACCACCACCCCTCCCTTTTCATCCCCTTGCCGAAGCAACCCTTCACAGTCGACCACCGCCCGAAATTAAATAACGTGCTGGCACAGCATAGCACGGGTTGCGAGCGAACTCTTTATCCGGGCTTTGTGATGGGATGGGGTGGGATGGGTATAGTTTGCAACAGTTAACCCGGAAAGTGAGGTCTCTCCAACTTGCATTTTTATGAGGGTGACACGTTAGTAGAAGATGCTGTCTCTCCCCATCCGATTTTATCACCCCTTGCACCTGCGCCCATCGGTGATGACGTCAGCTCCATTTAAAAGCTCCGAGAAAAATTGTGCATTTAATTGTTGTTCAAGTAGATAATAGAGAAGATGAACTGATTGGATTCGATCCGGCAATTTGCAGCTGTAATGGTGCAGAATATGCCTAAGAGACAAAATCTTACTCTACAAAAAAATGTATATCTTGCTAAAACACACAATTTATGTCCCAATAATTTTTTTTGTAGAGTGAACCATTTAAGAGGTATTCCTTGTTATTTGTGTGAGTTTTGAAAAACTGAAACGTTCGCCAAATGGAAGATCGTGATTCATGTTTTATATCTTATAAAAAGACATGGCTTGCATTTTCTAATACTTTGCCTTAACAGATTTGAACAAATTTAGAAGGCGTATAAAAGTGGAATGTCTGAGAATGCATGCACTAGATAGCCTCGACGTGAACAGTAGCTGACGTTGATAGATGCAATGAACACTCAGTTAATATGTCATGGGGCGTTTCTCTACCAATGTGTCATTTTTCAAACGTAATTCGAACGAGAAATGCCTGAATGGAATCAGTAATGAACGTCATAAATCAGAATGGCTACTGTGTAAGTTCTTAATTACAGGTCACCAAAGCAAGACGATCAACTTGGATTGAAAAATCACTGTAGCCAACAGTCGTTCTCTTGCTGTTCTTTGTACAACATAAATAGAAGACATAGGAGAGTTACAGAGAGGGCTTGTTGTACCTACGTACCCAAGGGTACGCCCCCGGGAGGAACGATGAGGTGGGAGGACACACCGGGTGACCAGAGCAGAAGAACAGTACAAATATTGACAGGTCTCCCAATGGTGACGAACACCTCGAAGTGTTTACGTCTTCCGGGTACAACTCAGGGGGTCCTCGATGCGGGATCCAACGCCCCAACAAGGTAGCCATTGTTAGAACAATCGTGGATTCGAAGATCCGTGGTAAAATGCCAGCTATGAAACTGAAGTATTCTACATTTCCAAACATCCTCAGGAGAGTTTTCAACAATGTCTCCCTGTCACCGCTACGAGAGGTCTAAGATCTGATCATAGATTCCTAATGCCTAATAAGTTAGCGTTTGTGTAGTGTGGGGCTGACTTGCCTTGGTGCGTCTTGCCGGAGATGTAGTCCTCTTTACAGATGAACTTGTTGTCGTCCAGGACGTAGAGTTCCTCGCCCGTGGACAGCTGCTTGCGACAAACCATACAGGTGAAACAGTTCAGATGGAACACTTTGTCCCGCGCCTTCCTCACCAAGTCACTTGGGGAAATTCCTTGCGAGCACCCGCCACATTTGGTACCGTACCGCCTGCAACAACAACAACAACATATCTTATATTTCTTTCTCTAATGTATACTTACAGGAAGTAGGGCAAGTATTGCACTCCAGCAAAAAAAAAAAAAAAAAAAAAAAAAAAAAAAAAAAAAAAAAAAAAAAAAAGTAATAATAATAATAATAATAATAATAATAATAATAATAATAATAATAATAATAATAATAATAATGTGTTGCACTCACATGACTTTCTCTACTCTTGTACTAGCCATTCTTACAAACTCTTATTCCTATATCTTCTTCGTGTTAATTGCGATAAACATTTGCAGAAATTATCTTATTACTTATTTCCTTGTAGGTACAAAGGGAACATGGAAATACAGTAGGCTTTGAGCGATAGTTAAATCTTTTAATATCTTAAGTATATGGCATTTTAATCAAAATCTCTAAGCCATTTTCGAGAAGATCAAATTTATCGAAACATTTTCCCTGTAAAGGATACTTGAGGGTGGAGGAATGAATATTAAATACCAACTTTAGTTTTTAACCGACTTTTAGTTTTTGACTTATGCTGTTCAGACTGACGCGCGCGCGCGCACACACACACACACACACACACACACAGACACACACGGACCTTTTTTCTAAAAATCCTTTTTTGGATTCAGGGGCCTCAAAACATACATTTCCAGTGAAATATCGACATCGAATTTTTGAATGCAATGTAATACTTCCTCTACTTACTAGAGAAGGTAAACGTATTTCCAAAGTAAAAGAAGGTTGCTTTCTTAATATCCCTAGTACATATTATAAATTATTATTGCGGTTCAGAATGTTCAACTATGTGTTCTATATATGTGTTTTCTACCTCTCATACTTATTGGAAAATAGGTAGCTACGTCAATTCACATGTTTTAACAGTTAATCGCATTATTTTTCTGCTAGACGAAATAAGTTTTGTAGAATCAACCTCATAAGCTATCAATGCAAATAACCACTTGAAATAATTGTCATAATTTATAGAATAACACATAAAATGTCAGAAAAACCATTGAGAACGTTAACAGCAGCGCTAGTTTAATCACTAAGGTGTAATTCTATATATTCAGATTATATTGTCCCTTTAAGACACTTTTTTCTGTTTTAGTTGATTGACACACAGAAGTTTACTTGTAAATGCTTTCGAATATGAATTCAATTTTGTAAATATAATAATTGCATATTTTGTAAGTAGGCCTCACGTAACTAAATTAATGCAAGTGTTTTGTTTAGCCAATAAACACGTAACAATGTAGCCTGTGGGTACGTGCAGCCACTTTTGCATTAAGAGTTGGATCCTGTATCAGCAATTTGTAACTGTAACGAAAGCCTTGGTCGGGTCCAAAGATAAAGCCCTCCATTATTTAGAGTCTTGCTGAAGACAGATGAAATGAGAAAGGCGGGGGAAGGGTAATTTGTGAGAAATATATATATAAGAAGGAAGTAGGACCGGAGGAAAAGTGTGTTATATTTGAAACACGCTCGAGAGAGATGGGAGATAACGCGCAAAAGTTATAGCTACCGGTTACCCAGAATTAGTCCTCGACCCTTCCTGGCCAACACTGAAAACTGATTTTAAAAAAGAACTGCCTTCGTAATGAGAACCGTCCAAACTTATTTTTCCTCAATTTCTCTTGATTAGTGCAAGGCCAGCTTTAACATAGCTATTTCATTTTTGTAGACTGCTATACATGTAGGTACCTATCACAGCAGGTGAACACTTGGAGCAACCTATGTTATTCCACTAAATGTATGAATATTGTAGCAATCCCACAGCTGACACCATGTGACAAAAACTGTCAAAGTTGACCCAGTGAAGAAAAACCACAATCGTCTAATACATCCATATTCTAAACAGCCAACAAAATTGTTAGCTGAATTAATACGAGCATGGTGGTCTTTTACTGACGTTGCAGTCCTCAGTCCTTCGTGATATTACAAGTCATAACTGTTTTCTTCTCGTAACTTTGACTTATTCCATTCTGTCTTTCTTCGTTTTCTGTGTATCTCACATAGCTGACTTGTACTTTGACCAGTCTGTCGGTGCTTATAAGTACTAACATAACCTCGAGTTAGATTTGGTGTGACTAAAATTAGCTAACATTGGTAAAATTAGCAAGTAATACAAGAGCAAAAGCTAATGAAACTCTAAAGACGAACTACTTACGGAATATTTAAATAACCTTAGTTGTAGTTTTGTCAAATAAGTCCTTGTGAAGTTTAATGGATTATTATAAACATCATATCTTTACTGTTAATCACATGAAGTCCTAGTTTTAACAGTTGCACGACATTCTTACACTCGTTCTATTCACAACTGTTCGGAGAGCATTCTTTTAGTTGTTATTCTATGGATGTTGTCGCGTTATTAAGCACCTTATTAGTTTTGGGTAAAGAGTTTTTCTATAGTTTTGAATTATTTGAAGCCAGTTTTGATGAAAGCAAAGGACAGGAAATAAAGAAGTGATAAAAGCGAACAGGTTGAGTTATTTTGTCACAATACGTTCCTACAGTCTTTACTATTAAAGTACGCTAATAGGAATGTCAAATGTTGGTTTATGCAACATGGCTTATTATGACGGAATAAATCGTGCGAAATTATCCTATTTTTGGCACCAGTGAATCGCGTAGACAGCAATGACGTCATCACCACCACAACATAAACCTGAAATCGTCACTCGCAAACTAACACATTTTTCGTTTTCCATTCTCCAAACTTTTTAAATTCTTTTTCGTAAACACCTTTTGGTGTTTCTGGAATTATTAAACTCTCATTCGTTCAAAATATCAAATGGAATACAATCCATATTTTCAATATTTTTATCATTGCCTTCCATTTTCCACTGTAAGTGTTGAAACAAATGAAAAACATCTGCCTAACAACCATATTACGTCATACATCTGTGATCTTTGATGCATTATAACTTTATTGTTACGTAATTTAATGCTAAAATTACATAAAGGGTTAATGTATAATATTTTCATGTGACACTTTCGCCTTACACTACCTTATACCTACTCGTGTCAAAACAGATTATACACTAGTTATTTATATAACTATTTTAACCAAAATCTCACGATAGAGTTGTCTGAGTCCTGAAGTATATCTATATGAGGAACTAGTTCTGTTATAAATAAAAGCGCAGTTAATCTCTGTCACAAGTAATATTATCTGCATCTTAAGATCTGATTGCAGACTTATTTGTGGAGTATCACGTTTCACAACAGGTTAATATGCAAGTATGTATATGATATAAAGGAGTCTGGCGTGTGCGGCAGCATCTGGGGATTCGTTATTCATTTCCAGGTTGTCACAGTTTGTGCCTTTCTCTAACAAATGGTGGGCTCCGCCCCCTACAGCATCTAATATATTCTTTAAACTCGGACATATTTCAAGATTATCTGCGTATTACAAATGCAATGCAACTGCACCACGCAAACGGCTGATGGGTCACGAAGTTCTCCGTTTTTTATTACTGCCAGATATCATCTCAAGTGACACCACTCACATCCACTTGCCTTTATGAGGTGTGAATGTACTGTGATACTTCTCTACCGCATGCAGATTACGTTCCATCCAAAATTGTACATCGAAATTTCACAGCGCATTTTCTCTACTCTTCTACTAACCGTTCTTACAAACTCTTATTCCTATATCTTCTTTATCTTAATAGAGATAAACGTTTGCAGAAATTATCTTAGTTCTAATTTTCTAGTAGGTGCAAGGGGAATATGGAAATACAGTAGACTTTGAATGATAGTCAAATCTTTTAAAGCTGGTCTTTGAAATTCCGTTCTCTTTGCACGGTCGAGATAAAATGTTGAATAACGGCTTCCGTTTGAGAAAAGTTTAATTATTGCAAAGCTCACACAATAGCAAGGAATATCTCCGAAATGATTCACTCTACAAAAAATACACTTAGACATGAATTGTGTGTTTTAACGAGATCTACATCTTCTGTATAGTAAGATTCGGTGTACCTCTTACGACTTAGCAGTACTATCGTTTTTTGCAACACAAGAAAATCCTCAAAGAAAACCGCTCCCCCTGCCACTGGGTTGTGACCATTCGCAAGTAAAGGGCAACGCTCATAAATAGGGTGAGAGGGAATGCAGCCGATTCCCTTATACTTTTAGACCGCAAAACTTGTTTACCCATTCCTCCAAGTAGCGCCACCTACGGCAAAGGGGTGGTGCAGAATTGTTGTTTTGAAAAAAAAAAACCTTAATAGGGTATAGCCAGAAAATTCAAAATATGCATTTAATTTGCCATAACAATATCTAAGGGCACACCAAAGTTTAAAAGGTAATTTTCTAAATATTGAAGTTGCAGGTTTAATTCTTTGCAATGGCATTTTCAGCAACCAAAGAAATAGGTGTACAAACTTCATGCCAATATTTATTCATATTCTTGATATGTTAATTAAGGTGTTGAACTACAAAGCTGATTTTTTAAAATTATATCTATTACCTTTGTAACAAATTTAAATATAGAAGATTTTATATGATGAATAATTGTTCCTAAAGATGCTTTAATATCCCAAAGTGTAAAAATGTCACTAAAACAGCACGTAATGATATTAACTTTAAAAAAAATTACAACCAATATCATAATTCCAAATGGACACTTTAGTACCCATATTCTGAACTAGTTATATTGGAAAAACAATTTAGATCTATAACTAGATTTTTGTGTGAGAAGCTTGATTTTGAATATAGAAAATAACAACAAATTGATTGCGAGAAAAATGAGTTTAAAGTTGAAATGGAAGCTGTGGCCATGCCTATTTAAAAGGCAGAGGCAGAGGTGCATCACCTTAAAAATGGCATCCAAAAGGTAAAATAAATTTGGGATAAAAATACAAATATCTTCCTTTTTTTTTTTACCAAAGAGTCTAAAATATCACTTCAGTGTTCCCTTAAACTTATGGCATTTTAACCAAAATCGTAATAGCCATTTTCGAGAAAATCCAAAATTTCCATGTAAAGAGTAGGGTGGAGGAATTTTCTTCAAAATCTCCGTGTCGCATCCTTAAAACAAATGATACTTAAATACCCATTGGGTTTTTAAGTGACTTTTCGTTATTGAGTTGTACTGTTCACATGCAGACACACACACGCGCGCGCGCGCGCGCACGCACATACCCACACGTACGCTCTTTTTTTTCTAAAAATGCTTTTTTTTAGATTCAGGGTGCCCAAAGCATCTATTTTCGGTGAAATGTCGATATCGAATTATTGAGTGGAACGCAGTACTAAAATTGAAAAGCACATTGTGGTGTCACTTGTTTGGCGTTGTGTAAGATGTATTGTATATTACCCGCGCCTGACAGGTGCGAGAGAAAATAAAGTAAAATATATATATATATATATATATATATATATATATATATATATATATATATATATATATATATATATATAGTGAGATAACACATTCCAGAATGGATTGGAAATGCAGAGAGTATGAATCACTGTCATTTGGAGTTACGTACTATTGGCTCCAGTTTCACTCATACTTCTCTTCTTTTTACCGCTGTTATTGTGTCTGTCTTTTTCTTTTCTCGCCTCCTCTTCGTCTCTCTTGACGAAAGTTCATTTATCTTCACAAATCAGCAAAACTTTAATTTCTGCTGCGGTGAGGGTTATGGCTTCTTGCGGAATGGAAAGAGTAGAACGAGACTGAAAAATGTATTGTCAAGGCCAGGATTTGAACCATGGATATTACAGTCTCTGTTCGCCTGTTCTAACCACTGACCTATCATGACAACGTGTCGATGTGACAAAATTCTTTAAGTGAGTCGCATAGTTCCCTAAAACACAAGATGTCAAATTCATATGAGATAACATACCTTAATAGTGACTTACTTAACTCCCGGGCTTGATAGCTTAACATACTATAAGGTTTGAACATCTCCTTTCTGGTATCTCTACAAATATGCCGGCTACCGTACACTTCTTGAATAGTCTCGAAAACCCTTTGGCGTGCCGCGCTCATTCTTGTCACGCAAACACTGGCGTTCGCCGGCGTCACAATACTATAAGGTGCCAATACTCTTTAAATTGCGACTAACGCCAGTTTAACCGAACCAAATGTCTGCAATAGGCAGTTCAAAATATCACACTGCCTTGTAAAACCTAAATTTAACATCAATTTACATGATTTTTTGTTCGCTAGGTTCTGAGCAGATTTGGTCAAACAATTTTCCTTTAACAATGACATAACGAAGTGGGAAATGGCTTTCTTTCCTAAAGTGCCAGTGCATGTCAATTTTCTCAAAGATAAAGAAATTTACATCATTTTCACTTTACAGACTCCAGGGAAAACACGGTGAATGTGGTTCAAATAGGAGCCAAGGCAGGGAGGTAGACGGTGCACGCAACCCGCAAGACGGTAGCTAGCGACGTCGCAAGGTGATAGGTTGGCCATCGCGTGCTCATCATGTCTGCCACCATGAATGCTTCATGAACAAAAAGTTTGCCCCGTGATGAGATTTTTTTTATCTTCCTCCACCACAGACCAAATCCCAGACGAGTGATTTATTATTGACGGGATCACTTCCCGATTGCTGCAGAATTCAAACCACGGAACCTCGGGGGAGAAGCGACGTGCAGAGAGGAAAACGGAATCAAAAAGACAGATATATACATCCTTTTAGATTTCTCCTTTAGATTATCTAATTGACTTTTAGTCTTCACATTAAACGAATTGTTACGTGAAAATTGAATTCAAACGGTATTGAAATCAGAATAGCATATTTGCATCGTAACAATTCAGTCAGCACAAGGTTAGCAATTCGCTTTAGGGGTTGCTAGAGTAAACATCTGATGTGTTGCACTCACATGACTTTCTCTACTCTTGTACTAACTATTCTTACAAACTCTTATTCCTGTATCTTCTTCGTGTTAGTCGAGATAAATATTTGCAAAAATCATCTTATTGCTGATTTCCTTGTAGGTGCAAGGGGAATTTGAGAATGCAATAGACTTTGGGCGATAGTCAAATCTTTTAAAGCTTTCAAATTCCGTTCTCTTTGCACGGCCAAGAAATAAAAAAGTGAACAACCACCTTCCACTTACGAAAAGTTCAAGTACTCCAAAACTCACACAAATGACAAGGAATATCTCCGAAATGGTTTACTCAAAAAAAAAAAATGCATTTGGACATTACTTTTGTGTTTTAACAGATCTACATATTTGTATAGTAAGATTTGGTCTATTTCTTACGTTTTACCTGTTATACAAAACTGACCTAGAACACGGTGATAAGTTCCCTCTCACCAAATCGCCATATACTGAAATGTGCCAAAATATCGAGAAGCAATCAGCAGACCTCACCACTGTAGTCAGGCGAAACTCTGTCGAGACTTAGTTAACCAACCATTTATCAAGAACTTCCTCCTGACTTTACCCTTCCTCCCACTCCCGTAATGAGACCACTTTCTAGAGATGAAGACGTCAGTACCAAGGGAGATGGAACAACGATGTTCCATTTCACGGAAGTTTTGTTTTCAGAAACTCTCACACATAACAAGGAATATCTTCGAAATGGTTCACCCTACAAGAAAATTTATTCAGGCATAAATTGTGTATTTTAGCAAGATACACATTTTTTGTATAGTATGATTTGGTCTATCTCTAACGGTTTACCAGTTATGCAAAAGTCGTCCAGAGTAAATACTACATAGGCTATAGCCAGAAAATTCAAGATATACATTTCATTTGTCATCAAAGTATCTCAAACATATGACATTTTAATCAAAATCGTTAGTCATTTTCAAGAAAATCAAAATTTTCGAAAAATGTTCCATGTAAAGGGTAGTTTAGGGTGGGGCTATTTTCTTCAAAATCTTCGTGTCGCATCCTTGAAACACATTAAACTTAAATACCACCTTTGGTTTTTAACCGACTTTTCGTTTTTGAGTTCTGCTGTCCACAGACACACACATGGGCCTTTTTCTAAAAATGCTTTTTTTGGACTCAGGGGTCCTCAAAACATATATTTCCGGTGAAATCTCGACATCGAATTTTTGGGTGGAATACAATACTTCCCCTAGTTACCAGTAGAGAAAGTAAAAAGCAATAAGATAAGCAATAAGAGTTGGCAAGAATGGTTAGTACAAGAGTAGAGAAAGTCATGTGAGTACAGCACATCAGATATACGTCGTCTCCATATAATATTTATACAGATTATGTACAAGAACATGAACATGCAACGTGCACCAATCACTGACACGCATGCTTGACACGAGGCTCTTTGCAGCAGTGCTTTACGGCACTCCAGCTGACGCCAGTCGAGGTGAAAATGAACAGAATGCGGGAAGGGAAAAGACTAAAGAGGCCTGCCTTCCTGCCTCTATGCAACGGAGAGAGGCAATATAAAAAGTAAAGAAAAAGAAGCAGAAAAATGTAGATAAATAAAAATAACAGGGGGAAAAAGCTCGCCGCAGTGAACAAAACACAACCACAGTGCGGGCACAAGCTTCCCTCGCCACTGTGTGGTCAAAAACGACCTAAGCCCACATATACCGTGCCTTAATTAACGCAGCACCGATAGAGTAAACACGCCGAGCCGGGTCAGCTTGCTTTTAGCCTAGGCTGCGCATTTTACCTACTTATTAAACATTCTGGGAGTGTTTTCAGCGATTATCAACTTCGTGCCCCTGCATAGCACCAAAACTACCAATGTTCTCAAATGTGCATACAATATACATTTGTGAAATCCAATGGTTTATAACGAAATTAGCTCATTGAAAATGAATGACGCAATTCCCATGGCAACAAGACAGCAAAGACGTCATCATCGTCACAATATAACTTTCTCCAATAAGAAAACCTGTACACCTGGAAAGCATGCCAATAATATGATTTCAATTAGCCAAACTAATGCATTTTTCGTTACTCTATTCACAAAACTTCTTATATTTTTCGTAAAACGTTCGTAAGCGCCAGTCCCTTGGCTTGGGTCTTGCACTTTGCTGAGCTTTAGCCAATGACGCAGTAGCTGTAAATAGAGTACCATGGTTTGTTACCAAAATTGATTTTGGTAAGGAAGTGTAAAATGTATTTTACAGGGCGTATATTTAAAGTAAGTATCGATAATTTCTTTCAAAGTAACAGAACATTATTTTACACCTTTCACTACATCTACACTTCTGCCGCCCTTATCTAGCCATTTATCATAGGGGGAAAGCAGTTTTTATGAGCCTTCGTCAAGCAATGATGCCGCCTGTGCCGACTTCACACAATTGGGGATAAATGTTTACTAATACCTAAACATTTCTCGTATTTAAAAAACGAATCACTCATTTGACTTCACAGTCGGCGGGTGGTTCCATTGTTTTGAACATTTCAAAACGCTCAAACAATAGGAAAAAACAAAGTGACGGTCGTTCACATCTGTCTGGCTTCCTAATGAATGGAGGTAGAGATCGCGCATGCTCAGAATCTCGCCTGCAGCGCTGCAGCGGCAAAATATTTAAACAGTACTTAATTTAAAAACACGCCCGGTATTTTGAAGGTTTTAGGATAGGTATTGTGGTATTTTTTTAACTTTTTTAAACGCCTTAACCGCTTACGATTTTAGTAAGTTGCGTTCTACCTACTTTAAATTTTAGCTCATTTAACTTCCGTTTTTAGATAATTTAACTTTTAATTTTTATCTTTTTAGGGGTGACGTTTTAATGGTTATTTACTTGTATTTATCTTTGGACATCGAGCCCTAATGACCTGGTTGTCGACGGACCCATAAGCACCACCAGTTATTCACTCACTTTTTCGTAAACATCTTTTCATTCTTCTGGAATTAATCAACTTTCAGTACTCTTGGCTTCGCTCAAAATGTCCATGTTTTCAATAGTTTTCTCATTAACTTCCTTTTTCCTCTATAAGTACTGAAAGAAAATCTGCCTAGCAACCATATTACGTCATACACCTGTGATCTCTGATTCCTTGTTATTGTGTTGTTATTTACTAATGTCAACTTATACTTTCCTCAAATGGGAAGTCGCTTTTTTACTTTCTCTACTGGTAAGTAGAGGAAGTATTGTATTCCACCCGAAAGTTGATGTGGAGATTTCACCGGAAATATGTTTTGAGACCCCTGAACCCAGAAAAAGCATTTTTACAAAGAGTTCCGTGTGTGTGTGTGTGTGTGTGTGTGTGTGTGTGTGTGTGTGTGTGTGTGTGTGTGTGTGTGTCTGTACACAGAATAACTCAAAAACGAAAAGTCGGTTGAAAAACCAAAGTTAGTGTTTAAGTTTAATATCCTACAAGGATGCGACACGAGGATTTTGAAGAAAATAGCCCCACCCTAAACTACCCTTTACATGGAAAATTTCTTGAAAATTTTGATTTTCTTGAAAATAGCTCTAACGATTTCCATTAAAATGCCATATGTTTAAGATATTTGTATGACAACCGAAATTAATATTTTTAATGTTCTGACTATAGCCTATGTAGTTCTATTTACTCTGGATGACTTTTGAATACCGCGTAAACCGTAAGAGATAGTCCAAGTCTTACTAAGCAAAAATGTAGATCTCGCTAAAACACACAATTTGTGTCTAAATAAACTTTTTGGCAGAGTGAACTATTTCGGAGATATTCCTTGTTATTTGTGTCAGTTTCAGTCTACTGTATTCCCATATTCCTCTTGTACCTACAAGGAAATAAGCAATAAGATAATTTGTACAAATGTTTATCTTAACTAACACGAAGAAGATATAGGAATAAGAGTTTGTAAGAATGGTTAGTACAAGAGTAGAGAAAGTCATGTGAGTGCAACACATCAGATTTTTTTCTACTCATGCAAAGAGAACATAATTTCAAAGTCATCGCGTAGCCCCTGATTTTAAAACATTTGATTATCGCTTAAGCCTACTATGTTCTCCCATTCCCATTACACCCACAAGGAAACCTTTAAAAATAAATCCCACAAATGTTTATTCATGTCTACATTATGCGGTTTAATTTTACCATTAAGTCTGTATAAATAGGATTTTAAATTTACACTAACGTTAAGCCCACTTCTGTGTTATGCTGTTAGCGTGTCTGCTTCGTATTCAAGAGGTCCCAAGTTCGAATCTCGATTAGGTTCGATTACTTCGATAAGGTATATTCCGGAGTTTTCCCATATCCTGAAAGATGAATATCGGGTGAATGTAGCTATAAGAGTTACAGGCCCCTCACTCATTTGAGCATCAAGTTAGTCGAGAGAAACGTTTGTACAAATTATCGTATTGCGTATTTCCTTGTAGGTACAAGGGGAATATGGCAACACAGTAGGCTTTAAACGATAGTCAAATCTTTTAAAACTTTCATATTCCGTTCTCTTTGCACGGTCAAGAAAACAAATAACGACCTTCCATTTGAGAATAGTATAAATATTGCAAAACTCACACAGATAACAAGGAATATCTCCGAAATGGTTCACTCTACAAAAAAAAAAAAAAAAAAAAAAAAAATATTTGGACATAAATTGTTCTACATTTTTACAGTAAGATTTGTTCTATCTCTTACGGTTTACTAGTTATGCAAAAGTCATCCAGAGTAAATAGGACTACATGGACTATAACTATAAAATTCAAATATACATTTTATTTGTCATAAAAATACCTTAAATATATGTTATTTTAATTAAAATCGTTAGAGCCATTTTTGATAAAATCGACATTTTCGGACACTTTTCCGTGCAAAGCGTGGTTAAGGGTGGACTAATTTTCTTCAAAATCCCCGTGTCACATCCTTGAAAGGTATTAAACTTAAATACCAACATTGTTTTTAACAGACTTTTCCTTTTCGAGTTATGCTGTTCACCCACACCCCCACCCGCCCCCGCCCCCACACACACGTGTTGTTATTATTAAATATATATATATAGTTTATAATTGTAGTGAACATAGCGGTCAGAGGAATGCACTCAGGGCGTAGTAGTGACAACCCTGTTAATCTTATTTTATGGTGCACAACTGTGGGAACTATGATTAGAATACCTACATGTTATTTCCAGTGCGGGTTGCAGAATGGCTTACCACAAGTGCGTCATAAAATACCCCAACACTTATAAGTAATGAGGTCCCTTAGAAATAAAGATAATATATATAATACATACATAAACCCTGGAACTGTCATAATTTTATAAAAAATCAATTTTGTTTCCTTCTCTGTTTTATGATACCAAGTATTTCTTATAGTTCCACATATCTGTCTTCTAATCCTTGTCTAAATTATAGCTTACTTCACAACCTAAATATTTAAAATTCGAGAGTTGTTCCGGGCCAGGCATTATCTGTGCCTATTTAGGACTTTACGGGATATTTTCCTAGATGTGCTATAATTTTTCTTTATTTTTTCTAGACACTGACTTGTAAGTCCTCACTCTCATACTGACCACTTCACTCTGTCTGGTACACAGGTCCCTGTGCTCCCCGACAGGCATCTGACCCTAGACACTGACTTGTAAGTCCTCACTCTCATACTGACCACTTCACTCTGTCTGGTACACAGGTCCCTGTGCTCCCCGACAGGCATCTGACCCTAGGCACTGACTTGTAAGTCCTCACTCTCATACTGACCACTTCACTCTGTCTGGTACACAGGTCCCTGTGTTCCCCGACAGGCATCTGACCCTAGGCACTGACTTGTAAGTCCTCACTCTCATACTGACCACTTCACTCTGTCTGGTACACAGGTCCCTGTGTTCCCCGACAGGCATCTGACCCTAGGCACTGACTTGTAAGTCCTCACTCTCATACTGACCACTTCACTCTGTCTGGTACACAGGTCCCTGTGTTCCCCGACAGGCATCTGAGTCCTCACTCTCATACTGACCACTTCACTCTGTCTGGTACACAGGTCCCTGTGCTCCCCGACAGGCATCTGACCCTAGGCACTGACTTGTAAGTCCTCACTCTCATACTGACCACTTCACTCTGTCTGGTACACAGGTCCCTGTGCTCCCCGACAGGCATCTGACCCTAGACACTGACTTGTAAGTCCTCACTCTCATACTGACCACTTCACTCTGTCTGGTACACAGGTCCCTGTGTTCCCCGTCAGGCATCTGACCCTAGACACTGACTTGTAAGTCCTCACTCTCATACTAACCACTTCACTCTGTCTGGTACACAGGTCCCTGTGTTCCCCGACAGACATCTGAGTCCTCACTCTCATGCTGACCACTTCACTCTGTCTGGTAGACAGGTTTCTGTGCTCCCCGACAGGCATCTGACCCTAGGTACTGACTGAAGCACTTTTCATTCTGGGTGACTTTGCACAACTGGTAAGCCGTAAGAGGTACTGAACATCTTACCGCATAAAAATGTACATCTCTTGCAAGACACAATTTTTTAAAATAATTTTATTTTTTGGAGACTTGGCCATTTACGAGATATACCTAGTTATTTGTTTGCATTTAACAAACTTTCCTCACATGCGAAGTCGTTATTCCCTTTTTCTTTTCTGTTCATCATACAAAGAGAAGGGAAATTGAAAACTACCACATAGCAGCCAGTTTTTAAAACGTTTGACATTCACTCATATTTTCCTTGTACCTACAATGAAATAAACAATAAGGTAATTTCTGCAAATGTTTATCTCACCTAATATAAAGTTTTTTTTTTTTCTTTCTTTTGGTCTCAAATGTTATTGACTGTAATAGTGTGAGCAGTATGTGAATAAATTACAAGTATTTGTAGTGCTTTAAGTGTATAATAAATTGAGGAAACCTGGGTGCTTAAGAGATTCCCAGATTGACATAGTTCACTGTTGCACGCATGAGGAGCAAGCGTGGTATTGGGAGCTGATGGCGCACTGCTTCCCAGAAAAGTCATTCCAAAATGACCACGATGACCCGAAAACGCGGTTCCCCTCCATGGTCCGTGTCTTGCCAACATTGCAGCTACACAAGCAATTAAACTGGCAAGCAATGAATCGCTTGCACCGGACTGAAGTGACATTTTGGCTTCATTCTTATCATATTGCGTGTTTACTATTGATTCTATATTATTATTACCTATTGATTCTATAACCAGCCGCAATAATGTTCTACTCACTCTCTTAAGAGAAGAAATTACCACATTCCACCCAAAAATGCGATATTGGTATTTCCCTGAAAAAGGTATTTTTAAAAGATCCACATGCGGAACTTAAATTCGACATCTTCCAAACATGCAATAGAAGATTGTCAAAAAATAGAGGCATTAAATGATCATATACGAATTATCGCTAAGATATTTTTATAACACATGAAATGTATATATTGAATTTTCTGACTATAGCTTCTGTGGTCGTATTTACTATGGATGACTTTTGCATAACTGGTAAACCTGCAAGAGATAGACCAAATCTTGCTCTACAAAAAATGTAGATCTTGCTAAAATACACAATTTATGTCCAAATAAATATTTTTGTAGAGTGAACCATTTCGGAGATATGCTGTGCTATTTCTGCGAGTTTTGGATAACTTATACTTCTATCAAATGGGACATCGTTATTCATTTTTTACGTGTTAGCCCTGCAAAGAGAATAGAAATTGATAAGCCTTAAAAGATTTGACTATCGCCCAAAGCCTACTGTATTCCCATATTCCCCTTACACCTACAAGGAAATAAGCAAGAATATAATTTGTACAAATGTTTATCTCAACTAACATGAAGAAGATATAGGAATAAGAGTTTGTAAGAATGGTTAGTACAAGAGTAGAAAAAGTCATGTGAGTGCAACACATCAGACGTTTTTATTTAATCAGTCAGCAACTGTATCCCATAAATAGTTGAAAAACAATTTATTATACATTACAATCGATTAACAATCAGAATAACACATCATTTGAATTTGGCAACTGTGTTTTGAACAATTGTTCTTTCAATGCTTCATGTATTTTTCCAGAAAAAATGCTACTTGTTAGTTTTAAAAATCTGATGTGTTACACTCACGTGACTTTCTCTTATCTTGTGCTAACCATTTTCACAAACTCTTCTTCCTATATCTTCATGTTAGTTGAGATAAACATTTGCAGAAATTATCTTATTGTTTATTTCATTGTAAGTACAAGTGGAATATGGGAACACAGGAGACTTCTAAAACTTTAGCATTCCCCTTTGACTCCATGGTTAAGATATGAAAAATGAATAACAATGTTCCATTTCACAGAAATATGTTTTCCAAAACTTAGAAATAACAAGGAATATCTCCGAAATGGTTCACTCAACAAAAATATTTATTTGGACATAAATTGTATGTTTTAGTAAGATCTACCTTTCCTGTATAGTAAGATTTGCTCTACCTCTTATGCTTTACCAGTTACTGAAAAGTCATCAGGAGTACATAGTACTACATGGGCTATAGCCAAAAAATTCAAGATATACATGTCGTTTGCCATAAGAATATATCAAACATATGGCATTTTAATGAAAATCGTTAGAGCCGTTTTCAAGAAAATCAAAATGTTTGACAAATTTTCCATGTAAAGGGTGGAAGAATTTGTGTACTTTCCTGGTGGACCACAAAGAAGTCTCCAATCAGAGATAAATACCCCAAGGACGGCTTATAAGTCGTAAGTACTTCATGTACCGGGATTAAATAATCTTTAGATGGTAATTATTATTTGTGCATGCCGACAAGCTTACTGCTGGTGTTTTTGCCGTGTGTGGGCAATATTTAAGAGGTGGAATCAGGACTGAAAAATTAGGTGTCATAGCCAAGTAGCTTAAGTACTTACAATTGTAAGTCGCCCTTGGTGTGTTTATATCTGATGTGGTCTACCGGGAAAGTTCAAATCAGCTGGGGAATTTAATGTCATGCTGGCAACTTGACCATGGCAGCTTAGTGGTTAAAGCAGTCGCTCGATAAGCGGACGTTCCGTGGTTCAAATCCTGGCTATGCCATTGAACTTTCAGTCCTGATTCACCTCTGAAGTTTTTTGTTATTATACCATCCATTAACTGTTAGTATTTGTCCCAAACAAAGATGGCGGTAGTAATCAGAAACTTGTTTGTTTTGAGGCTTAGACCCTTCAGTTCCCGTGCCATGAGTGATGTTGAGTGCACGCAGACTATAGCAGCACCCGCTTCAGAACTGAGAATATTTCTCCGGACGGACGGGTTCCGACTTCCACGGCACGTTTCTCAAATTTAAAGACAGCAGTAAAAAAATGAAACGGGAGGAGGGTGCGGCTGCTAGGAGCAATATTTTGTGAAACGTTTCTCGTACTCCTCTCATCGGAGTGAGAGAGAGAGAGAGAGAGCGTCTCGCTATGGTCACTTTTCTTATTAGTGACGCTTCTTTCACATGCGCCTTTTCTACTCAATGTTTCGAAACAAACAACTCGATTCTAAACAAATATTTGGAAAAGTAATGATAGAAACAAAGTTGATAACATTGGGTGATTTGCTGCAAGACCGGTGTGTCTGGTGTGGAACCAGATTATCTGGTAAGAGCTCGTGACGTAATGAGCACGCCTACAGAGGTTATCGCCTTTTACAAAACTATAACAAAAATGTAAAGTTGTAGCATGCATTACATAAAGAGATGGTCATATTTTTAAAAAACCTTGTTGCTGAGCGATAGCTTTGAATATCCGTGCTCCTTGCATAACCACGGGGCAAAAAACGAATAACTTAACACTTAAAAAAAGGTATAAGAGTCTGATAATTCAATTTTTCGTGTAGTAAGACTTTATCCCTTACGGTATCATTCATAAAGAAGAGGACTTCAGCGTCTGTTCTGAGAAAATCCAAGATACACATTTTATTTATCGTGAATATATAGTAAAAATATGCTATTTTATTAAAACTGCTATACTTATTTTTGTGAAAATGAAAATTATGGAAAAAGTTTGCGTGTAAACTGTAGTTTGTGTTGGGGTAATTTTCCTGAAAATCTTCGTTTTGCTGTAGCCATGTTTCGGAAAATCAAAATGTTACATGTAAAGAGTAGTTTATGGTGGGGAATTTTCTTAAAAATATTCGTGTTGCATCCTTGTGAAGTGCTAAAAATGTATACAAAGTTTGATATTAAAATAATTTTCGTTGCTGAAATTCTCAAAATCTCAATTTTAACCGCTAGTCTATGATGAAAAAGTACATATATTTTAATTCCCGGTATTATTTGAGTTGCCTATTTGAACATTTCGGAACACCATGTGCATACAGACGAAGACTGTCCCAGAAGTACGCGCCCCAACAAAGAAAGCACAAATATTTAGAGAAAAACATATTTATTTCTGTACATAATCTCCTTTCAGTTCGATACACTTTTCCCACTGACGCTGAAAAGCTTCCATATTCTATTTACAGTGAGAACCGTCGAGCTCTGCAAAATAGCCATGAACTGCAAGCTTCACCACTTTATTCTTGGCAAACCTTTTACCAGCAAGCCATTTCTTCAAGTTTGGAAATCAGAGGGGGCTAAATCTGCATGAGAAAGTAATTCGAACTTTAACTTATTGATTTTGGCCATGGTGATAACGGATGTGTGAACTGGTGCATTGTGTGATAAAGAAAACTTCTTGCTCCCTAAATGCGGCCGTTTTTGCTTCATTCATCAAACGCTCCAACAAATGTTCATAATACTGGCCATTGATTGCTTTTCCTTTTTGGAGATAGTCAATGAAAATTACCCCAAGTACGTCCCAAAATTTGGAGCCATGCCTTGTCTGCAGACAGAACTATCTTCGCTTTCTTCGCCGCCGATTCTCCAGTTTCAATGCAGTATTTCGAGTGTTTCTTCGTCTCAGGTAAAGTAAAGATTTCATAGTTCAATGGTTTGTGTTCCACAGTTGGGAAATAAATATCAGTTTGAGGAAACCTGCCTGCCAAGAAATTAATAATTCAACAAGATGCTGCTCCACATAGCAAATGGTAAAAAGTATAAATATTGGCGTGGGATATTCCCAAGGGCGTGTCAGAACGACAGTGTGAAAACTTGCAGATGGTCGGAGGTTTAAGTGCTGGTTCAGTGATAAAGGCGTGCAGACATAGCGAAGACACGAACAGGCACGTACCTACCAAACCACGTATCTTTATGTAATTTTAACCTCCCCCCCCTCCCCCCCCCCCTCCTGCATACTGGGGACAACTGTTACATTTCTTACAGAACTTAAAAATAAATTACAGAGGTTTGTATTATTTGCAAAAGCTGGAAAATTATGGGCAAACCCAACGGGCCGGAGAAGTTTATCTGCCCGAAAGACTCGGCCGCCAGTGGGACAATAGAGCCGCCGGAAACTAGCTATTTGTGTAGCGGTGCGGTGTCTGGACTGTTCTCTCACAGCCACTCCCGATCATTCTACTTCCAGAATATTTCCAATGTCTAAAGAATTATATAAGGGACTTGATTGTGCCCAGAAAAAGAAGCAGTAGCATAAGAAGTTGTTCCAGTCGTGCTTGTGGTGAAGTTTCGGAGTGAGTTAAACGTTTACGAAGCGTTCAGTGGACAGCGCCTGTGAATCGTGCCGACTAGCAGTTCAGTGCGACTTGTGTAAACTGCGCTGAAACATGACGTGGGACTTAGAGATATTCTTTTCTCCTAACATATTCAATCAGTTTTTCATAGTTGTACGAGGGAGGTAGGCTTAAGTGATAACCCAAATCTTTTAAAACTGGTCGCTATGTGATGGCTTTGAAATTCCGTTCTTTTTATGTGACCAAGAGATTAAGAAAGAAAAACAGCTTCCAATTCGAGAAAAATATGTCCATTTTAAAATGTAAAGCAATAAAAACGAGTAGCTCGTAAATGGCTGACTCTACAAAAAATGTATTTTACATAAATTGTGGTTTAACGAGGCCTGCATGTTTTATGTAGCAACATTTGGTCTATCTCTTAAGATTCACCAATTATGCAAAAATTACTCAGAATGAAGAGTACCTCAAGAGCTATTCTCAAAAAATTCAGCATATACAATTCATTTGTCATGAAATTATTTTAATATACTCTATTTTAATCAAAATCGTTACTGCCATTATGAAGAAAGTTAACAATTTCGAAAAAATGTTGCATATAAAGGGTAGTTTGAAATGGAGAATTTAGCTGAAATCCTTCGTGTCACATCCTTAGGAGATGCCCAACTTTAAATACCAAGTACAGTTTTTAACTGACTTTTCGTGTTTGTTATGCTGTTCAAAGGCAACACACAACTTTTTCTAAAAACGCTTCTTTTTTGTCAAGGGGTCCTCAAAACATGTATTTCCGGTGAAATCTTGACATCCAATCTTTGGGTGGAATACAATACTTTCCTAATTACTACACTGTAGAGGAAGTTAAAAATTTTCGTTAGAATAGCGGGTAGAGAAAGTTATACGAATGTAAGAAACAATTTTTCTCTAAGAATTATGAGGTAATGATCACAGCGCAAATTATCAAAGGTAACCGCTGGGCAGTCGCAAGTTTAAACAGATAAGCTGCGCGCACACCCAACGTAAACACAATAAGCTTTATCGCCAGAGAACTAAGACTTTCTGAATGTTTCACCATCTCGAACGTCTCCCCCTGGAGATTTTCCCCGATACTAAAGACGAGACTCCCCCCTCCTGAGCCATCTTGCTCGGTAAACTGAGTGAAGTCACAGTATTCATGAAGAATTTTTTATTCTATTTAAAGAGAGGAATAATACATTACCTATATTTGATTTGTTAAAGTCATGAATTTCTATGAAAAACAGTTGCATAAATTAATGTTTCTATAGCTGCATTACTTGGCCTAAATATTCCAGTGCTATCTGCTATTTATTCTGCATAAAGACTCCTCGCTTTTTCTACTCCCCAATTATTTTCGCGGGTGATCGGTGTCGTGACATGAAACGCGACAGATTTAACAAGCTGAAGTCTATCACGCCATTTTCAAATCCAACGTTTGCTGTCATATATTTTTACTACTGTTGTGGGCACTGCCTCCTCCATTAACTGGCGTTTTGTGATGGTTTTGTTTTGCTGTCTCTTTAAATTACACATCTGGTTAATTAAGAAGTTTACCTCGTCTTTTACACATATCATTTTCCATTTAACAAAACAGTAAAAACAGCTGTAATTATTTTTGAGGGAAGCAAACAGTTTTTTGTTCTGTAACAGCAATTTGGATTATATGAGCACAAAACATAAGGAAATCAAACTGTGAAAACGGTTGTAAACTCTTGAAAATATCTATTTAGAATTATTGTAGTTTGAAGAAGAGTAGAAAAAGTCATGTGAGTGCAACACGTCAGTTTTTTTAAAATGCTTTAAATGGGTAGTTATGTTTGTCCTCGATGTATTGACATACAACAAATGTAGAAACGAAATTATGACTACCATTCCAAGTTGGACATAAACCTTTAACTTCATTATAGTATAGCCAGTGTTTGCTGGCTGCAGCTGCCGGTTTCCTCGGCGACAGACGCCAGCAGAGGTCCTAAAATTCGTCTAACAGTTCCTTAAGCCAAGAGCTACTCCAGAAGCCAGGAAGCCTTGTTATGATCCCAACCAAATTGTGAGAAACAACCCCAAGCTATAATAAATTCCCCAAGTTAGGTTCTCGTTACCGTCATTTAGAGGCCGTGTTAGAGTGTCACCATAAAAATATGTACACACAAAGAAACAGGTTCCACCAAAACTTGTCAGCAGCTATACCTACACAAATGAACCAATAGTTTGGTTCCTAACAAATGCATTCCTTCCTACATTGTAGAAAATATTACGTCATTTAAGACAAATGTAGCTTGAGTTCTTCCAGAGAATAATTATCAAAATATAAGAAAAAACTCTAATGTTGCACTCACATGACTTTCTCTACTCTTGCACAAATTATTCATACAAACACTCCATCATCTATGCATTTCATGATAATAGAGATAAACAGTTGTACAAATTATCGTATTCTTATGTAAGGGGAATATGAGAATACAGTAGACTTTGAGCGTTAGTCACATATTTTATTTCATAGCCAAGTCCACACATTAGATGTTATACTTGTGTTGGTGTGTATTTAACAAAAAGGAAGTAAACAACACGTGACGTCACGACACTTGGCTTTGTAAGGAAAAGCAGATGCTGTAGCGCGAGATAAAAAATGCAGGACAGGAAGATCGAATGGCTGGTTACCTTGCCGAAGGTCAAGGAATGAATTCCAATAAAGTAATTACATTGCCCTTTTTTACATGAAACGCTTTGTGATCGTGAACTTGTACTCAGTCATTAAACAAGGCTAATGGCCAGCTTTAACCCTTGTAAGATCCCAATCAATCACTTTGCATAATTGCCTCCTAGTTAGCATTTCCCCAAAAATTGATGGCGCTTCTCAGTGAATATCATTCCAGAACGTTTGAGGGCAGGAAACTGGTCCGATAATCAAATTATTTATACTCGTATCTGATGCTACGCTTTATTAAATATTTACGTAATTATGTGTAATGTGTCCAGCCGAGAGAGCTAGCATTTCCGTCACCATTTTTTCACTTCAAAGCTACTTCGTAAATGTAATAAAATACTTTGAAGAAACAGCTAGCGGAGAAGGATTGTGTCATGAACTTTACATAATTAAAAATATTTCAGTATAATTTAGCAATACCAATTATTTGTGTATCTTGCCTCATCTCGTGACCTTAGTGTCAGGAGATACCTCGTGACTCGGTGTGTGGTGGACAGTTAACCTTCTAGATCTCATCCCTGTACCATACCATCTTACTTCATCACGTGTACACAGAGACTTTAGTGTTAGGAGACACCTCGTGGCTCGGTGTGTGGTGGACAGTTAACCTTCTAGATCTCATCCCTGTACCATACCATCTTGCTTCATCACGTGTACACAGAGACCTTAGTGTTAGGAGATACTTCGTGGCTCGGTGTGTGGTGGACAGTTAACCTTCTAGATCTCATCCCTGTACCATACCATCTTGCTTCATCACGTGTACACAGAGACCTTAGTGTTAGGAGATACCTCGTGGCTCGGTGTGTGGTGGACAGTTAACCTTCTAGATCTCATCCCTGTACCATACCATCTTGCTTCATCACATGTACACAGAGACCTTAGTGTTAGGAGATACCTCGTGGCTCGGTGTGTGGTGAACAGTTAACCTTCTAGATCTCATCCCTGTACCATACCATCTTGCTTCATCACGTGTACACAGAGACCTTAGTGTTAGGAGATAACTCGTGGCTCGGTGTGTGGTGGACAGTTAACCTTCTAGATCTCGTCCCTGTACCCTACCATCTTGCTTCATCACGTGTACACAGAGACCTTAGTGTTAGGAGATACCTCGTGGCTCGGTTTGTGGTAGACAGTTAACCTTCTAGATCTCATCCCTGTACCATACCATCTTGCTTCATCACGTGTACACAGAGACCTTAGTGTTAGGAGATACCTCGTGGCTCGGTTTGTGGTAGACAGTTAACCTTCTAGATCTCATCCCTGTACCATACCATCTTGCATCATCACGTGTACACAGAGACCTTAGTGTTAGGAGATACCTCGTGGCTCGGTTTGTGGTAGACAGTTAACCTTCTAGATCTCATCCCTGTACCATACCATCTTGCATCATCACGTGTACACAGAGACCTTAGTGTTAGGAGATACCTCGTGGCTCGGTTTGTGGTAGACAGTTAACCTTCTAGATCTCATCCCTGTACCATACCATCTTGCTTCATCACGTGTACACAGAGACCTTAGTGTTAGGAGATACCTCGTGGCTCGGTTTGTGGTAGACAGTTAACCTTCTAGATCTCATCCCTGTACCATACCATCTTGCATCATCACGTGTACACAGAGACCTTAGTGTTAGGAGATACCTCGTGGCTCGGTGTGTGGTGGACAGTTAACCTTCTAGATCTCATCCCTGTACCATACCATCTTGCTTCATCACGTGTACACAGAGACCTTAGTGTTAGGAGATACCTCGTGGCTCGGTTTGTGGTAGACAGTTAACCTTCTAGATCTCATCCCTGTACCATACCATCTTGCATCATCACGTGTACACAGAGACCTTAGTGTTAGGAGATACCTCGTGGCTCGGTGTGTGGTGGACAGTTAACCTTCTAGATCTCATCCCTGTACCATACCATCTTGCTTCATCACGTGTACACAGAGACCTTAGTGTTAGGAGATACCTCGTGGCTCGGTTTGTGGTAGACAGTTAACCTTCTAGATCTCATCCCTGTACTATACCATCTTGCTTCATCACGTGTACACAGAGACCTTAGTGTTAGGAGATACCTCGTGGCTCGGTTTGTGGTAGACAGTTAACCTTCTAGATCTCATCCCTGTACTATACCATCTTGCTTCATCACGTGTACACAGAGACCTTAGTGTTAGGAGATACCTCGTGGCTCGGTGTGTGGTGGACAGTTAACCTTCTAGATCTCATCCCTGTACCATACCATCTTGCTTCATCACGTGTACACAGAGACCTTAATGTTAGGAGATACCTCGTGGCTCGGTGTTTGGTGGACAGTTAACCTTCTAGATCTCATCCCTGTACCATACCATCTTGCTTCATCACGTGTACACAGAGACCTTAGAGATAGACAACTGTACCTCTACTTCTATACATAGGGAGCAGATAGCGGCTCCGAGGAATATTACTGGCAGTTTACTGATAGGCAACCGTATATCTCCTTGTAAATGTAGTGGGCAAGGGGCGTCCAGTCTAGTTAGTGTCATCGAATGTTGTAGCTACCTATGCGACTGAGGGAAACCATGAAAAATATCCTGGTCCTTCGGATGTGATACATCCTAAGCAGAACAATTTTGTTTTGGCAAATTCCTAATTAAAGATTGGCTGGGTTAATCCAGGGGCATGAAACGTGTTCCCATATTTTTAACAAGGACTTGACATTATACGGGCAGGACATTTATGTGTATCTCTACGTGAAGCTGAAGTGTTATAGCCCCAGTTAAACGCTGTACCACCTCAGCAGGGGTCAGCAGGAGCCAATGTCTTCATGAACAAAACACAGGACAGGAATTCCGAAGACCACCGACCGATTTTACGCTCTCTGGTACGGCGCGCTAATCTGCCAACAGGCCTGTCAGTGCTTCAGCTAATGGCTTATTCTTTCCGTACCCCAGGATGTTGCCTGCATCCTCTCACTGGATTGTTTATTTGCACTGTACGCGAAAAGTTGTTGTTTGGAATTCGCTAGGGAGCATGTACCTGTTGCTTTAATGCGAGGTAAACGTCAATTGCTTTGTTCTGTTTGTGACTGCAACTATTAGATGAATGAACTAACTGCAGATTTATGTGGGCAAGCTTACCAATAACCACATATTTAAGGTGACAAGGTAGGCTGAACATTCAGAAATTTCACCTTAGTGTGTTAAATAAGGATAAATTACCAATGTTCTTCGAGGTCGTAATGGATTTTTTCGAAATATTTAAAAATATTCTATAAAGCATTGTAATTATTTCAAGTGATTATTTGCAATGATAGCTTATGTGGTTGAATGAATAAAATTATTTAACCCAGCTGGAAAAATTAATATTAAAACATGTGCATTTATATACATTTTCAACTTTCTCTACTACGTATAGTAAAGTAGAAGTATTGTATTCCACCCAAAAATTCGATGTCGAGATTTCACCGGGAATATATGTTTGGAGATCCCCTGAGTGAAAAAAAAAAACTTTTTTAGAAAAAGGTCCCTGAATGTGTGTGTGTGTGTGTGTGTGTGTGTGTGTGTGTGTGTGTGTGTGTGTGTGTGTGTGTGTGTGTGTGTGTGTATGTGTCTGTCTGTCTGTCTCTCTGTCTGTCTGTTAGTCTGTGGAACGCATAACTCTAAAACGAAAAGTCGGTAAAAGATCAAAGTTGGTATTTATGTTTAACGTGTTTCAAAAATGCCACACGAAGATTTCGAAGAAAACTGCTCCACCCTAAACTACCCATTACGTGCAACATTTTTAGATAATGTTTATGTCCTTGAAAATGGGACTAACAATTTTTATTAAAATGCCATATATTTGAGATATTTTTATGGCAAGTGAAATGTATATTTTGAATTTTCTCGTTATAACGCATGTAGTCCTATTTACTTTTGGCGAATTTTGCATAACTCGTAACTCGTAAATTACACAGTTTATGTCTGAATAAATTTTTTGTAGAGTGAACCATTTCGGAGATATGCCTTGTTATTTCTGTGAGTTTTGGAGAACACTTCTGTCAAATGGAACATCGTTATTCATTTTCATATGCGTTAGACATGTAAAGAGAACGAATTTGAATGCTTTAGAAGATTTAATATCGCTTAAAGTCTACAAACCATTGAGAATTTTAAAAACACTGGTGATTTAACCCATTAAGGTGTGATTTCTGTATGTTCAGCCTACTGTGTCTTCTTAACTCTTCTTTGTCCAGTAACTGTAATTATTATGGAACAGAATCAAAGCCTAGAATGCTAAGATGACAGCCTCCGTAGCGCAGTTGGTAGCGCGCTTGCCTCTGGTGCGGAGGACCCGGGTTTGATCCCCGATACCAGCATGAGGATTTTATCCCCTCTGGGAAGTCTGGCACGGGGTGCACTCAGCCTCGTTAGGTCCCGAGGGGAGCATTTAAGGAGCTACTTGATGGACAATTAGCGGCCCCAGGTTGAGAAGACCGCATAACTGGCCGGGAGGACTCGGGGACAACACACACGTACACCGCACACACACACAACACACACATATACATATATGGGGGAAGGGAAGTCATTACATTCCTTACAAACAAGAAAAGTCTAGTGGTATCTTGTTCTTTGATCAGCCGATTTCGAAAAATAAGTGGTCTTTGTTCCAAATTGGATGCCTAATTCCACAAGAATGTACGAAGATAACAGTTTGTTACTTGTAAGATGCATAGAGTAACTTATTTCTGACAGCTTCGTTAGTAATTAGGAACATTACACAGGGTTTCGAAATAATTAATCACTTAAAAGAATTGAAAGAACACTCCAAAGCAGCTTTTGCAGACGTGGAGTAACTCGACAACGTTGCATTGAGGTTGGTCAGGGAATTGAGTTGGTTTCTAAATGTAAACAGGTCGGTCGCTTGCAGGGTGGAATAATGTTTTGGGAGCTAACACTTGTGATTGGCCTACACTCGCAGAGTAAACACGGAAGGAGACAGTTTCGTATTTATTTACGTTCACGGACACCACGCTTTGGTGTTTGTTTATGTACTGACCTAGTGAAAGTGACACCCACACAATCTGCAGTGTTGCCAGTTTGTTGTCGACAAAACTAAAATATCTCCGTAGGAAATGGTCAGAAACAAAAACGTTAGATACAAAATGTGTTCCAAATATCGAGATTTATCACTAGTTTGAATTAATGTAATGACTTCCCTTCCACCCGGTATGTAATAAAGGCATTTCTACAAATGTTTATCTCGATTAACATGAAATAGATGGAAAAAAAAAGGTTTTCGAGGAATGTTTTGTTGAGGGTAGAGATGTTTACAAAATTCATCGTTGTTTCCAACTTTTAATATAAAAGCTTGAACTTTAGACAGTAACTATGAAGGTCTGTTAATGGGTAAACGTCAATAAAGTGGGTATTGCTCCTGCTGTTTATGCTATAATTAAAAGTCCTTCAGCCACCCTCAGTCCCACGCCTTCTTTTGTTTTTGCGTTTTATTTTCCTGCTCGGCGTTAATTCCGTTGTCGTCCCGTCCCGTCCCGCTAAGAAGCAAGCCATTTCGCGGCGAGTTGACAGCCCGGGGCTGCGGCAGCGAGAACAACGAACACACGTGGGTGGAAGAAAAGTAATTGCCTGGACGGAAAAAAGTACCTTCTTCTTCTTCTCCGGGTGGAGTCTGCAGTGATGAAATATCGCATTAATCAGTGTGTGTGGCAGGAACCTGAAGAAGAGGTCCACACCCGGGCCGTCCATCTCGCAAATCCCAAGGTGTGGCGCCTTAGTATGCAACCACCAACACTACTGGTGTCGGCGACGTTCCCACGGCAACTCCTACCACCTTACCAAAACTCTGCCTCTTTCCGCACTGCAAACTTAGACTAGGAGAAGTATCTTGAAGCAATACCAGTACCACGTTGAACCCTTCAGCTGCCACATGTTGCAAACACCATTTGAAGCAACAATCGCCAATCGCTGGTCCAAAAATGTTGAAACCGAATTAGCGTTTTGTAGGTGAAATCACCTGTGTAGATTATCTGCTATAGAACTCAATAAGGATAGTTAAGTTGTGTCCTGGCTAATGCGAGTAGAGACCTTGGCCTTCCTGCCTGTCAGAAGTGAGACGGAAGCAATGCGGTTTCATGCAGTGCACACATTTCAGTAATAATAACAATAATGACAAGGTAGCATTAAAACATTGTAAAATCACAGGAAATGTTAACAACAAAGCTTCCAGGCATATAAATTTCGCCGTGTTATTCTTGCACGTGCTTTAGTGAATATAACTGCGCTAGAACACGCTTCCGCACTAAAGTGTGAATTAAGTTATAATTAGATGCTCATGCGTGGAAGAGTGATACATGGAACATCCGCTTCTGTCAATCAATCAACATAACTTCAGAGCGGGGACTTAAGGCTCAACCTATGAAATCTTGAGTGGCTGCGGCACTGGAGAGAGAGGGGTGAAGTGTGGTCGGACCTCGGCAGAGAGAAACACCCCATTGGCGGCTCGTAGAACCGGTTTCCCTCCCTACTGAAGGCTTACACATCTGCACTTACACCCGATTCAGAGGACAAGTATTCCTTGGCATGCACGCCGACACTTACAACTCTGAAACAATTAACCAGGATGAAAGGTGAACGAAATGGAGGCAAAGAATGGCAGTATCCTTCCCAACATTCTCCTAGCAATTTAGGGTTCGATAGACATATTTTAATCAATTGATTTTTTAGAAGCTTCTTTTTAATCTTTTAGTGGTTTCCAGATTTTTCAGATTCTTTTATAGGATTTTAAGCTTTTTATCCTTTCCATTTTACTGTTTTAATTGTTTAGTATTTAACCTTCTCTTTTGATCTTCATTTGATCAAGCTTGCACCTGTCGTCATCTCGATCTGATCACCTTCCAGGTTTCCCTTCATCCCTCCCCACCAAGGCACAGATATTCCGAGTTATTGCTTTGAATTTTCAAATACGTATGCTTTTCTCAGATGAGAAGGGGCTGTTTGTTTTCCTACCCTGGCCGTGCAAAGAAAACTGAAGTTCAAAGCCATCAAATAGCGACCACCTTTAAAACATTTTGGCTACCACTTAAAGTCTACTGTATTTTCATATTCCGCTTGCACCTACAAGAAAATTAGCAATAAAATAATTTCTACAAATGTTTATGTCAACTAAATTGCAGTTTGTCCAAAGCATTTGTGAATGTCCTCTATAAAATGGTACTTTTAAAACCAGATTTTGTATGAAAGTGAATAAAAAGAACATCGCTCAAAGCGAAAACATTGTTATAAGAAGAAATGTTTGAAAATTACGCCGAAATTTATAACAAAAAAAGTTCTGAAAGTATAAAAGACAATATATTATTTGAACTTTCGAGAAAGTTTTAGCCTCTATGCTTGTTCTGAGACTCAAGTTCAAAAAGGAGTTTCCTATGAAATGTTCATGTATAGCGTTTCCCGCTACCTAACTCTAAAGCATGTCATTTGTCTGTCATGTTTGAACTGCAGGAGATGCAATATGACTAAGGTTTCCTCATGGATATTACTGAGAACTGACTTAATGAAAACTGCGTTGCCATGGAAATATACAAAGGTCTCGCTAATGAACGTAATGGGAGGGGGGAAGGAGCAGGCGGGGTAGGTACCTCAGGTTTGGGACTATACAAAACACCATAGCAAAAATAATTATTATACAAGATAAACTAAACTTTTTTCGTCACTAACAATGAAGATTAATTATTGTTAAACCACAGATAACTATATCCTTTGTCGGTTAAAGATTAAACGCCATACTTATTAAGACTATTTAACAAGTAAACGTTACACGTTTATGTATCTTAACACTTTCACCATAAGGCAACAACTCGTGCTCTGTTATCAAAGGGTAACATGCTAGCTAGCCTCTGGTTCCAAGGTCCCGGGTTCATACCCGGCGAAGGGTGATGGATTATTATCGGGCGTAAAAATCCTTAACTTGGCTTACTTCGGAAGGGAAGTAAAGTCGATGATGCCTTACTAGATTTACGACACGTAGAAGAAGTTCACACCTGATAAAAAGGCCTCTGAGTAAATCCATGCGATCTTTCACGACCAATATAGAATGGAACACTGAAAACCATAGTAGTTAAAGAGCGCTCATACTTAAAAACCCAACGCCGGATATTTCAGCTGTAACAAAGAAACACACGAATATTGGACAAGTACTACCTAAGTCTAAATGTTGTAGTGATAAATCATGAAACCACGGACAACGTCGGGTATTTCAGCTAGTAACAAAGAAACACAAGGCTATTGGACAAGTACTACCTAAGTCTAAATGTTGTAGTGATAAATCATGAAACCACGGACAACGTCGGGTATTTCAGCTAGTAACAAAGAAACACAAGGCTATTGGACAGGTACAACCTAAGTCTAAATGTTGTAGTGATAAATCATCAAACCACGGACAACGTCGGGTATTTCACCTAGTAACAAAGAAACACAAGACTATTGGACAAGTGCAACCTAAGTCTAAATGTTGTAGTGATAAATCATCAAACCACGGACAACGCCGGGTATTTCAGCTAGTAACAAAGAAACACAAGACTATTGGACAAGTGCAACCTAAGTCTAAATGTTGTAGTGATAAATCATGAAACCACGGACAACGTCGGGTATTTCAGCTGTAACAAAGAAACACAAGGCTATTGGACAAGTACAACCTAAGTCTAAATGTTGTAGTGATAAATCATCAAACCACGGACAACGTCGGGTATTTCACCTAGTAACAAAGAAACACAAGACTATTGGACAAGTACAACCTAAGTCTAAATGTTGTAGTGATAAATCATGAAACCACGGACAACGTCGGGTATTTCAGCTGTAACAAAGAAACACACGAATATTGGACAAGTACTACCTAAGTCTAAATGTTGTAGTGATAAATCATGAAACCACGGACAACGTCGGGTATTTCAGCTGTAACAAAGAAACACAAGGCTATTGGACAAGTGCAACCTAAGTCTAAATGTTGTAGTGATAAATCATCAAACCACAGACAACGTCGGGTATTTCAGCTAGTAACAAAGAAACACAAGACTATTGGACAAGTACACCTAAGTCTAAATGTTGTAGTGATAAATCATCAAACCATGAACCACGTCGGGTATTTCAGCTAGTAACAAAGAAACACAAGACTATTGGACAAGTACAACCTAAGTCTAAATGTTGTAGTGATAAATCATCAAACCACGGACAACGTCGGGTATTTCAGCTAGTAACAAAGAAACACAAGACTATTGGACAAGTACAACCTAAGTCTAAATGCTGTAGTGATAAATCATCAAACCACGGACAACGTCGGGTATTTCAGCTAGTAACAAAGAAACACAAGACTATTGGACAAGTACAACCTAAGTCTAAATGTTGTAGTGATAAATCATCAAACCATGGACAACGTCGGGTATTTCAGCTAGTAACAAAGAAACACAAGACTATTGGACAAGTACACCTAAGTCTAAATGTTGTAGTGATAAATCATCAAACCATGAACCACGTCGGGTATTTCAGCTAGTAACAAAGAAACACAAGACTATTGGACAAGTACAACCTAAGTGTAAATGTTGTAGTGATAAATCATCAAACCACGGACAACGTCGGGTATTTCAGCTAGTAACAAAGAAACACAAGACTATTGGACAAGTGTAACCTAAGTCTAAATGTTGTAGTGATAAATCATCAAACCATGAACCACGTCGGGTATTTCAGCTAGTAACAAAGAAACACAAGACTATTGGACAAGTACAACCTAAGTCTAAATGTTGTAGTGATAAATCATCAAACCACGGACAACGCCGGGTATTTCAGCTAGTAACAAAGAAACACAAGACTATTGGACAAGTACACCTAAGTCTAAATGTTGTAGTGATAAATCATCAAACCACGGACAACGCCGGGTATTTCAGCTAGTAACAAAGAAACACAAGACTATTGGACAAGTACACCTAAGTCTAAATTTTGTAGTGATAAATCATCAAACCACGGACAACGTCGGGTATTTCAGCTAGTAACAAAGAAACACAAGACTATTGGACAAGTACAACCTAAGTCTAAATGTTGTAGTGATAAATCATGAAACCACGGACAACGTCGGGTATTTCAGCTGTAACAAAGAAACACACGAATATTGGACAAGTACTACCTAAGTCTAAATGTTGTAGTGATAAATCATGAAACCACGGACAACGTCGGGTATTTCAGCTGTAACAAAGAAACACAAGGCTATTGGACAAGTGCAACCTAAGTCTAAATGTTGTAGTGATAAATCATCAAACCACAGACAACGTCGGGTATTTCAGCTAGTAACAAAGAAACACAAGACTATTGGACAAGTACACCTAAGTCTAAATGTTGTAGTGATAAATCATCAAACCATGAACCACGTCGGGTATTTCAGCTAGTAACAAAGAAACACAAGACTATTGGACAAGTACAACCTAAGTCTAAATGTTGTAGTGATAAATCATCAAACCACGGACAACGTCGGGTATTTCAGCTAGTAACAAAGAAACACAAGACTATTGGACAAGTACAACCTAAGTCTAAATGTTGTAGTGATAAATCATCAAACCACGGACAACGTCGGGTATTTCAGCTAGTAACAAAGAAACACAAGACTATTGGACAAGTACAACCTAAGTCTAAATGTTGTAGTGATAAATCATCAAACCATGGACAACGTCGGGTATTTCAGCTAGTAACAAAGAAACACAAGACTATTGGACAAGTACACCTAAGTCTAAATGTTGTAGTGATAAATCATCAAACCATGAACCACGTCGGGTATTTCAGCTAGTAACAAAGAAACACAAGACTATTGGACAAGTACAACCTAAGTGTAAATGTTGTAGTGATAAATCATCAAACCACGGACAACGTCGGGTATTTCAGCTAGTAACAAAGAAACACAAGACTATTGGACAAGTGTAACCTAAGTCTAAATGTTGTAGTGATAAATCATCAAACCATGAACCACGTCGGGTATTTCAGCTAGTAACAAAGAAACACAAGACTATTGGACAAGTACAACCTAAGTCTAAATGTTGTAGTGATAAATCATCAAACCACGGACAACGCCGGGTATTTCAGCTAGTAACAAAGAAACACAAGACTATTGGACAAGTACACCTAAGTCTAAATGTTGTAGTGATAAATCATCAAACCACGGACAACGCCGGGTATTTCAGCTAGTAACAAAGAAACACAAGACTATTGGACAAGTGCAACCTAAGTCTAAATGTTGTAGTGATAAATCATCAATCCACGGACAACGTCGGGTATTTCAGCCAGTAACAAAGAAACACAAGACTACTGGACAAGTACAACCTAAGTCTAAATGTTGTAATGATAAATCATCAAACCACGGACAACGTCGGGTATTTCACCTAGTAATAAAGAAACACAAGGACATTGGACAAGTGTAACCTAAGTGTAAATGTTGTAGTGATAAATCATCAAACCACGGACAACGTCGGGTATTTCAGCTAGTAACAAAGAAACACAAGACTATTGGACAAGTACAACCTAAGTCTAAATGTTGTAATGATAAATCATCAAACCACGGACAACGTCGGGTATTTCACCTAGTAATAAAGAAACACAAGGACATTGGACAAGTGTAACCTAAGTGTAAATGTTGTAGTGATAAATCATCAAACCACGGACAACGTCGGGTATTGCAGCTAGTTTTCAACTGAAATGAGGGGTATTTTGTGACATCTGGCTCAGAAATGCCGTTGTTGCGTTTTGTATCGTGGATTGCACCCAAGTTAAAGTCACACTGGGGATGAATATGTAACTAAATGCACGCTTATACTGAATAGTTAATGTTGGGTTGATGCCCGGCTGTGAGAGCCGTCACTTGGCGGCGGATGATACGTCAGTCGCCGGGCCTACCTGTGTACCACACTGCCTGCAATGTGAGTAACCATCAAGCATCAGTTGTACTTACATCAACTTCTCCACTCACTTTTCTACACACTATTCCTATAAACACATAACTTGACTTTCTTTCATACGAAGAGTACACAAAGGAAGAATTATATTCCATTGAATAATTCGATATCGAGATTTCACTATCGATTTATCTCTCTACACATCCTAAATTGAAAAAATCTGATGTGTTGCACTCACATGACTTTCTCTACTCTTGTACTAACCATTCTTACAAACTCTTAATCCTCTATCTTCTTCGTGTTAGTTCAGATAAAATTTGCAGAAATTATCTTATTTCTTATTTCCTTGTAGATACAAGGGAAATATGGGAATACAGTAAACTTTGAACGATAGTCAACTCTAAATAAAGCTTTCAAATTTCGCTCGCTTTGCACGTAATTTGAAATAACAAACGATGTTCCATTTGACACAAGTATAAGTTCTCCAAAACTCACACAAATTACAAGTCTTCGACTTAGGCCACTCTAAAAATAAAATTTAAAAAAAATTATTTAGACATAAATTTTATGTTTTAGCAAGATATACGTTTTTTGTGTAGTAAGATTTAGTCTCCCTCTTACGGTTTACCAATTATGCAAAAGTCATCCAGAGTAAATAGGGCTACGTGAGCTGTAGCCAAAAAATTCAAGATATACAAGATATACCTACATTTTTTACATAAATGTATCTCAAACATGGCATTATAATCGAAATCGTTAGAGCCATTTTCAAGAAGATCTTTAGGGTGGAGGAATTTTCTCCAAAATCTTCTTTTCGCATCCTTGAGAGAGAGAGAGAGAGAGAGAGAGAGAGAGAGAGAGAGAGAGTGAGTGAGAGAGAAAGACACGGACACCTTTCTAAAAAAAAGAGAAAGAAAAGGTTAAAATGTTTTTAGAGAAATATCTATATGATTGTGTGTCCGTCTGTCTATATATCTGTGAACAGCCTCACTCAAAAACGAAAAGTCGGATTAATACCAAATTAGTATTTAAGTATCTCCTAAGGATAAACAGGAAGAGTTTCCTGAAAATTTGATTTTCTCAAAAATGGACCTAACAGCTTTGATTCAAGTACCATATGTTTAAGGTATTTTCATGACAAATGAAATTTATACGTATCTTGAATTTCTTGGGAATGTCCTCCGAAGTACTCTTCATTCTAAATGACTTTTGTATACCTAGTGAACTATAAGAGATTGGCAAAATCTTACTACACAAAAAAATGTAGATCTCGTTGAGGCACACAATTTATGTCAAATGGAATGTTTTTTTGGAGTGAACCATTTCCGCGATATTCCTTGTAATATATTTAAATTTGTCAACACTTATACTTTTTCTCAAATTGCTTGTCAAATCGTGGGAAGACAGTGAACTTAAATACTTACGTATAAGTTTGGTATACCTCGCCCTGAACCTTCCTTTGCATAGGACATTTTTAATTTGTTTTAATTTTCTGAAATACTAATTTAATGGGCTTACTAAATATACCAATATAAATTATTTACATGAATAATAGAATATATAGGTTGAACTTTGGGAGAAAGTACTAAAAAATTCAAACAAACAACAGAAAATACCTCGGAAACCATTCACTCCATAAAAGAAATGCATTTTATAAAAATCTGATGTGTAGCACTCACATGACTTTCTCTACTCTTGTACTAACCATTCTTACAAACTCTTATTCCTATATCTTCTTCGTGTTAGTTGAAACAAATATTTGCATAAATTATTTTATTGCTCATTTTTTGTAGGTACAAGGGGAATATGGGAATACAGTATACCTTGAGCGATAGTCAAATGTTTAAAGCTTTCAAATACCGTTATATTTACACAGTTAACATATAAAAATTAATATCGATGTTATATTTAGCAGACGCGGAAGTTCTCCAAAACTTACACAAATAACAAGGCATATCTCCGAAGTGGTTCACTCTAAAAAAATTTATTTGGACATAAATCGTGTATTTTAGCAGCATCTACATTTTTGTATAGTAAAATTTGGTGTATCTCTTACGGTTTATGAGAAGAAACAGGACTACATAGGCTATAGTCAGAAAATTCAAAATATACATTTCATTTTTTAATTAATATCGTTAGAGCCATTTTCAAGAAAATCAAATTTTTTAAAAAAGTTTCCATGTAAAGGATAGTTTAGGGTGAAGGAATTTTCTTCAAAATCTTCGTGTTGCATCCTTGAAAGGCGTTAAACTTGAACACCAACTTTAGTTTTTAACTGAATTTTCGTTTTTGAGTTATGCTGTCCACAGACTGACACACACAGGGACAGACACACACACGCACGCGCGGACCTATTTCTAAAAAACATTTTTTTTTAAATTTATTTTATTTAGGAGCCCTCAAAATATACTATTTCCGGTGAAACCTGGATACCAAATTTTTGGGTGGAATGCAATACTTCCTCTACTTACTATACGTAGCCGAGCAAGTAAAAATTCATATTTTGTAAATTTTTGCTATTTAATCTATCCTTAAACATAGGAACTTTTGATATCAATGGAGTGTATATAAGCTCTGATAAACCAAAGTTTATAACGTAAAACGTTGTAAAAGTTATCTTATTCACACCTTCTATCGTATTATTACTTTTAACTAAGTTCTGTTCCAGAAGGTCACACTTCAATATACTTTAGCATATTTAGCTTATTACTATAGTATATGAATATGGCAATCGCACTAATCAAATCGACAGTTGCACCTTAATGACCATTTTTAAAACGCCCAATCTTTGTTGAATGGAACTCTGAAGGACTTCATCAACAGTTAATGCTTATTAAAAACATTCCAATTCTTGTAATCTCAGCTTGATGCACAGTTATCTAAATTGAGTTAGAGTCCACGGATTTTATTACTTATTTTAGGAACGTTATTTGGTGAAATAAAAGCTTAACTCATAAAGATGATAGCTTAACTATATTCTAACTTGAATCTAGGATTACTTTCCCTTTTAGCACAGTATCTTCCTTTAGTTCGTTATTTTTCTTAAAATGATCTGACGTGTTACATTTACACGACTTTTTCTACCTATTCTTAAATTAAGGTATTCTTAAGGTAGCCTTAAAGCTATTTGCAATTAAATCTCGGTACCAAATATTTGGGTGTATTCCAACACGTTTTCTACAAACTGTAAGTTGCAATGCTGTAAACTTGAAAACGTCCATTTCGAGCCCACGTCTAAATGACAACCTAAGTCAATAAATTGTAGCATTTGGACACACTTTAACAAATCGATCCAGCTTTTAGTGATTTAATGCTCTCAAAACATTAACTTCAATGATAGCCATTGCAATATATCGTGATTTATAAGTCATTTAATCTGTAGATATGGCAATGGATATGCTCGTCCATATATGTTCATTTCTGAAATGCACAAGATTTGCTCAACATTTATAGTGCTTTGTTAGCGCCGGAATTACTAACTGCAGTGGTTAATAACTCCAAAAAGAAATGGTGCAGACATAGATAAATATTTTGAAATCAATTATGTGGCTAGAACCGTGAGTTAAAATTTTATCTGAGATTGAAGTTATTAGCAACTTCCGTGTTAAGGAAAGGCGATTATATTTAAGTCCCTATAGCTTAGCCAAGTAGGTAGATGAAATCAAGTCATGAAAGAAATCATTAGACGAAAGCATTCCTAGATCTCATTTACGTTTAGAATTCAGAGCTATGAAATTCTCTTCAATCTCAAAGAAGTTTTACATAATTGGTAATCTGCAAGAGATAGACAAAGTCTTACACCACAGAAAATACAAAACTCGTTGAAACATACTTTATATTAAATACACGTTTTTGTACACTTAACAATTTCGGAGATACCTATTTCTTGTTATTTGTCTGAGTTTTGCAGTACTTTGAGTTTTCTCAAATAGGAATATTGTTCGCAGTTTTGTTTCTTGAGCATGCAAACAGAATGCATTTTCCCACTGTATTCCCATAATCCTCTTATACCTATAAGAAAATTAATGAGATAATTTCTACAAATGTTTATCTCTATTAACGTAAAGTAAACGGAGGAAAGAGTGTTTTTAAGAATAGTTTGTACAAGAGGAGAGAAAGTCATGTGAATGCAACACGCCAGATTCTTTTTAAACTTTCAATAGCCTTTCAAACCGGAGAGCTAAACAAATTGTTAACTAAAGCGAAAGATACTAATGGTAAAGTAATAAGAAATATAACTGTTGGTCCCACGTGGCAGAGAATTGTGGACACTAGACGTAAAAACATGAACAGGACGGCTGGCAGAGGTTAGGATGCCTCCTGGGGTTACCAGAAGAAAGAAAATACATTACTGCATGACCAGGAGAAGCTGAAAAAAAGGAATAACTTCCCATTTGAGAAAAGTATAAATATTAAAAGAAGTACCAACGAATAGCGGGGAAATAGCTAACACACAACAAAGTATTTGGCGTAAATAGTGTGTTTAAATGAGATGTGCGTTTCTTATACACTAAGATTTTGTGTATCTCGTACAGTTTACCAGTTATACAAAAGTCATTCAGAATGGTGAGGACTTCAAAGACTACTGCCAGAAAATTCAAGATATACATTTCGTTTGTTATAAATATCAATGTTAAAGAAATGATATTCTTATCAAAACTTTAAGCAGCTTTTTGGAAAATCAAACTTTTTTTAAAATATTTTTTATTTAAAAGATAGTTTGAGAGAGGGAATTTGATGTCTTTTCCTATGTATGATAGTTTTAATATCTCCATATTTGTTAAACCCACTGTCCATTGTTTGAGGATGTAAAATTAAATTTTCTGAATTGTCAATAACTTTACTGTTTCCGTCAGAGCAATGAGAAGCCAGTGATATGTTAGCGGCAATTCCCCCTACGGTTACCGCCAAATAGGTGCTAATCCGGGCGTGGACTTAGGCGATGATCGATGTCTGATACACGTGTTACAGTAAAACTTCCAACATTTTAAGAATTTTCAGCATTGGCATACAGCTGTTTTTGGCACTGTGATTTCTGAACGTACTAGTATCTAATTACTTGAACCTTGAGTTTGTTGTTGACTGACTTCGCTAATGACATGCTTCTTGATATGTATCAATTATTTATTGCAATGATTTGTCTATTTCGCTCTCATGCAAGACATGGACTACTTCTCACTCGGGGACAGTGTTTCCTGACTTCGCAGGCAGGCAGGCGATGAGAGAACTATTCAAGCATGAATGGCGGCAGCAAGGCCAACACAAATAAAGCCCTAAAACAAAGGAATTCCCCCTAACAAACTGGCACAAACACGGATTCAGATCAAAGCTCAAATCCCTACCCACGTTTCTTGTCATTTGCATACCTCAACAGCAACGCGTCGACCTCACGCTATTTTTGCTTCACTTGTTTTGTGATTAACTGGCACTTCGCCATTACCTAAAAAATCGTCACCTTTCGTGTGCTTATTAGGCATGTTGAAGTTTTAATTACACTAATTACCTGTGGTTAGATCCGCTGTATGAGTTATTTTGAAAATACCTAAGGCAAAGGTAAAACATTAAAACAAATATAGGCTGCAATGTCTTATATTTACAAAATGATGACATAATAAACAAAAAATGATAAATTCAACCCGATATTCAGTATCATCAAACGAAAATTAAAAACTGCAAGGAAAGAGACAAAAATAAAATTTTACAAAGTGATGGTTATTCAAATGTTAATGTTGGATAATGGATCTGAATGCTGGACAGTGACCAAACAAATGGAAAGATAAAAGCAGCAAAGATGTGATTTTGAAATATGTAGTAGGGTTTACACTAAAAGAGAGAAGAAGAAGAAGAAGAAGAAGAAGAAGAAGAAGAAGAAGAAAAAGAAAAGAGAAGTAAAGACAAGCGTGAAAAATTGAGAAACTTCAACTTACTAGAAAGTATTAAAGGGGAAACAACTGGAAACAACGTATGGATAAATTGAATGAAAATTGTGGTGGTGACGGTGATGGTGATGGTGGTAGAAGTGGTGGTGGTGATGGTGGGGGTGGTGGTGGAGGTGGTGGTAGTGCTGGTGGTGCTGATGGTGGTGGTGACGGTGGTGGTGATGGTGGTGACGGTGGTAGAAGTGGTGGTGGTGATGGTGGGGGTGGTGGTGGAGGTGGTGGTAGTGCTGGTGGTGCTGATGGTGGTGGTGACGGTGGTGGTGATGGTGGTGATGGTGGTAGAAGTGGTGGTGGTGATGGTGGGGGTGGTGGTGGAGGTGGTGGTAGTGCTGGTGGTGCTGATGGTGGTGGTGACGGTGGTGGTGATGGTGGTGACGGTGGTAGAAGTGGTGGTGGTGATGGTGAGGGTGGTGGTGGAGGTGGTGGTAGTGCTGGTGGTGCTGATGGTGGTGGTGACGGTGATGGTGATGGTGGTAGAAGTGGTGGTGGTGATGGTGGGGGTGGTGGTGGAGGTGGTGGTAGTGCTGGTGGTGCTGATGGTGGTGGTGACGGTGGTGGTGATGGTGGTGACGGTGATGGTGATGGTGGTAGAAGTGGTGGTGGTGATGGTGGGGGTGGTGGTGGAGGTGGTGGTAGTGCTGGTGGTGCTGATGGTGGTGGTGGCGGTGGCGGTGGCGGCGGTGGTGATGTTGATGGCGGTGGTAATGGTGATGACGGTGGTGGTAGTGATGGTGCTGGTGGTGGTGGTGGTGTGATGGTGGTGGTGGTAGTGATGGTGCTGGTGGTGGTGGTGGTGTGATGGTGGTGGTGGCGGTGGTGATGGTGGTGATGTTGATGGCGGTGGTAATGGTGATGACGGTGGTGGTAGTGATGGTGGAGGTGGTGGTGACTGTGGTGGTGTGATGGTGGTGGTGGCGGTGGTGATGGTGGTGATGGTGTGACGGTGGTAATGGTGGTGGTGGTGGTAGTGGTGGTGGTGCTGGTGTGACGGTGGTGATGGTGGTGGCGGTGGTGGTGGCGGCGGCGGTGATGATGGTGTGACGGTGGTTGTGGTGGTGGTGCTGGTGTGACGATGGTGATGGTGGTGGCGGCGGCGGTGGTGATGATGGTGGTGGTGGTGGCGGTGGTGGTGGTGCTGGTGGTGGTGGCGGTGGTGGTGGTGGTGGCGGTAGTGGTGCTGGTGGTGGTGCTGGTGGTGGTGGTGGCGTTGTGGCGGCGGCGGTGGTGATGACGGTGGTGGTGGTGACGGTGGTGGTGGTGACGGTGGTGGTGGTGGTGACGATAGTGGTGACGGTGGTGGTGGTGGTGGTGAAGGTGGTGGTGGTGGTGACGGTGGCGGTGGTGGTAGTGGTGGCGGTGACGATGGTGGTGACGGTGGTGGTGATGGTGGTGGTGTGATGGTGGTGGTGTGATGGTAGTGGTGGTGACGGTGGTGGTGGTGGTGACGGTGGCGGTGGTGGTGGTGGTGGCGGCGGTGGTGATGACGGTGGTGGTGGTGGTGGTGTTGGTGGTGGTGTGATGGTGGTGGTGTGATGGTAGTGGTGGTGACGGTGGTGGTGGTGGTGACGGTGGCGGTGGTGGTGATGGTGGCGTTGTAATGGTGGTGACGGTGGTGGTGGTGGTGTTGGTGGTGGTCGTGGTGATGGTGGTGATATCTAAGGCACTCCTCAATCATTTCTTAATGCATACTTCCCAGACAAATCTGGAAAATGTTTTATCTCCACCAAGAAGTTCATTTGAGATAAATTGTGTGTTTTAACGAAATATAAACCTTTTTGCAGTAAAATTTTGTCTCCTACAGTTCACCATATATACAAAAAATATCCAGAATGAAGAGGACTTCTGAGGACATTCCAGGAAATTCAATGTATGCATTTCATTTATCGTGCAAATATTCTGTCAAAATGACAATTCGACGAATCTCACTTGTGACGCCGGTGTGACAAAATGACAAATACGTCAACTGTTGACTCGCAAAAAGGTTGGGCCTATAACTCAGAAGCTAATATTGTTTATGAAATACCCCTTCATGACGACAAAATTGGGTAGGGTGCGCCATTAGCGGCCAAAGAGTTACAGGACCATTTGACGCTCGTATATACGTGAATACAATGTTGACCCCTCTTTTTTAGAGAATTAACAGACAATGAACATAATTTTACCTTTTTTCAATAACGCTCTGCAACAATGGTGACCACTTTGAGCATCTCCTTTCATAAAGTTGGTAAGGAAAGCCTTTAAAAGTAGTTTTAAAATATTGTATGGTTTCATCCTCGCCTTTCTATGGTAACGGCCGTTGGCGACGAGCGCCGAGGACGCGTACAGGCAAAACACCGCGCAGTCGGAAGTTGTTTGTTTCTTTTATTCTGAACATGTTTAGCTGCGTTGTATTACGGGTCACTTTTTATGCACTCCAGCGAAAAATTGTATACAGAACTTAGAAAACTAGCAGATGTAGAATGCGATATGAGTGTAAGAAGGAGATTTGCCAAGACCTGGTTGTGTCACATGTTTTCCAAAAGCTCGCCGGTCAAGGCACAAAGAAGCCGAGCGAGTGTTACCTTGGCGGTTCTGGTTAAGGCGAGTATTACAATATGGGTCAAACTTACGACACTCTCACTTACTTTCAACTCGCTTTTATACAAATTACTTTTACAGTCATTTCTATATCTACTTCATGTTAATACTGACAAACATTTGTACAAATTACCCTATTGCTAATTTGTTTGTGGGTACAGTAGCCTTTAGCTGATAGTCAAATATTTTAAGAGCTGGTTGCTATGCGATAGCTTTGACATTCCGTTCCCTCTGCATAGTCAAGATACAAAAATGACTAGCGATCTTCCATTTGAGAACGGTCTCTATATATTGTACAATTCTGACAAGTAACAAGGAATGGTTCACTTTAAAAAACAATAAAAATATCTTAAACATATAGCATTTTAATCAAAATCTTTAGAGCTGTTTTCAAGAAAATTAAAATTTTCGAAAAATTTTCATGTAAAGGTTAGTTTAGAATGTAGGAATTTTCTTTAAAATCTTTCTGTCGCATCCTTGAAAGTTAATAAACTTAAATACCAACTTTGATTTTTAATCGACTTTTCGTTTTTGAGTTATGCTGTCCACAGAGTCACGCACACATTGACTTTTTTCTATAAATGCTGTTTTCTTATTCGAGGATTCATTCCTTATAATATCTACTGACACTCAGAGTTGCACTAAGTGTTTTGAAAGAAGCACCTGTTGTTGATTTTAACTTCCTTGCCGTACGGAATGAAAGACGTGTTTCTCGGCCTAGACCAGTTTTCCTCTATAATAACATTTAACTGTTTGCATACAATTTAATTTACATGCAGTTATTGTCAGGTGGATTACGTAGGCATGTTATGGAAGTTGTCAATTAGCCAGGCGGTAATTGGGACTGATTAAGTGATAAAGGGATACCTACCAACACTTTTGTCACTTCACTCAGGCAGTCATTTTAATTACAATAATTGTTACACCTCCAGGAAACTCATACTAAAACAAAATGTTAACAATAGCTCGTATTAAGGCTAGTGCCTAGTAACTAGAGAACACATGCATCCCACGTAAATTCAGTTACCAAGATTTCAATGCAAGTACATCTTTTGAGGCTTCCTGTAATTATACGCTTGGTAGCTGCAAGTTAATGTATTTGAGTGAAGGTATTAAGACCGCCTCCGTAGCGCAGTTGGTAGCGCACTTGCCTCTGGCGTGGAGGACCCGGGTTCGATTCCCGGTACTAGCATGGGGTTTTATCCCCTCTGAGAAGTCTGGCACGGGGTGCACTCAGCCTCGTTAGGTCTCAGGGGGATCAATTGAGGAGCTACTTGATGGAGAAGTAGCGCCCCAGGTATTGAAGACCGCATAATTGGTCGGGAGGAATCGGGGACGCTGACCACATCCCACCCTCCAGTACTGCACCCTACCAATGACGCCTGTAGTGGGTAGAGGTGGGGAACGCAGCGGCTGGGTGGTAGGCCTTGGCCCTTCATGGGCTGTTGCGCCGGGGTTTAGTAGTAAAGGTATTATAGGGAATATTTTGAAAAACAATTGTAACGTTCTAAAAGTAAACCTTATTTGATCATGTGAATCTTTTCAGTGTGTTTTCATATTTCATAATATGAAGTAATCTTATAACGTCTAGCAGCAATGTTTGTCAGAGATAAGGCATCAAGCGAGCAAGACAAAAATGGTTGTAAGCAAACGTTTATTTAGAGTGGCAGGCGAAGGTGGGGATGTCTCCATAAAGATCAGTTGTAAACATCTGACATTAAGAGTGCAATGCTGATAAATGACTTGGGTTACGTGTCCAAGGCCGCCTGGGAATCATTCGCGCACCACCAAGTACGCTGACAAGCGTAACAGATCTGTAGGTACCTACAAGTTGAAGCAGATCCTCTTAGCACAGCTTGCAATGAAGCGTTAAATCCTCTTGCTGCGTATCCTCCGAATGGAGCATATGCTCACGATACAACAACAACGATGATCAAACTTAACTTTAAATTGCTGATATTCAAACGCACTGACTTACATAATCAGATTTATCGAAACGTTAGATATGTTTAAGAAATAGCTGCAGTATCAGACTAAGGTACGAAGTTCAATAACACATAATTTGAAGTACTTCATTTTGCAACGTACTGCTCCTTTTTTTAAGCAGGAAAAGTGTTCTATTCGTCCAAAAAGTTGGTACCGAGATTTCACCGAAAATACAAGTTTTGAGACTCCCGCGATAAAAAGGCAATTTTAGAAAAATATCTATGTCTGTGTGTGTCTGTGCGTCGATCTGTTTCAACTACCTGTCTACCTGCCTGTCCGCCTGTCATTCCACCAGCCCTGTCCGCCTGTTTGTCTGTGAACAACATTACTCCAACTCGGTGGCATCTTCCAAGGACACAACGCCTCTCCAAACCACCCCTTACACGGATTTCTTTTTTCGAAAATGTTGATATTCTCAAAAATACCTCCAGTGATTTTGATTGAAATGCCATATATTACTCACTGTGGACTATTCCACGCGTATGTGACTTGGTTTAACTCAACCAAACATGTACATAACAATTTCAATGAATGACAGCCTTCATTTATGACAAACATGAAATATTCACATTTTTACTTTCTCTGTTACCCCACCCAAAAATTCGATGTCCAAATTTCACCAGAAATATACGTTTTCAGGTCCCCTGAATCCAAAATTAGTATTTTTAGAAAAAGGTCCGTGTGTGTGTGTGTGTGTGTGTGTGTGTGTGTGTGTGTGCGCGTGTGTGTGTGTATGTGTGTGTGAGTCTGTGCGTCTGTCTGTGCACAGCATAACTCAAAAATGAAAATTCAGTTAAAAACCAGTTATTATTTAAGTTTAATGTCCTTCAAGGATACGATACGAAGATTTTGAAGAAAACTGCTCCACCCTAAGCTAACCTTTATTTGGAAATTTTTTCAAAAAATGTTATTTTCTTGTAAATGGTTAACGATTTTGATTAAAATGTCATATGTTTAAGATATTTTTATGAGAAATTAAATATTAATTTTGAATTTTCTGGCTATAGCCCCTGTGATCCTATTTACTTTGGATGAATTTTGAATAACTAGTAAACCGTTAGATATGGACCAAATCTTACTGTACAAAAAATGTAAATCTTGATAAAACACACAATTTAAGTCCAAATAAGTTTTTGTAGAGTGAACCATTTGGAGACATTCCTTGTTATTTGAGTGAATTTTGGAAACCAAACTTTCTTCAAATAAAAGATCGTAATTCATTTTTTATATCTTAGCCGTGCAAAGAGAACGGAATTTAAAAGATTTAAAAGATTTTAGCATTGCTCAAAGCCTACTGTGTTCCCATATTCCCCTTGTACCTACAAGGAAATAAGCAATAAGATAATTTGTACAAATGTTTACCTCACGAAGAAGATTGAGGATTAAGAGTTTGTAGGAATGGTTAGTACAAGAGTAGAGAAAGTCATGTGAGTGCAACACATCAGATTTTTAACAATTATACTTTGAATAATTAAAATATTTTTCCAGAAAAAAATTTTAAAAATAAAGTGAGAATGAATTCGAGCATTCACTAACTTCCATCTTTGTTTACCTCTAGTGTGTTTATTATGTTGGATTGCTAACGTGCAACATAGCCAAACTGTGAAAACTTGAAGAACAAAGTTTTCTCTCTGAAACAAGTTTTGCTATATCTAAGACATTTCCTCTTTAACGTTGACAGTGACAATGGCACGAACCCTTACCATTCTTGGCTATTATAATATTCCCTTTGCTGTGTATACCGCGATGTTTCGATCACGCAACCACAGCAAAATGTTAAAGGTGAACTAAAAAACAGACAGTGGATTGTTGCTGATGTAACTTGCTAACAGGGCGTATCAAAACAAAGATGCGCAGTTATTATCTCTATTTCTTTGACTTTCTCTACTACGTAGAGTACTCTACTAACTAGAGATATTATTGAATTCCCCCCACAAATTCAATACTGAGATTTTATTGGCAACACGCGCGCGTGTGTTGTGTGTGTTGCATATCTGTGTTGTGTGTGTGTGTGTGTGTGTGTGTGTGTGTGTGTGTGTGTGTGTGTGTGTGTGTGTGTGTATTGTGTTTGCGTGCGTGCGCGCGCGCGAACAGCATAGCTCAAAAATATGTGTTGCACTTACATGACTTTCTGTCTTCTTGTACTAACCATTCTTACAAACTCTTCGTGTTATTTGAGGTAAACATTTACAGAAATCATCTAATTATTTATTTCTTGTAGGTACAAGGGGAATGTGGGATAGGAACAGTAGATTAGAGCGATAGTCAAATATTTTGCAGCTTTGAGATCCCGTTCTCTTTGCACGCTTAACATATAAAAAAATGAACAACGATGTTGCATTTATGAGTTTTTTTTCGAAACTGACACAAATAACAAAGAATATCTCCGAAATGGTTCACTCTACAAAAAATTTTATTGTGACATAAATTGTGTGTTTTAGCGAGATTTACATTTCTTCTACAGTAAGATTTTGTCTATCTCTTACGGTTTACGAGTTATGCAAAGGTCATCCAGAGTAAACAGGACTACATAGGCTATAGCCAGAAAATTCAAAATATACATTCCATTTGTCATAAAAATAGGTTATACATGTTATTTTTATCAAAATCATTAGAGCCATTTTCAATAAAATCAAAATTTTCGAAAAATTGCCCATGTAAAGGGTAGTTTAGGATGGAACAATGTTCTTCAAAATCTTCGTGATGCCTTCTTAAAATATATCTTAAATACACACACACACACACACACACACACACACACACACACACACGCACACACACACACACACACACACACGGATCTTTTTCTATAAATGCTTTTTTTAATTCAAACGGCCTGAAAAAAATTTCCTGTGAAATATCGATATCGAACTTTTGGGTGGAATACCTACAATACTTCGTCTACTTATTAGTAGAGAAAGTAAAAATCTAACCATTTCAAACTACCCTTTTTATGGAAAAGTTATCCAAATGTAGGCCTTCAGCGTTATTGATTAAGGTGTCAACATACCTATGTATAATATTCCTGAAGAAGGCCGAGGATTCTGAGATGGAAATAGGCTATACTACTTATTCAGTTCGTGATGAAGCCCATAGATTTGGTATGACCGAAAGAATAAATTTGAAATGACTGATCACCCGTGAAACCATAAGCAAATTATCAAAATGTTTTGTTTTCTCAAAAAAGGACTGTAACGACTTTTTTGATAAAATAACACTAGTTTAAGATATTTTCATGGCTAATGAAACGCAGGCATGTCTTGAATTTTCTGGGAGTAGTGTCTGAAGTCCCCTTCATTCTGAATCACTGTTTAACTCATTAACCATAAGAGTGAGTGAGTGAGTGAGTAGTGGGGTTTACGGGCCCGTCGACAACTAGGTCATTAGGGCCCTAAACCATAAGAGATAAAAGTTGCCGAGTTGTTCTGTCGGCAATCTCTATCTACCACAGTCGATTTATAATCAGAATTTACTCGATATGCATACAGCTGCTCCAGTTACATAGAACCAAGCGCATATTGCTCTACTGATTCCATCCGCCTTGCACTAGGATAAAAACAAAAGACCTTCAGATACCTATGCACATGATTCACTACAAATATTTACACAGGTGCGCCATAGAGGTGTGGGAGGGGGGGGGGTAGTGCCCTCCGGACATTCCAGCGGGCATAGGTCTCAAAGCAGGGGGTACCTATCTGCAGCAAGTCAAGTTCCAAGCCTAGCACAAGCAATCCATTGGAGCACATACATTTACAATGTAATGATCAGTCGAAGTTTTCCCCACAAGGACTTGACTTTCACTTCAGACTCAGCTTCCTCCACGTCCACTTCATCACCATCGTCCTCACTCCATGCTTTAGTTCATTGTTCGCAGTAATCCTTCCATCATCACCACAAGGACTTGACTTTCACTTCAGACTCAGCTTCCTCCACGTCCACTTCATCACCATCGTCCTCACTCCATGCTTTAGTTCATTCTTCGCAGTAATCCTTCCATCATCACCACAAGGACTTGACTTTCCTTCAGACTCAGCTTCCTCCACGTCCACTTCATCACCATCGTCCTCACTCCATGCTTTAGTTCATTCTTCGCAGTAATACTTCCATCGCCACAAGGACTTGACTTTCACTTCAGACTCAGCTTCCTCCACGTCCACTTCATCACCATCGTCCTCACTCCATGCTTTAGTTCATTCTTCGCAGTAATACTTCCATCGCCACAAGGACTTGACTTTCACTTCAGACTCAGCTTCCTCCACGTCCACTTCATCACCATCGTCCTCACTCCATGCTTTAGTTCATTCTTCGCAGTAATCCTTCCATCGCCACAAGGACTTGACTTTCACTTCAGACTCAGCTTCCTCCACGTCCACTTCATCACCATCGTCCTCACTCCATGCTTTAGTTCATTCTTCGCAGTAATCCTTCCATCACCACCACAAGGACTTGACTTTCACTTCAGACTCAGCTTCCTCCACGTCCACTTCATCACCATCGTCCTCACTCCATGCTTTAGTTCATTCTTCGCAGTAATCCTTCCATCGCCACAAGGACTTGACTTTCACTTCAGACTCAGCTTCCTCCACGTCCACTTCATCACCATCGTCCTCACTCCATGCTTTAGTTCATTCTTCGCAGTAATACTTCCATCACCACCACCACAAGGACTTGACTTTCACTTCAGACTCAGCTTCCTCCACGTCCACTTCATCACCATCGTCCTCACTCCATGCTTTAGTTCATTCTTCGCAGTAATCCTTCCATCGCCACCACAAGGACTTGACTTTCACTTCAGACTCAGCTTCCTCCACGTCCACTTCATCACCATCGTCCTCACTCCATGCTTTAGTTCATTCTTCGCAGTAATCCTTCCATCGCCACAAGGACTTGACTTTCACTTCAGACTCAGCTTCCTCCACGTCCACTTCATCACCATCGTCCTCACTCCATGCTTTAGTTCATTCTTCGCAGTAATACTTCCATCACCATCACCACAAGGACTTGACTTTCACTTCAGACTCAGCTTCCTCCACGTCCACTTCATCACCATCGTCCTCACTCCATGCTTTAGTTCATTCTTCGCAGTAATCCTTCCATCGCCACAAGGACTTGACTTTCACTTCAGACTCAGCTTCCTCCACGTCCACTTCATCACCATCGTCCTCACTCCATGCTTTAGTTCATTCTTCGCAGTAATCCTTCCATCACCATCACCACAAGGACTTGACTTTCACTTCAGACTCAGCTTCCTCCACGTCCACTTCATCACCATCGTCCTCACTCCATGCTTTAGTTCATTCTTCGCAGTAATCCTTCCATCGCCACCACAAGGACTTGACTTTCCTTCAGACTCAGCTTCCTCCACGTCCACTTCATCACCATCGTCCTCACTCCATGCTTTAGTTCATTCTTCGCAGTAATCCTTCCATCGCCACAAGGACTTGACTTTCACTTCAGACTCAGCTTCCTCCACGTCCACTTCATCACCATCGTCCTCACTCCATGCTTTAGTTCATTCTTCGCAGTAATCCTTCCATCGCCACAAGGACTTGACTTTCACTTCAGACTCAGCTTCCTCCACGTCCACTTCATCACCATCGTCCTCACTCCATGCTTTAGTTCATTCTTCGCAGTAATACTTCCAGCACCACCACCACAAGGACTTGACTTTCACTTCAGACTCAGCTTCCTCCACGTCCACTTCATCACCATCGTCCTCACTCCATGCTTTAGTTCATTCTTCGCAGTAATCCTTCCATCACCATCACCACAAGGACTTGACTTTCACTTCAGACTCAGCTTCCTCCACGTCCACTTCATCACCATCGTCCTCACTCCATGCTTTAGTTCATTCTTCGCAGTAATCCTTCCATCGCCACAAGGACTTGACTTTCACTTCAGACTCAGCTTCCTCCACGTCCACTTCATCACCATCGTCCTCACTCCATGCTTTAGTTCATTCTTCGCAGTAATACTTCCATCACCATCACCACAAGGACTTGACTTTCACTTCAGACTCAGCTTCCTCCACGTCCACTTCATCACCATCGTCCTCACTCCATGCTTTAGTTCATTCTTCGCAGTAATCCTTCCATCGCCACAAGGACTTGACTTTCACTTCAGACTCAGCTTCCTCCACGTCCACTTCATCACCATCGTCCTCACTCCATGCTTTAGTTCATTCTTCGCAGTAATCCTTCCATCACCATCACCACAAGGACTTGACTTTCACTTCAGACTCAGCTTCCTCCACGTCCACTTCATCACCATCGTCCTCACTCCATGCTTTAGTTCATTCTTCGCAGTAATCCTTCCATCGCCACCACAAGGACTTGACTTTCCTTCAGACTCAGCTTCCTCCACGTCCACTTCATCACCATCGTCCTCACTCCATGCTTTAGTTCATTCTTCGCAGTAATCCTTCCATCGCCACAAGGACTTGACTTTCACTTCAGACTCAGCTTCCTCCACGTCCACTTCATCACCATCGTCCTCACTCCATGCTTTAGTTCATTCTTCGCAGTAATCCTTCCATCGCCACAAGGACTTGACTTTCACTTCAGACTCAGCTTCCTCCACGTCCACTTCATCACCATCGTCCTCACTCCATGCTTTAGTTCATTCTTCGCAGTAATCCTTCCATCGCCACAAGGACTTGACTTTCACTTCAGACTCAGCTTCCTCCACGTCCACTTCATCACCATCGTCCTCACTCCATGCTTTAGTTCATTCTTCGCAGTAATCCTTCCATCACCATCACCACAAGGACTTGACTTTCACTTCAGACTCAGCTTCCTCCACGTCCACTTCATCACCATCGTCCTCACTCCATGCTATAGTTCATTCTTCGCAGTAATCCTTCCATCGCCACCACAAGGACTTGACTTTCACTTCAGACTCAGCTTCCTCCACGTCCACTTCATCACCATCGTCCTCACTCCATGCTTTAGTTCATTCTTCGCAGTAATCCTTCCATCGCCACAAGGACTTGACTTTCACTTCAGACTCAGCTTCCTCCAAGTCCACTTCATCACCATCTCATTTACCAACAAAGTCGATGTAGGTATTGCACTCACATGACCTTCTCTACTCGCTCTTGAACAACTCATCCTTTTGTCTGCTTCCTCTTGAGATAGACATTTGTAGAAATTGTCTTATTACATATTTCCTTACAGGTACAATGGGAATTCTTTTTTCTTAACGATGCTGTCCACTGCCAGGATTATATCAGGGCCGCCGGTGTGCCAGAACTTTGTCCTGCAGGAGTTCGTTTACATGCCAGAAGTCTACTGATATGGGAATGCCCCTTTTAGACACACTTAGAAACCATCGGTCCGAGCCGGATTTGAACCCGCGATCTTGGGATCGGTAGGCCAGCGACTAACACGATGGGAATGTTTTACAGTACACCTTAACCGATAGTCAAATCCTTTAAGACCCGGTTGTTGTGTGATGGGTTTCAGATTCCCTTCTCTTTGCATAACTAGGAGATGAGTGAGTGAGTGACTGAGTGTATGTGAGTGTGTGTGAGTGTGTGTGAGTGAGTGAGTGAGTGTGTGAATGAGTGAGTAGGGTTTAAGAACCCGTCGACAGCTAGGTCATTAGGGTCCCCCTAGGAGATAAAAAAGCAATAACGACTTTCTACTTGAAGTAAGTATTTGAAAATAAACCAATAAGAAGGAATACCATCTCAGAAATGGTTATCATAAGAAACGCCACGAATGATTGCCAATTTATCTAGAGAATTTGACTATCACGAGTTGCATTTATTAAGACTATTTCACGAATTAAAGGATGATATAGTCTATGAAATGTGTTTAAATGTTGTATTGCAATTACTAACCTCTTAAAAGGCATACATATATCAGCGTCCATGGGTACGGCCTACAAGACACAAATATTATTAAATGATAATATGACTAAATAGTCCTTGAGGACCTAAGACTAAAACAAAACAAAAAAGCGAAGTATGTAAATGTTTATCTGCATTAATTGAAAGTAGTTCTAATTATATTTTGAAAGAATAGTTTGTAGAAGAGTGAGTAGAAAAAGTCCTGTGAGTGCATTACATTACATTTTTACTTACTCTACTACGTGAATAAGCAGGGGAAGTATATTCGACCCAAAAATTCGATGTCGAGATTTCTCCGAAAACATGTTTTGAGGTCTTCTGAATCGAAAGCAACAACTTTTAGTAGAAGGTTTGGGAGTGTGTCTGTCTGTCTGTCTGTCTGACTGTCTGTCTGTAAGTATGTATGTCTGTCTGTGAACAGTATAATTCAAAAACGAAAAGCTGGTTACAAACCATAGTTATTATTTAAGTTTAAATGTAGATCTTGTTGAAACACACAATTTACATGTAAGACATTACTTCTGCCTTTCTGGAACGGGAGATCGCTATTCATTTTTTATCTCTTGGCTGTGCAAAGAGAATGGAATTTCAAACCCTTCATATAGCGACCATTTTAAAAGATTTGACGATCACTCAAGACCTACTGTATTCTCATATTCCCCTTGTACCTACAAGGAAATAAACAATAAGATAACTTCTACAAATGTTTATCTTAACTAATATGAAGAAGATATAGGAATAAGAGTTTGTGAGAATGGTTAGTACAAGAGTAGTGAAAGTCATGTGAGTGCAACATATCTGATTTTGTAAAGTAGGTAAAAATCAGTGGGTAAGTGAATGCATCTGGTCGCAGAGAATGCATGGATCCCACGCTACCATTGTGTTGCGCTCGTACAAAATGGACGGCGCGGCGCGGCGCGGCGGTGCCACGCTTGTTTTACACTCTTCGCAATACTGGACCCAAATCACTCTTTGCCCTACGCACTGCTGTGCCAATTCACACATTTTCTCTTTTAACATATGCGTACCTATACATAGTTGATAGATACGAAGCTTGCGTTCGTTCCCGCAAATAATCAACACATACTAGATGTGTATCTAATGTAGGTATTGAACTTACATGACTTTCTCTACTCA